>CM041782.1:121425978-121538498 GCA_023374045.1 Limonium bicolor | reverse complement strand
CCTTGGAGTTTTGAGAAGATAGAATGAAGAGCTTGATGAGAGGAAGAGATTGGTGGTATTTGTTTTTGATTTGGACAATGAGCTAGGTTTAACAAGTGGTCAAAGTTGGAGCTTCCATGGTGATAGTGGTATTACCGAGAGAGAACAAGGAAGAAGGAAGAAGAGAGGTGTTTGCAAACCGTGGGAATGAGAAAGAAATGAAATGAAGATAGAACTTGCTTTTAGGAGATATTTATGTTTATAAAGTAAAAAGTAAGTTTACTTAGTTTCCTTTACTTACTTATAATATTAACTAGACTAGAGGGTGGTGAGTCACACACTCATAAAACCGGCCCCCTTTATTAGTATGAGGGGTGTTTTAGTCTTTGTTTGTCAATTTAATTACTTAATACAACATATGTTACAAACTAGCTTATAAAAAGTACTATTCACCTAAACAAGGCACTTAGAAGTGAAATTTTTGATTTCCCACTAATATAGCCACCCAAATGTGATACTATATAGTACACATGTATATTTAAGAGTAATGATGGACATTTAGCCATTCAAAACTCATTTACAAGACAATTTTTCAAAAACGTGCTTTAAGACTTCTTAAAGCACATTTTGTGTTTTAACTTGTTTTCAAGCTTGGTTTTCTTTGGTAATTGGTTTAATAAGTTCATTAGTATATAATGAGGTCTTGGTAAGCTCATTAGGTCTTACTCAAGTTTATCCCAAGCTTAGAGCACATTTTAGCTCTTTTTGACTTTAAAGCACATTTGTGTTTCCCTTTTATTTGAATTGTGTTTAGTAAGGTTTCTAAGACTCTTTTTAGTCTTGTTACACCCTATTTAGGTGTTTAAACCAACATAACTAGGTTTGGGGTATTTCAAGCATCTCAGTTTTTACGTATTAGTACTGCACTTGGGAATGATGATTTTGTTGTTGTAGTTGGTGCTTACTGTGTTTTGTACACAGGGTTATGGTGTATGTGTTCTACTACTATTTTAAGTTGTTTTGGTATGTTCTGCTGATGTTCTCTGTTACTCGAGTGTACGTAGTGCTGCATTTTGTTGGTAAATGTAACAGAACTTCTACGTCTTAAGCACTCT
Organism: Limonium bicolor; assembly: GCA_023374045.1. NCBI lineage: Eukaryota > Viridiplantae > Streptophyta > Magnoliopsida > Caryophyllales > Plumbaginaceae > Limonium > Limonium bicolor. Next base: position 121,537,404 of record CM041782.1, on the reverse strand, counting down.
AGGTATTTCCATTGTTTCTGGCACTGAAATACTCATCTGATGCGCAAATGCATTCGTGTTGTTCATTTCAACTGATATGCATTGTTGTAACCTATGGAGTAATTAATATGCAGCAGGTCTAGAAGTAGATGTAATTTCGGTTCTTTTTACAGGAACAATGCAGCATGTTTACACATACAAATCATTCCTGCATAACAAGATCTGGGGAAAGTAATTGAAGCACGAGAATTTTCACGGATGAAGTGGTTTGTTTGTTCTTGCATTCATTGGGGTTTTCGAACTGTCAGATAGTGCAATGACTTGTACGCAGATATTGTTTATCAATTTGAATCCCATTTTTTGTTGAACTCCAGCAAATGAAATAGCAACATAAGTGTTGTATTACTGATGAACAGACATACAACAATTTGAAACCAAGTTCCCCCTATTTGGAAATGAAATATCAAGACAAGTCTTTTACAGTAGACTATCAACCAATCATCACCTTGATAGTAACAGTCACCTGTACTCCTGGAAATGAAAAAACAACTTCTACTTTATTCAGTCAACCCCCAACAACTACACCTAAGGTTTTAATGAGACTTCCTTCCAAATCTTTGTAAATATCTCCAGTAGTCTACATCATATCCTGGCGGTGGGGGCGTATTGAAAAGATTCCAATCACGGTTGTTTTCATTTGCCTCATCAGATGTGGACTGGAGACTCTGAGTGTTTACATCCGTCCGGGAAGGTTCAAGCTTCACCTTCTTAATAGGCATCGTCGTTTCTGTTTTCATTCCTTCCTTCCCTGTTCTTGTTGGCATCATCTTGACCTACACATCAAACATGGGCAAAACAGATAGATCAGAAGAAAAAATCAAGATAATAAAGCTCTTTCATTGTTAGCAGTAGTACCAGCGGCTATCCTAGTACTGAGGGAGACGCAGTAGCAATGTAAACAACAGGAATGGGGATAAGATTCTTAACATGTGGTCGTAGGGTTATCTGATATATATATATATATATTATATATATATTATATATATATATATATATATATATATATAGATGACCTGGACACGCAAAACTGAAAATACAAAAAAAAACATTAGTTACAGCTCCTCCGCTGTAACTGGTGGTTGAATTCCATTGACTAGTATGAGTGCCTGGTGCATGTGTGTTTAGTATTTCGTAACATCAGAAGATACTCGATCAATATATTGTGCTAATAGGTCTATAAATTTCCCAATGTGGGAGCTGCCATTACTCAAACGGCACGGCTTTGCTTGGGTATCAATGCAATCTATCTGTCGGAAGTACAACCTCGTTAAGTAAGATCAAAACATTAAAGGCTGCAGTTGAACATCATGTCAACGAAATTAATTATGCTGTACACCTACCAACCAAACCTCAAGTGAAAGGTTATATTTTAACCTTTGGCAGATGTAAGTAGTATCGTCTTCCAAAATACAATTGTATAGCTCTCTGTTTTTCTTTTGATGGAACCCAAACAAGACAAGTCCTTAACCCCAAAGATGAGTTTCGCCTCAGCCCCCAAACGTGCGCACATCCCAGTCTTGGATTTACTTACCATCTCAACGTCTAACGAGGTAAATTCAGGTATGTCGGTTACCAGCCCAACACCAACAGAAATCCGTGGGGATTTAAAAGGCACGGATCGTGATGGGCAAAGACATCCTCCATCTTGCACGGTGAATGGAAATACCAGAGTTAACATTGGACGAATGTATGTACCTGCTGCAGAATTTGGAGTACGTTACGCAAATCATGATGGAGCAATATGGAACGACAGACCAATAGTTCTGGCTTTGCATGCGCCCGCTGCAAGAGGTAAGGGGAAGATGGAAACAAACTACTTCAAAGGAAAGGAAAAAATCGACGCTTCAAGTTCAGAACAAAACAAAGAAGTCAGCAGGTTTGATGTGGTGGCCTACGCAAACAGGGACCCAATCCAACCTCCTGGATCAAAGTGGCCAGACATGACACTACCCAAGAGGTATTGGAGTATTCTACCACAATTTGGGTGGGGTGAAGGGAGAGCATCGAATTTCGAACGACCCAATACTAGGGTCTTTACACCGGAGTCTTCATTGTCTCACTACAGCGAGGAAGAAATGCTCGCCGTGATGATGATAGCGTCGAAGTGATTGAGCAAGGGTTTAATGAGACAGACGATGACCAAGACGATATTACCATTATAGAAATTGATTCCAGTGATGACTCTTAGTGCGTTAGTAATGGGATGTGTTTTTTGTTGGTTGCAGTCTTATGATTTCAAACCTTATGGCTTATCCAGAATTATGACATTTTGATTTATGTGTGTCTTGAGCGTAGTATTTATGTTGTGTGTTCCTTTCCTTCAGTTTACTGTTGTAACACACACTAGTTACCGACTGCAATAGCTTTTTGTTGTTACTCTACCTCACTGAATTTGAATTACTCCCACTGCTTCTTGTGTTGTCAATGTTCAGTTGATTATTATGTATCTACGTCCTTCAATTGTTACACTTAGACAGACCATAGGGTATTACATACGAATCACTTGTTAATACTTCTCATGCTACAACTCGTCTGCGCGTGAGTTGGCTTGTCAAATGGTTTTTTAATGTAACCATTTGCAGCGCACCGTTATCATCTCTTGCGGTTCCGGGTTGTTGGGTATCTGGTTGGTCGCCGTCGTCACAGCACGGTATGAAGTGTGGTGCTGCATCGATGAGGCTAAAACAAGGATCACCAAACTGACTAAGTCTGGTAAAATTGTGTAACACGAAGCAAGCATTTACAATCTTGACCTGCTTCAACAGCGGGAAGCTTGGTACCTTACGTAGTATTTGCCATCTTGCCTTTAGGACTCCGAACGATCGTTCAATTGCAGAACGAAGTGAAGAATGTAACTTATTGAATTGTTCCTTTGACCCTCTTGGGTTCTCACCTCTAAATTCCGAAAGATGGTACGGTACTCGAGTGTGGGGTGTTAACAATCCAAATCTGTCAGGATAACCTTTATCTCCAAGAAAGTATTTCCCTGCACGACATACATCATAGTTGAACAGATCATACACTACCATATCAAAATCACTATGTGTGTTCACTAATATTTTTTTTAAAAAAAACTGTAACAAATATTGTGTAGTTTACCTGTGGTGGCGTCGGGAAACTTAAGGACGTGTCAGTGACGGAGTTCAAATACACCCGGGTGTCATGGGCGGACCCCTCCCACCCAGTGCAGACAAACACAACAGCATGTCGAAATCGCATACAGCCAAAACGTTGGTGCTGGTCACACCTTTTCTGTTTATAAAACGTATCCGGTCTCTTTCTGGTACGGTCAACTCTACATGGCATCCATCCAACGCGCCGACACAATCCTGAATTGTACAAACAAATATTGTCTAATATTAAATACCTATTACACAGCAATTAAGAATAACGTAGCACATAATATTGATTCAGACTGTTACCTTGAAAATTGGGTAGTATTTAGAACTACTACTAATCTTTTGTGGGACGGTGCTAAAGCTTGGATCACGGGGTCTTACTATTTCTTTCCCAAGTCTTCCTACTGCTTCAAGTATGTCACCAAAGTGATTGCTTATGGTAGAACCTAAACGTTGAAATCTCTCCATTGAGTCTCTATTGGCGCACCTATGGCTCAACGTTCTCAGGAACCATGCTACACGTTCCTTCACCGAAGTGTTTGCCCGTGAGTCGACGTAGTATTTGTGTTCAAGGACGTAGCACAGCGTCAGAAATGTGTCACGGTTCATACGTAATGCATTAAAACAGCGTACTTCATGACCGTTTAATAACTCATCGACCCATTGCTTCCCAGTTAATGCTGAAGTGTGCATGGGAACTCTTGCCCTCAAACTGTGATGCCTTGATAAGGACTGCACTACCCGCGTAATTGCATCTTCTATTTGGACAATGTCGCACTCTATTGCAAGAACTAGCTGTTGCAAAAGATTTTCATCTGCGATAACCACACCTAGTACGTCATTTATGAGAGCTGAAGACATATCTTTTGAGACCTGGTACAAAAGTACAGTAGCTATATTATTATCAACATTCGATTAATTGAAACTTGCTTTATTATACATTCAGTCAGAAAACGCATTAAATCATTACAGCATAACAACAGATATAGTTCAACACTTTTTTTTTATCGTCTTCCATCTTCAACCTAACAACTTGTATTATCTCTTCATCATCCAAACAATCAAATAAATCTCTATAATCGTATTCTTGTATCATATTAGCCGCCACAAGGAACTCATTCTCAGTAGGAAATGCAATCCGACGCAGTCTTGCTACTGCCATTGTTTCTGTGGTCTTCCCATCCCTTGTTGCCAGAAGTTCGTAATCCGGTTTCGCGCTACCGTATAACATGTCCTCAATGTGGTTGGCAAGGGATAAATTGTAAGTCATCATAGCCTCCCTTAGTATCAGATACAATTTATCTATGTAACCATTACGCCTGCAGAAGTAACAATTGTGTTTGCTCTTTTTTTGACCAACACTCAAAGCGTTGAAAGTCCTCAAGTGGTTAGACTTATGTTTGGCAAGGATGGCAATGAATTTGGCCTTGTATTCCTCAACTGCTGCAAGTATTATAAACTTAATGTAGTCTTCCATGTTTTCCTGTAATCTGGTTCTGATCAAATCAGTCACGTGAGTGTTGATTCCCATTTCTGTATTTTTACAAACAAGTGTGAAGTTAGTATAATGTGACCACATTATTAGTACCAAAGAAATTAGTACACAGTGCGTCAAACAATTACACATTCAATATTATAACCAATGTAGTACCAATTACAGCCACATAGACGACATTACATTCCCACCATCATAAAAAAACAGTCCAAAATATGACCAGACAGACATATTAACTATGCAGAAGATTAAATCCTAGACATACATACTTCAAAAACAAAAGGAACCAGACACAAGTGCAGGACTTTCAAAAAGTTGTAACTGCAACTACACATTTACATGTCTGATTACTAGTTCTCTCTCTTGCTAAATACCAACCGAACCCACTCAGCAACTTCTTCGTCACTCTCCATAGTCATTAAAACTTCTCTATGGTTTCTATCTGCCAACAAGTATAATGCATGAACTATCTCAGCCGTTGTCAAGTCTGGAACACGCCTAATTCGGTAACTTGCTTCCTGCACTGTCATTATCTTTATATTCATCCCAGCCTTTGCCTTAACTTCAGTCAGAAGAACATTTGTTTCACGCAGCCTGTCATGTAAGCCTCCCTTGATGTCATGAAGTTCCTCAACTATCACATTACCCTTCCCCTTGCTACCTTTTGACTTGTTTCGGCCCTTACCCATGTCTCTTCTAGGTTGTAATTTATTTCTCTTTACCCATGTGGTACCCCATTACTTGTAGTCTCCATTAACTGATCCCACTCTTGGGGCTTTTCATTATCAGCAGGGGAAATGTTATAATTGAAAACATTGTAGTTATCTTCATTAGTAACATTTGGTGGGAGCTGAGACTCATTTTTTTTTCGTGGTTCATGTTGTTAGGTATAAACCCAGTTGAGCTTCCAGCTACTAGATCAGCATACTGACTACACTGAAAAGAATTTGCAAGGCAACTAGCAGCAGCTACAGCAGTGTGATCATCAGTCAAATCAAAAACGGGGCATTTGTCTCACCAATTGTACCTTGATAAGGGCCATAACACGATGTCCTGTTGATCCACCGTATCCATGATTTTGTTGAAGATTGTTGTTGATTGAAATATCCATAGACTGGCCATCAGGTTGACTGTCTGAGTAAGTTATTGGACAGAAGGCATAAAGGGCTCACTTGCATCAGTGTCTTTGTAATAACCTTGTTCATCTTCATTGTCCAGTTTGTCACATGACTCTTCTTCATCTTTCTGTTGTACTTCGCCTCCAGGGGTAATCCTGAGATCACCATTCGCATATGCTTGGCCCCAAACAAGCTCCATCTCGTCCACCAACGTACGCCGCCATTTCGAGTTAAGAAGTTTGTAGATCCCAACATTTTCCTGAAGCAATATGGCAACAGCATAAGACAAGTTCATCATTATTTGTAACAGACAATACAAAAATTGCAAACAGAGTCATACCTTTGCTTGTTGTTTAATCCATTCTGGAGGGTATGTGACAGATTTTGTTGATGCTTCATACCCTAACCCTGTTTTTCTGTGGCACAACTCTTTCCATTTTCTCCACCCTGTTTTAAGTGAGTCTCCCTTATTCTTGCACTGCACTTGTCAACTGGGGGTAAACCTTTCTGTGTTCATTGAATCTTTCTGATATACTGGACCACTTATGAGTCAATCCTATCACTGAACCAGTCTTTCCCAACTGTATTCTTGCCTCATCTACCAGCATCTGAATTAGAATCTCTACGTCCTCCTTAGTCCAAACATGCTTTTGCTTCCTCACAGTTGCTTGACTATTTAAGGGGGCTTTCCCCTTGTCATTCGAGTTACCCTTACCCATTAAGTGCTAAATACCATAGTAATTCAACAATTGTCACAACCCATGAAACAATAAACAGATATGTGTGTCTTTGGTTAACAAGGCACTCACTGTGTGTACAGTCAAAAATTACGTACATAACTATGAATATGAGAAAAATGAAAACAACAACAACGAAGAATCACAGAAGCAGTAATACGTAAACAAAAAAGTAAAGCAGAAACAAATTACCTGGTTCTTGCACGACCTTTACTTGATTGAAATACAGCCCTGGAATGAAAATACCAGACAGTAGTTGTTAGTTGAGTATGCGAAAACACTTGTTGTATTAACAAAATTGTGTGGAAGAACATAGAAAAGGTAGAAGTGACCTAGATGCGGTAGAAACTTCTTTCCTTCATAATTTCAAAGTATGGAGAGAACGTATTTAAGGGGGATGTTCGACGAACTAAAACCTACTGCTACTGATCTAGGTTTGGTTGTTGGGGACGGAAGGTGCCATTGAATGGCTGTTTACTGCGATGCAACGTAGCTTGCGGCAACTATCAGTTGATATGCTGCGTCGATGGTACAAATTCGATGATGAAATGACAAGCTAAACTCCATTGCAATCCTCCAGAGAGTGGAGTTGGTTGCTGGGAAACATTGATGCCTCACTGTCTGAGATTCGGGAGAGAACTCGATTTCACCACCGTACGTAAAATATTCAATGTTGCTGCTTCTTGTAATATGGCCTTACAGTGAGGGCACAGTGGTAAAAAACTACCTGTACGGTAGCTTAAAGATGGGCTGAATAATTGAAAAGCAGCCTGACCAACATTCTACAATACAACCCGTTTTGGTGGGATAAGCTTCCTCTTTTTCCAGGTCTAAGCTTTATAATGGTGAAGTTAAAGCTACTATTTGCCCACAAGCTTGGGATTGAACGACCCCTAAGTTGGTAGAACCATACAGGTTGATACATTCATCCATTCATAAAGTAATGAGGCGGGGCACCCGAGGAAAGCGCCTCCAGCATATTGATTTGTTAGGATTGTGGTCCATCTTCCCAAAATCGTGGTGAGAATTATCATGGTTACTGAAGAAGAATCACAAGATAATGTAATTATAAAACTAGTGATACAATGATATATGTAGTCTAGTCAAACATGACCTACGTCCATGGGAGAAGATAGAAGGACTTTCATTAAGAGGATGAGGATTACCATTTTACATGGGGATTACCCGAGTTCCGTTGAGCAGGCTAGCGATCATACGGGACGTCCACTCCATACTCGGTGCAGGCTCATGCCAACTGGAAAAGAAAATAACATGTCAGCACCTTTTAAACATTGTAATATTAGATTGAGGAAGCGCCGGAACAAACCAACCGTGGTTGATTTCCTCAAATAAAAAAAAAAACCACATTTGATTGTCATAAATGATTGTAACTTTTAAATTATAAGTCCAAAATAAAAATATTTGCACCATTGTTTATCTAAATTCAAGCTCTTTAAAACAAGACCAATCATGAATATGTTTTGATAAGTTTAAAAATTTATGTTAGTTACATGTACATATCAACATATATCAACGACACTTATGATTCACCACATACAGTTTAAAATACACCATATAACATTAATAATACACCACAAAACAATAATGATTCAGTATTTGTTTCAAAGTTTGTTATCTAATCCACCACTTATTAGTTAATGAATCATAATACCAATTTCAATGAATCATAATATCAAATTTAATGAATCATACCATAATTTTAGTGTATCATCAGTAACATATAAAAATAAAATTTTAAACAAGAATACAACACAAAACAATATTTGGTATGTAAGAAAAATACATGAATCACCATATAAGGTTCAAATATATTACAATACAATAATAATACACTAAAAACAATAATGATTTTTTATCGGTTCCGGAGTTTGATATTTAATTCATCACTTATTAGTTAATGAATCATAATATCAATTTTAATGAATCATATCTTCATTTTAGTGTATCATCGCAAATATATATATAAAAAATACACAATAATACAACACAAAACAATATTTGGTATGTATGAAAAATACATGATTCATCATATAAGGTTTAACAACATACAACAATAATAATACACTACAAAACGATAATGATTTTTTATCGGTTCCAAAATTTGTAATCTAATTCACCACTTATTAGTTAATGAATGATAATATCAATTTTAATGAATCATAATATTAAAATTAATGAATCATATTATCATTTTAGTGTATCATCATACATATAAAAATAGTTTTTTTTTTCAAAGTTATCAAACATATACATAACTGGTCTTGTTTTGAAGAGCTTGAATTTAGATGAACAGTGGTATAATTTTTTTCATTTTGGACTTATATATTAAAAGTTACAAGCATTTAAAGTTAATATAGTAAAAAGACAGTCCAATCAGCAAAACAGTCCAGTCAACTGCTGACTGGGACTACCAAATCAGTGTCTCACTCCTACCTTACACACGGACCCGCTGCACACTCGAATTTGCGCCGTTGAGTTCCTATAGAACCACCATTGACTCTCTTGGATGCGATCCTCACAAGTTGGGATGATCCAAAGGTATATAGGTTACTATATCTATTTATAGCGATAGATCTAAACCTTTCACATATCCCCACATTAATCCTGTAATAATCACCACATAATGACTCACAAGTTATAACGGTGACAACCTTCCTAACGCCATCCTTTATATCTAAAAAACCATAAGTTTTAACTTCATCTTCCAGGGAATTAACTTCCTCCTAACTCTCATCATAATGCAAGAAAACGAAATGCTTTAAAAACCATCAATTTGAACCGAATAAATACTCCTATCAATGCATCTTCAACTTCCCTGCAACTCTTCATAAATGTGACATTAATTAACTTTCTTATAACTCTCATCATAATGCAAAAAATGCTTCATAAACCATCAATTAAACCAACTCAACAAAGACACCCTTAATGGGATAAATCATGTCGCCAACCCAATTTCTAACTACTAATACCCTATGCCGCTTCATCAGTTTGCTATGGAATATCCCTACATTGACTAGAAGACCACGCTTACTATTATATATGATTCAAGCGAGGGAGCGGTCGCATCGACGACTATCACGGTGCTAAGTTTCAGGTTGTCTTCCTGCTTTTCCCTGTCCTTCTTGTTACCAGAATTTCCTACGTAAAGCGTGTTTCTGTCTTCCAGACTCGAATGATTCGGTCTTCCTCTAAAGGTTGTACTGCTTGACAGGAATGGCTGCCTCAGATTAACTCACTTTCTTATTGAATATTCAACTTGCAGCCCCTTTTATCACAATTTAGATCCGTTTTCACACGGGCTTCCATGTTGATCTCCTTTCACAACTAATTCGCACATTCCTCAACGCAATAGATGTTGAATTGAACATATAAGTTTGTACTCAATCGGTTATCTAGGACACTCTGACCTGAGATATGATTATGTGCTATTTATTCAATTTTAAACAAAAAGTTAATATACACCCTTTAGTAATAAATTACTACCTCTGTCCCATTTGTCTAGATGCAGTCAAAACAAATTCTGTTTTTTTTTTCTATTATAAATAGACCTGCTTCTTCCATTAACCATCAAACTAAGTATCATCCAAAATACATCTACTAGTTATCTAGTGGGGAATATCTTCCCCTACAGTCTTGAAAGTACCACTACCATTATACAACAAGAAAATTACTAATACAGGAAAATTAACTACCGAGTTATCAAGATTTAAATTGACACTTGTAAGAGTGCCTACAAAATTCCTCAGCTGATTCAAGTCTACTCTAGAGGACCACCTTGGAACAGCCTCCAATCTATACTTCAACCAGTGAAAGATTTCTTCTTGTTTGATGTCCAAATCCACATCCTGAATACCGGTTTCAGCTGCCCAGGTGAGGCCATAGCCAAGACCCTGGATTTCCGCATCTATCATCGAGTTGGTTCCATCCATCACTTTGTCTAAAGCCATTAAAATACCCCTTCTCTGATACGAACTGACCCAACAAGAACATGTGGATATCCTCTTCTGATCTTAATGAAACAGAACAGGAGAAGTCCAAGAATAAACAGAATCAAAGAACTGATTTATCCAGTACATGGTCTTCTGTAAGCATCAGACAACGTATGATTTGACTCTAGGAGGGCTTGCCGTGACAGATGGTTATTGTGCCTAACGCAGTCAAAACGAATTGAGTTTGTACAGTGTGTTTTTAATATGGGAGACGCTCACAAAATCGGCCTATGTCCTCATCTAGTAAAGTAAATTAGTCCATAAGTTGTATGAACACTCTCACTTCGCAAAAGAATGTTAACGACCCACAAAAAAATCAGCTAAACGAGTATATCTCATCCTTCATGAAATAAACTCACTACACTACAAGAAAAAGGCGATGCGATACTATTAAACATGATTGGTTCCATTTTCTCATTGAAAACTCAGCAAATTACCAGTCCCGATTAATAGAAAAACAAAAACTAAACCAGCAGAAAATATTAATTTCAATATCATATTCGGACAAACAGCACAACCAGGAGAGGAGCCCTTTCACTGGAAGCAACAAACGCTCACCGCATCCATGAAACAAAGCATATGTCAAGAATGCTAAGAGCTAAAGAATAATGGAAGGTAAAAGTAATCAGAGGACCGCAGATGGAGAACTTGACTTTTCCCAGCAACGAAAAAAACATAGAAATCAACGAATAAACAAAACAAAAAGTATCTTCTCCCTCACTACTTACACATATTTATAAAAGACCGAAAGAACAAAGTGTGTTCCGTAGAGTTCTTTCCCTTATGTGCGCATTTTCTTTCCTTTTTTTTTCTTTGTCTAGTGCGTTGAAACAATGATGAGAGGACCCGTTGAAAAACGCAAACAGAAAAGGGATAACCGCTGATTGCTACAGCTGATACAGGGGTACGCTGCGGATTTCTAAGTACAACAGCTCCCTCCTTGGGATGGTAGCGCATCTCGTCCACCTGCTGATCCTTGAACGCCTCCATACCAAACTTGATGCCATAAGACTGCAGACAGGAGCAAAACAAGTTAGTCAAATAGAGAATCAGTAGATCTGCCAAATCAGAATGTCATTTCACAGATGGACCAAATAAATCTGAATTGGGAGCTACACGACAGGATTTAGGATCATGTTTCAGCATAAAAGTGTGGAACCAAATTTAACTAGAGATCCTCTCCTTGGACATTAACAGTCTATTTGAAATCAAACCATAACAGTGACATTGTGTGAGAGGTAGAAAGAAATCGAAAGCTGTAGCCGGAAGATGCTAAGACTGCTAGTAGAAGTAGAAGCAGACAAAACAGAATGATGAGACCCACAGGTAGATCAGTTTGCTATATCATATGCCGGGTGCTCAAAGGCGTATAATTTTAAATAGTCAATCAAGCGCATGAAAAAACTCAGAAAAACTGGACATGTCTGAGCGTGCAACAAACAAGATCTGCATAAAACCAAATATGAACCAATTGCAAATGAGAGCAAACAAAGACAGGGCAATCAGATTTTACACAGCTAAAGGGAAGCTTACCTCATTGGATACATCAAAGACACCATCCTGAATCTTCTTATAAATTGATCCAGCAGTTTTTATAAAGGCCTGCAAAGGACACAGTCATATGGGAAAACAGCAAGTTCAAAGCTCCAAATAGAATTGATCTTCTGAAGCCAGCAAATTCCTGCAAGTGAAAGGAGAATATAGAAAAAAAGTTTCAGTCAGTACCTCCTAAACATCTGAGCAGTTTTGCCGAACATTCCATAAATAGCAATCCATTTTCCTGGCAAATTGCTCGCCTTCCTCTACACTCACAGCCCTCCTGTGGGAAAGATCACATTTATTGCCAACAAGCAATTGTCATGTTGGTATTCGCATGCTGGCCTTGCATCTCCAACCAGCTGGCTAGATGATGAAAGTTTCTCTCCTGCATATAGAGGTGATTAATCAGTACGACAACATAAGGTAAAAACCTAAAATCAGCCAACTTCTCATGACAATTGGCCAGGTGAAGAATCAATGGGGACGTTAAATTGCTAAAACTGCAAATTTTGCAACAATTGCAGTTGCAAGAAAGTAGAGCCTTGCAGAGTAAACATCTTCAAAATATAGCAAAAGTCTGGTTGATAAAAGGCCAGTATCATATCACATCCTAGGATTAGTGTAATAATATGTCCCCTCCAAACTACCATGCCTCTACATTTTTCCTTTAAATTCATCCAAGAAAGCTTTACAGGGTTTATAATATACTAGAGAGCTGAATCGAGTAGAAGAAAAAACCGTAATCCTTGAACGATTGCTGGGACACTTAGCAGTCGGAATCAAATGCAAAGATGACAATTCTGGGTCACAATACAACTGATATAGACCATGACAAATAGTTTCTGTGGAATATAGATAGATTAGAGCACAATCACCCAACTGGATATATTACTGCATGAGAATTACCTAGTGATGTCATAAACCAACAGCGCACCAGCAGCCCCACCGGTAGTAAGACCTTTGATAGATCTAAATGATTCTTGACCAGCCTAGCACAAACGCATAATTAGGTGAGGAAAAAAACCATCTTCCTAAGTGCTGTGTTGTTAGATAAAGATTTGATGACTAGTGGAGTCTGCGGTGATAAAGGACAAACCGTATCCCATATTTGCAACTTAATTGGCTTGTTGTCAATGGTGATCATCCTAGCTCCAAACTCCACACAATGGTTAAGTCATGGACGGGCTGAAACCTCTTATCAGTAAACTGTAAAAGAAGGCATGACTTGCCTACACCTACCAAAACAAAAATTAATGCATGTGGATCAAGGCTTCTGAATTTTTAGCTTCATGATATTAGTAACTTTACAAAAAAAAAAAATCCAAACAAATTAATTCAAAAACAACAGAGGGATAAAACTGTAGTTCACATATACAATAGGGAACAAAATTAAGCTCATTAGATACAGGTATATTAGAGAAATAACAAGAAAAACCATAATAATGCAAAATGAAAGTAAGCAAGCTCTCCGCGAATATAGTTTGCCAGAATAAATAGGTGTATGAACTATATGCTCATGTTAATAGTGGCTTTTTGCAAACAAAAGTGCATCAAATAGACTATCTAGTTAGAGATTTTTGTGAGTTTTTATACTGGTAAACACCACGAGGTGTGAGGGCCAAAGCTCCGCTGAAACATGCACATAACTGATTACTCCCCTCCGTCCTAAATTGACCGCCTGTTTACTATTTAGACATGTCGTTTGACTTCAATATTTAACATATAAATAAAGTAATTTTAAAATTTTAAGTTTTGTATATGATTCCTTACATGATAAACTATATATTACAAAATTAATTTTATAAAATTATTTTATCATATATGTTAAATATTGAAGTGTAAAAACGTGTCATAAAGCAAACCGTACAGTCAATTCAGGACGGAGGGAGTATAATTCCCACTCACATGACTAATCGATAATAGATGTGCGTGTGTATGTCCAGAATAATTATCAGGTCAATCATACACCTGAGTAACGTTTATCAACTAACCTAATTACCTAATTCAGTAGTATTAGAAAAAGCGAAGTAATCGATAGGAAACAGAAGTGAAATTCGTCAGAATTCTGATCCAATCAGAAGACATAATATCGCAATGATCAATCGGCTGATATTAGTCAGTTTTCCATATTCATTAAACAAACAACAGATGCTCTCATCAGGATCCAATATCAACAAAATTAGGCAACAAAAGAAGAATAAAATGAGCACAAAATGATTCTCGAGAAGTATCACTATCAACTGAAGGTTGAAAATCATCAACCGGATCAGAAGACGTGAATGATGTAAAAAGTCATTGCAGAAACCATCGTAACGTACAACAAGAGAAAAAGAAAGAAAATCTCACCGGTATCACCAATGATGATTATTTGAAAAGGTAAGCGTAAGACATGGCAGCCGAGTTAGATCTCCGTGGATTTCTTCAGAACAAGTAGCTCACCGCCGATTAACTCAATTCGATTTCACGCGGGACGAGATAGGAGGAATAAATCTTTATTAAATAAACGATGAAGATTTGAAGAATAGATATTTAGGTGGGTTTTTCACACTTGATTTTGTCTTCTTGCGTCCTCCCTTCGGTTGATACGAGAGAGAACGAAGGAGGTAGGAGAGAGAACGAAAGTAACTTGACTTACGCCATCCTTGTATAAAATCAGAGAGGAAATTACACGACTCACTCTCCAGTCCATTTGATGACTTTGCAGCCCGGGCCCATTTTTTTTCTGCCACTACTTGACAGCTTGACATCAATTTTTTTTTTGAAAATCGACATCAATTATTAATGACACCATGTTATATATACTTGAAAAAATTGTACTACTCGTCACCCATATATATATTATATATATATATATTATTGTTTATATTTTTGTCTTTTTTATATTTTTTTATATTTTTAAAGTGTTATAATTTATTAAATATAAGTCTAAATATATAAATTTAAAATATATATTTTTTGTAGTGTTTAAAATTCATTGTGAATCTTAAGTTTAAGAAAATTGAATTAAAGGTTGTTGAAAAATGAATAGAGGTTTTTAGAAAATTAAATCAAAAGTTTAAGAAAAGAGAATTTTGTAAACAGAGATTGTTTAAACTAAAGGAATAAGAGGTTTAAAAAAATGAATCAAAGGTTGTTAGAAATTTAAATCTAAACCATGCATACAAATCCTAAAACTTCTTTCGACGTTTTTAGTTTTCTTAGGGTGGTTTTTAGGGTGTGTGTGTGTAGGATACTTTTCTGAAGCTGTTCTATATCACATGTGTTAAGTATAGTGAATCCTTTATTTAAGAAAAGTTAATCTCATGTTTAAGAAAAATGAATCTTACCACAAACTTAGAGAACAATATGAATCATTTATTTAAGAAAAGTGAATCTTTTGTCTAAAAAGAGTGAATCAAATGTTTAAAGAAAAGTGAATCTTACTACAAACTTATGCGAGAAACATATGAACCTTCATTTATTTAAAAGTGAATATTTCGTTGATGAATCTTATATTTAAGAAAAGTTACCTTTCACTTTAAATAATATGTATCCTTTGTTTTTCTAAAAGTGAATTTTAATTTAAGAAAAGTCAATCTTAAAAAATATTCATTTTGTTAATGCATAAGGTTTCATTTTATTATTAAAGAATATTTTTGATAATGAATAAGATTCACTTTAAAAATACGTAATATATACTCATTCTAAAAACATAAATTTGTAAGTTTATCAAAACATATCCATGATGCATCAGGTTTTGAAGAGCATGAATTATGATGAACAATGGTATAATTTTTTGGGAAAATTACATGCCCCACCCATGACGTTTGGTGAAATTACACACTCCACCCACGTAGTTTTGAAAATTACTTTTTCCACCCATGTGGTTTTCCCTGTTTTACATTCAGCAACTTTTCTAATTTTTGGTTAATTTAAAAGATGCTTAAACGTTGTCCGAAATTGATGAAATTTTACATAGATGATGCTAAAGTGTTATATTTTGGTTCAGTGAGAAATCTAAAGTTTTTTAAGCTTAAATGTGACATGTGGGACCCAATGAACATGTCACTTGTTTCTGTGGGTCCCACAGATCACATTTAAGCTTAAAAAAACTTCAGATTGATATAAGATCAAATATATCACTTTAGAATCATTCATGTAAAGTTTCATCAATTTCAGAAAATGTTTAAGCATCTTTTGATTTGAACAAAAAATTGAAACTAGCGGGATGTAAAACAAGGGAAACCACATGGGTGGGGAAAATAATTTTGAAACCACGTGGGTGGAGTATGTAATTTCGCCAAACATCATGGGTGGGGCATGTAATTTCTCTAATTTTTTTATTATTACACTTATATTTTGTAAGTTATAACATTTTGAAAAAAAAAATTCTCTCCCCTAATAACAAAGACCACATTCAACCCCCCAACTCTAGCCGTGGGTGGTACATGTTTTTCCTCTTTATTTTTATTTTTTCTCCTTATATTGTCTTATTTTTAGTTGAGACAGATGACACTGAAGCGATACAATAAGGTGGAGCTAGCTCCATCTTCTCTTAACCGTGTATTTATATTAGGTTAAAATCATATCTAAGAAATTAGGAAATTAGAGTAGCACATTTACAATACAAATAATGAAAACCTAAAATTTTACATGAATCAAAAGAGGAATCATGTGAAAAATTAGAATTCTCTAAATTTTATGGATTGTCTCTTTATTCCTTTATTTTTTCCATATCTCATAGGTAGAAAAATGTGATTTGTCTAATTGAAAATGAAAAATAGTATTAGGGTAGCCACTAAGGCTTTCTTTGAAGTGAAATTGAATAAGAGGGTTCTTTTTAGTTAGGAGATGTAACAGAGAGCATTAAGAAATACAAATAGAGATATTGAAACAAACTTAACAGAGAAAGAAATGTAGTTATATTTCTTGAGGATAGCTAAACTTAATTTATAAGAGATGTTTTAAAATTGGTGATCTCCTGGTCACAAATGCAAATTTCTTTTCAAACTAAGCTCATTGTTTGATTAGAATTAGAGATAAACAAGAGATATATATGAGCACGGTATAACAAATAAATATATTACAATTTCTTTTCTCAGTTATCCGGTATGACTTGTGATAGAGCTGATATAATGTGTCCGGCCGCAAGCCCGGTCTGACCCGGCCCGTAAAAAAGCCCGACGAGCCCGAACCCGATAGGGCTTCCGGGCGGGCCTGGACATAAAATTAGGCCCGAATGAAAAACGGGCCGGACTGCGGCACATTTTTTGAACCCGTGGGCAAGCCGACCCGGCCCGATTTTATAATATCTATTATTATATTTTTAAAATGTAATATATACATATTTAATTTTTATACAATATATACAAAAATTATATATGATATATAAATTTTAAATAAGTTATATATATATAACATATGAATCTATATTAAAATATATTAATTTTAATTTTTTTTATTAATTTATATTAAAAAAATTAAAAACCGGGCCGGGCAGGCCGGGTTTTGGCAAAGTCTGGAAAAAACCGGGCCTAGCCCGGCCCGACCCGAGTATGTAAAAAACCGGGCTTGGTTTTTGAAAATAGGCCCGACGGGCCTAAAAGTTTCCTCTAGCCCGGCCCGAACCCGGCCCGTCCGCCCGAATGATCACCTCTACTTGTGCATATGCGTTGGTATAAAATTATTTTTAACCATTCGATTCACATTTCCACAAATCGTAACATATATCTGATCATATTTCAATAAAACTACAAAACATACATATTATGCTCTTTATGTACGTAGGTTGTTAGGGACCATGAACTCATCTGGTCAATATGCATTATTTGTACTTGTTTCCTATTTAAGTTTTTAGTACATGGTTTGAAAAAAACCACGGGTGGGGAGTGGGGATAAACATAAGGGTTACAAGTAAACAACTATGAGGAAAAAAATTGGAGCTCAACAACAAATATCAGTATGAACTGTCCAATCTGGACATCGGAGTTGGTAAAGGGGATCGATCGGTACCGAATTTGAATCCTCCAATCTCCACTTTTTCATTATAGTCTGTCATACAGGGTTTGTCTTATGTGATTTACCCGGTCAACGTGGTTTGCTTGCACTCGCGTTACCCATGGGTTTATCTAGAGCGTACTGTAAGAGTAGCAGTTGCGGGTCCCACATAAAAAAATACTATGTATGAACGATTAGTAAATTCAAATTTGTTAGAATCCTAATTTTGATGACAAAATCTATAAGTCTGGGGTATTGGGATTATATAGTATTATGTACACTCATTGAGAAGGACTGTGTATATAACCACATGTCTTTATATAAAGAGTTCAGTTCTATTCTCAATCTCTTTATTGTAAAACACTGTTATGGACTGATCCCAGGATCCCACATCGACCTCATGGAGAGTTGGTGTGTGGTTTATATATGACTATGGGTTCTTCCCTTGAGCTAGTTTTTGGGAAGACACTCCCAGGATCCCACATCGACCTTATGGGGGTCGTTCTAGCACTTCATAATAAGGGTCCCTAACTAATGTGCACAGCAAATCAAATTTTACTTCCTCGAGTAAAGTAAAACAAACAGCCAGTAAAAAAGTATGGTAAAAAAAAGTCTAACTTGATTAACCATCAATAATACCATTTGTATAATTATCTCTTATGTGAATTACAAATATCCATTACCTACCTGCACTTTAAATCTCCTATCTTAGGACACAATGTAAATCCAAGACTATCGTTACAAAATTTCAAATCCAACTATAATGAGAGCTAATTTGTCCATACAACAAATGATCATAGATATCCATTGTCCACATTACTTAATCAAACTCCATTGCGCGCAACTCTCTCCCCTCCTCATAATTTAACACTCACTCTGAACTCCCAACTCTTACATTCAATCTTCTAAGCCAAACCGAATGAAGAATCATATGAAAAACATCATACCTCTGTGGTGGATCATTCACTTCAAAATGCTTCTGCACTTTAAATACATTCCTCTGTAACCTCACATACTCCTTATCAGATATCCCCATCAATCTCTCCTTTAAACCACCAATCTCCTCAACTTCAACACTCACGGAAAACGAATTCCAATCCAAACATCACTGAACGGCAACACATAAGCTTGAGAAATGAGTACAGGAACACATCCACTATAAATTGCTTCCACTATTCTTGGACTCGCAACTTCCCACCCACTTGGGCATATACAGAATCTGCTGTGCATCATCTTGGATTGATAGGAGATTCCACTTGGTAACTCCTCATAGACTTGAAGATCTTGATCTTTGTTTTTCCATTTGTTGAGGAGTAATGGTCGGATTCTACCATGCATTCTCCCAGCAAAGAAAGCGAGGATTGTTCGGTTTGATGGTGGGAGTGGATTAAGTGTGGGATGAGTGAGTTTATCTGAGATGAAATTGATTTCTGGGATTGATAAATCTTTTTTTGGGTTGAAAAATTCGGATGTGTTTGCATTACAGAGTGCTCTGATTGACTTGAAGTAGAGAATTGGATGGTACCATGTTGATCTTGGACCCTGTAATTGATCATATAAACATCAATCAATTAATTGAAACAGAGAGAATTTCAATTTCATTTTCAAATAAAAGTGTGTGTTGTGTTGTATTGATTACAGACCCAGTCATGGCAAGAGAGCATGAAATGGTCAACACCAACGCTACGATTCCAGTAAGGGTATTTGTTAGACACAATGTTTAGGTAATCAACAACGGTACGTTCCAGCACAGCTTTATCACGTTTAATTGGGTCAAACAAATGGGTGAGGATCATGGCAACACTGTATGGTAAGAAGAATGCGTGAGCGTAATCAGGTTTCATTGTCCTGAAACGAGTATTCTTCTCTAAAAAGTTGATGAAGAATCCTTCGATTGAGTAGATATTAGAACATGGTCCAGTGTGGAAGATTGGTGGTTCACCTTCTTCGTACACGAAGATTTTAAACGTTTTCTCCATCGCGAGATAACTCCTGAGAAATGAAATAAATGAATTGGAGATTAGAGAGGTTTTTGATCGATTAGAGGAAGAAATTATATTTGGATCTGGATTTAAATTTATACCTGTGGAATGCAGGAGCGTTTCTGTAAAGACTACCTTTAGGAACGTAGTAATGTTGTGGATCATCATCATCGTCATGGTTTTGATGATTTTAATATAAGCGCGGGCATTCGCAAGCTCTGTTTCGAGTTTCCTCAGCTTATCATCTTCATCAATTTGATTGTTTCTTTTACCTCGATTATAACTCATAACTTCATCCACAGCATCCTGTAACTTCTTCATCCATCTCCGCCATTTCTCCTCCTGATTTAAATTGAATGAAACACTAGGTTATAAGTGAAAGAGAGATGATCTCGATTAAAGAACACACCGGTGTAGTATTACGAAAAACAAATAGGAAAGCATACGGCTTTTGAGATAGGATGAGAAGAACCATTTGATGGAGTCGGTGGCGTTGTTGTATCGCGATTGAAGTTTGAAGATGTCCATGACGACGATAACGATAAAGAAGAAGAAGAAATCGGTATGTGATTAAAGGAAACTTTATCCATGGTTATTCCTTTAGTTTGAACAACGACGACAAGTATGGCGGTGATAGCGAATCCCGAGAGTATTACTATCCATACATTTGAATCCGGCTTACACTTCATCTCTGTATGTAATTCCCTTTCTCTAGCTGTGACTGTGAGCAGTTCCCTCTATTGGTGTAGAACTGACGGGATAATTGACGTCAAAACTCCAGGATAATTAGATATTTCGAAAAGGGAAGAGAATCTGTACTAGTTGACTCGAAGGATGTGGATTGTAGCGTAGCGTGTTTCCACTGGAAATAGTGTGTATGTCGAGGTATATTGAATGAAGAATTTTGTCCTTCTTGCAAAAGAAGATAAAAAAAAAATCAATATCGAGTGGGGAAACGAAATAAACCACCGACGGTCGATGATTGACTAATGGACGACAAGACGACGACGGCGAGCACACTTACTCACGTTGAGATGCGGAGAGACCGCCGACAGGCGACAAGATGATCGGGATTTCTGGAGAATAGGAAACTAATTGATTAAAAAAACAAACGAGATCGAGGGAATAAAAAATTAGAAAGATCAAGGAAGGTGGCTTAGCTATTTGTCTGAATGAACCGACGAGGGAAGAGAAGAAAGAGGTGAAGCCAGGTATGAATATGATACTATCAGGAATGATATGTTTTGGTGGTGGTGATGGCGGAGTTGAGAGAGTGGACGGTGGTGTGAAGCGGTTGGAGTAGTTGAGTGGAGACGAGAAACAGAGGATTGAGTATGGTGAAGAAGAAGAAGAAGAAACAGAGTGAGACCGAGAAAGAAGGATCGTTGTTTTTGGCTTTATTTTTCTTTCTTTTTTTATTTCATTTTTTTCTGTCACCACTCTGTTTTTGGTCAAGGACTATTTAATTTGAATTTTGGTGCATCAGAGTGGTAGTTGCATGCAATAAATATACAAAAATATGTGCAAAGTTTGTATTCTGTTTTCATAAGAAAAAAATGATACTCATGGAAAGATTAAGGAATTGTTTCTAGTAAACATAGTGCAATAAATTAAAGAAAAAAATTATAATTACTGATATTATGGGGCTAATATGATATATCACTAGATTGAGTTCCTTTAATGACAAAGTTTATCTATTGTTAGACACTAGCTCCAAGAGTAATATAAGAGAAAGTCATTACCTTTTTTTTTAATAAAATGCTAGATTTTTATGTCCTTGAATCCAAGTGCATTCTGTCTACAAGTACTAATTTCAAACTTAACAATTTATATCTTAGCGATTGAATAGCGGTTGAAGGGAAGATGTAAAAATTTCTCGCAACATGACTTCACATGAACACCAGTGAACTAACATGTAAGTTGACAAGGTTACCATCACTAGCCTAACTCGTATTGTTGTCTTATGGGATGGGACAAGTTTCTTGTGCCCCGTAACCAAACCAGCTACAAGCCTATCAAGTTACACTGAAAGCTCAACTTTCTTCATAAAATATCCTAAGAGCAGCACGAAAAGCTCCTTTTCAAGGACCTAATTCGTGTCTCATAAGTCTAGTAGCAATGACCCAATTATCAACTGACATCTTCAATGTTAATTTTAACAAAGGAGGGTTTCAAGCATGACCATGTTTCAATCCTTCCCTACAACCATATCAACAAAGACGTTGAACTCCATCCAATCTGTAACGGTGGCAAAAAAATTCTTGCACCATAAACATATCAAAGAAGCTAACTTAAGTAGATATTATTTAGCTAGTTCTCTCAAAAACTCGAGTGTTTCACTACTTCCATAATATATAACATTCATAACTGAACACTGTTTTTCAATCCATTTAACACTGTGCTCTTTACTATTCTTGATGTTCTAGTCAACCATTTTGTATTTGAGGATGATGGAAGGAATCTCGATTAGCATACGGAACCGATGTATGCCATATTTCCCTTGCACATGTAAAATCTCAACATAACAAGCTTTTTTTCTCCCAAAATTGTCATAATCTTTTGCATGCTCAATAAGCACCAATATGTTCTAGTCTCATTTGTCATCAATCTATTTTTTAGTGCAACCCGGTAAAACAAAAATCCCTAATTCTTTTTTAGAAATTAAGCTTCCACATGTGCCCCATCTACTTTCTTCATCCAATTTAGCTCCAATACACAACTCTTAGACAGACTTAAAAACCCTAGAGTTTGATCCCTTTAACAAGAGAGATCTCACCCAAACTCAAGTTGGATGAATTTCTTAACAATTCTACTTGAGATATATAAGTAGGTTGATATTATTCCATCAACTTTCATTATTATCCATAAGATTTGCACCTATATTTATCTGGAATGTCATCAGACAATTTCCCTTCCACATTTGTTGAAGTACACTCTTGCACGGTTTTGGCATAAACCAAGGCTCTCTTCAAAATTTGATATGAACCCACCCTTCTAACACCTAGTTAGTACCTCGAGCTATCAAACTTCCTACATTTGACCATTTCATTCCAAATCATGAAGCTATATTACGAAGGAGTCATATTGTCCCATCATAACTCTTTTCCATTGATTGTCAAATGCTTTATTCATATCCCATGTCAGCTTGAGAAGACAAGCAACAATATTCTTGTTCCGAACAAGGGTGATGCTCTTCTAACTCTTTATACATGAACCATAGTTTGGCTTTCTTTGGAATAAATTTCCTCAATCTTATATGAAACTTTTCCTAAAATCAATCTATAATTTCTCACATCTATTGTCATTTTTGTCACTAAATTTCTTACATAAGCCAATTAATTCTAAGTATAGTTTATAATTCCATAATTACAACGGACCCAAAATTGAATACTTTACCATTGATTTAGCCCGAGTATCGGAAATTAAAACAGTGATGAATGAGACATAATGAAGTAAAAATAACATTTGATCATTTGATCCTTAAATCTCTTCCCTTTACTGAAATTTCAAAGTAATGCGAATAACGAGATATTCAATGATACTCTTAGAGTAGATCAACCACAACAAATTTAAAATTTCAATATGATGTCATTGTTGTATCAGTTAATGCTTCAAATACATTGGAAAACTTAAAAGAACTTAGGACTCGACCACTATTAGCGGGTGAGTGAGTATAAATTATTTTGACTTACATATACTTTGCATCTTAATTTTTGAGAATGCTTACTTTGATTTAGTTATACATTATTCTTTGTTTACCACAACGTGAACTAGCTTAAACAAACATGACACATTAGTTCTCTACTTGTGAATATATATATGGTTTATTGGGTTTCAATTTAGTAAATCTTTCTTTAGTAATTCAATTCATGGTTCATTAATTTCAACTTAAGGCATCTTTTCAGCGTTTAAGGGTTTTGTTGCTGAAAATATGTTAGGGTTCATTAGTTTTCAGCCTAGGACATCCTATAAGGTTTAGGGTTATTATTATTCAAATAATCCTAGGGTTTTTGGTGTCCAACTTAGGATATTTAATTGGAGTACATTTAGGCTTTACTTTTATGAATCTATCTTATTCGTTTTCATTTGGGGTTTATGTTTATACCCTGTATTTTGGCTCAAAGTTTTAAATCACAAATTTGAAGTATGTAAGCATTATAGGTTTGATAATTCTCAATTTAGAGTATCTATTTTAGGGTTAAGTTCTTTAGACCGTATATTTACTCAAGGCCCAAAAATTAGAGAATATATGTTAAAGTCATTGTTATTCAAAGCATCCTATTAGGTCACACAATATCAATTTTTGAGGATCTATCTTGGGCACCTCTATGTGGTGTTTAGGGTCTGAGTCTATACCTCAACAGACTACATAAACCTATTAAGCATTATAGATCATCAGTTCTTAACTTATCGTTTATATTTTACCATAGGTTTTAGTTTAGTGAATCTATCTATTTTTTTCATTTGATTAAGGGTTTAAGTTTATAGATGCAAAATTCTTGAATCTAAATGTTTGAAAGATGAACTGGTTAAAGTATCCTAGGGCATTAGTTTCAAACTTAGGATATATATTATGGTTGAGCTGGTTTTGCACTGTCATCTTCATTTAGCTAGATATTTCACTTAGTTTACCAAAACCTTCTTGGGTCTTTGCTTGAATGGTTGACTAGGTTGACCTATCTTTCATATTGGTTGCTTGAGAACTTTACTCTGTTTACTAAGATTTTTTTCTCGCCAAATTAATTAGTTAAATGTTTAATTCTCTACATACACTTCCATCTTCATTTCAACCTAACATTCCACATATGTTTACCTCCGCTTATATTGGCTTTTAACTATCAATTTGGCTTGCCTTACTTTGATTTCATTTACCCAGAATACTCAACTCAATTCTTCCTGAATTTGGACTTGGTATGCGTGAAACTTAACTAGGTCTACCAAGATTTTCATCATTATTTCTTGAACACCTTCACTCTATATACCTATTTTTTATTCTTTGTATTTGAACGTTTAACTTGGTTTATTTTTTTGATAATTAGGCAGTAGCCATTTTTATTAAAACAAAAAACGTAACCTGAACAGATTCAGTCGAGTGGGCATAGAATGGGGCCTCATTAAAACCTACGTAGGCAAAACCTGTGGGAAAAAGCCTAAGCAGTAAAAGAGTACCCAGCCTCACTCCCTTGAACAAGCATGTTTGCCTTACAAAAATAAATCAGCAGCAACTATTTCAGGAATAGAGGTGCCAACCATTCCAGAACCCATAGCACCTAGTTACCCCTGAAAAACAAAACATTCGGGACCATGCATACACATGACACAACTATACTGCCCACTCTATTCAATTTCACTTACGAAACTCATACTTCCATGTGCATCAGACTCATCATAGAAATTCCAAGTCATCAAAGAGGTTGCTGGAGCTTATAAATCGCTCACACCTGATAGGGAATTCACCCCACCAAGTTCTAATCCACCTCCATACTCCTGTTTTAATGCGGGTAACTGTCCTACTCACCTGGAATTCACCACTCCTGAAGATCACCTCGTTTCTGCCCCACCATATATGCCATGCTGCATAGTAGAAAATCGCACTCCATATTTTCTTCACCTTCTTCCGCAATGGTACCCCCATCCAGTCGTTGAAGATCAGGCCAGGTGCATCCTTAAACATGAATCTGCTACCCCACCAGGCGATTAGCTCTCCCCACACTTCCGCCACTGGTCTACATTCGAACATGATATGCATAACAGTTTCCATACAGCCCTTGCAGAGTGGGCATAGACTTTGGCCTATAGGGATTATACTGCGCTCAAACAGCACCTCTCTAGTCTAGTTTCCTTTCCACCACGAACCACATGAATAGTTAATCCTCGGCTCTACACTCAGAGCCCACACTTCTTTCCCTGCGCCCTCTTCTCCTGTTAGATTTCCTGACTCGATCATGTCTTGATACATGGTCCTTGTTCTGAAACGGTTTCCATTAAATCCCCAGACAAGCGTATCTCTTTTCGCCTGCACAACTCCAGTACCTTCAATGGCAGCTTGGAGGTTACATTCCTGGTCTATCTCATACCTGAACAGCGGCCGTCTCCATCGAAGATTCCACTTCCACCCTGTCGCACTCGTCTCCCCCATCTCTGCCACCATCGCCACCTGTTGGCTACTCACTTGAAAGAGTCTTGGGAATATTTCTTTTAAAGTGCCTTCTCGAGTCCACCGGTCATGCCAAAATCTGGTGCTCCTCCCATCTCCAATGCGTACAAACATATTGCTTGCCAAGCTGCTGTGTGCTAGTGTGCCTTCCCCGGTGAGTTTAAGGATACTCGCCCACATCCCGTTTGAAACAATGCTGCTCCTGTTCAGTGTGCCTCCGATCTCAATATCTCCATTTATAGACACTACAATTATCTTCCAGAGGGAACTATCTTGTTCCGCGAATCTCCATTTCCATTTGGATAGTAAGCAACAATTTTTACCGACAGGTTGGCGAACCCTAGCCCACCTAGCTCTCTAGGTTTTGCTAATTTAGACCATGCTACCGGGGCATGGTATCTTCCTTGACTTCTACCCCAAAAAAATCTCCTCTGTATCGTAGTGATTCTATTTCTCACTTGAGCTGGGATTGGGTATAGACTGCAGTAATATAGTGGTACTGCTTCCAGGACTGATCTGACTAAAAACCGCTCTCCCAGCCTTGGATAATTTCTTGCCTTCCACTGGGCCAGCTTAGCCTCCACTTTGCGCACTACCGGCTCCCATGCGCTTACCCTTGTCATGTTGGCTCCTAACGGACAGCCTAGGTATACTGCTGGTAACTTCTCCACTCGGCAGCCAAACACTTCAACAATATCCCCTTCCTCACCGCGTGACAGATTCACACAGTAAGCCACCGTCTTGTCCAAGTTCATAGATAGCCCACTCATCTCCCCAAAACAATTCAGGATCCTTTGTAGTTCTACAATATTTTCCAACCGTGGTTCGGTAAACAACATGGTATCATCTGCGAACTGAAGATGTGAGAGTCTAATGTGATTTGATCCTATCAACAAGCCGCTGAATCTATTCCTTGTTATTGAACTCTCTATCATCCAACTTAGAGCTTCCACCACCATAACAAATAGCATCGGGGATAAGGGGTCTCCTTGTCTAAGACCGCGCTTCGGTACAAACATTTTAGTAGGTGACCCATTGACCAAGATTGCTATTTTAACCGTCGTCACACACTCCTCTATCCACTTCCTAAATCTCAGCCGAAACCAAACGCCTCAAGCATCTTTTCCAAGAACCCCCATGAGACACAGTCATAGGCTTTCCGGAAGTCAATTTTCAGTAGTACACCTTTCTCTTCTCCTTTTTTAGCCATCGGATAGCTTCATTTGCTATGAACGGCCCATCCAATATGTTCCTCCCTTTCACAAAGGCTGACTGAGTCTCTCTTATTAGCCTAGACAACACCTCACTTAATCTCCTTGCCAATATCTTCGATATTACTTTATACACACCCGATCATGCTAATAGGGCGGAATTCATCCAATGACTGCGCATCTTCTTTCTTTATGTTTCTGTATATGACTCAATTTTTATTTTATAACCACATATATGATGTATGTATGAACCCTCATGAAACTCTAGATTGCTATCCAAAGAAAAAACAGATTAGTAGCAAATTAAACCAAAAGGAGATGTGAGTGTGTTAGGGTTCAGTTTTAGGCATAATCCAATTCGGAGAGATTGAAAGAAAAAAGGAAAATGTAAATAAAAGCTGGAGCAATGTAAGGATTAACTTTAACAGAAAAAATATAAGAAAAAAAAGAATAACACAATAGTTATCAGGTGTTCTTTATTATCTTATTATGTGCTATTAATTCGTCGTCTAGAAAGCTGAAATAAGAAATTCAACCCGTAAGAGAAAAAGTATGGAAAATTATAAGGAAGAGACAGCTGTTTGTAGGATACGGGACATCACACCTCCAGGAAGTTCTTCATACTTCAACCTTTTCTCGTTCGTTGTTTTTCTAAAGGTACCAAACTCTTTCCACACGGAAAGACGAAGAAAAAATCTTAAAAAGTATAAAAAGGAAAGAGGAAAAGGATGAACAAGAATTATAATCGTACCAAAATAAATAGTAGTAGTAGTAGAGAAACAAAAAAAAAAAAAAGCAAAGATCCTGTCGTTTTCCTTTTTTGCATTTACTTACTTGGTGTACGGAAAAACATGAACCAATGACAATGGAACACATTTCATAGCCTTTTATATATGGAGATCCAACGACATGAGTCACATGACATGACGTCTAATATGTGGCTCACTGCAGGGTGGACCCACATGGGGTCCAATGGGGCCCGGACTCATAGTCTTTTTATAAAAAAAGAAATTAAAAAATTAGAACCTAGTGTAAGTATAATAAAATGACATAACTATCAAGTAGTGAATGTGGCATAGTGGTTAAGAACTAGTAGTACTAATGGTCTAGAGTTCAATTCCTCATTGTTGTCACTTAGTTCTATTTTTTCATAAAATATTCAAGCCCTTGAAGCACCCCAGTCCAAATATTTTTTTAATTAATAGAGACTTCACCTCACTTCAAACTTAGTTTTTTTTTCCTTTTTGTTTGTTTGAGCATTCTTGTTTCTCATGCAGTATGTTCTATAGGTTGGTTTAAGATTTGTGGAGACTAGTTATGTGAGCATATAGCATCATCTTAAAAAAAATTACAAGTACAAGTAGCTTTTATTTTTAAAAACAAGCAATGAAGAATCGTAGAGGTCAATTGTAAAATATTTCAAATATTAGTATAAAAATCAATATAAATATTTATATGTATATGTACTACATAATGGACCCCATAGGAGTAAAGCTCTGGATCCGCCACTGGCTCACTGGACAATGTTCTGTCTTCTGAATTTTGATCCAAAAATAGGAGTACCTATAATAAAGAATAATTATCTTATTTCAGAACGTATAATTTATTTTAAATGATCCATCTTCAATAACTGAACTAACTTCATGACTGCCTTATCCCACAAAATCACACTCCTTAGCAATTTCTAGAATTATTATTTTGTTAGCTAATGTTAGTAGTTGAATTTAGAAAATAATAGAAAAAAATATATTTTTGAAAAATTAAAAAAAATTGATGTGATTACTGATGTGTATAATATATATATAATATATATAAAGATGCAGAATGAATTGATTAAATAAAAAACAATAACACATATCTAAACTCAACTTTTTGGCAAAAACAAGAGTACACGATTCTAGTCTAAGGTTGAGCCCACTTATCGATCTCAATCTTCCCATGTATAGCCAAACTAAATTCGTATTTCAATTAGCTTTTCTGAAAATTATGAGGAGATTCCTTATATAATCTGTCCATTGAAATCTGGTCGTAAGAGCAATTTTTTACCCATCTCAAAGAGTCGATGTCCTAGGACTTTTCTTACTCATCAAAAATGATGGTCAACAAACAATGACAAAAAGGTCTTGTTCTAAAAGAACCACATGCGCAGAGAATGAAGATGTCAACTATCTATCTGCTACCCTAGATTACCTTGCAACTGGATGTCGTGTTGTATTGTAACATAATACAAACCTGCAATATTCTACGTAAGCTGAGCTGACTACATTCCTCCTCTCATAATGCAAGAAATTTGTTGTCTGATTTTGACAATCTTTTGCCCTATGCTTGCTGATGGCATAGTTGAAGCAAAGACAACTACTTCTTTGGTTTCCACCTGCTTGAATCCGTAATCACTCTCTTTGTCTTAGTCTCTGCATCTCCATTAGCTTACGAGTTCTAAAACCCCTTTATCTTGTGAGATGATTGGACTTGAGTCTAAATTGGTGGCTCCTATGCAAACTGATCTCAATGACTCTAATTCCCTCCTCACATGGAGCCAATGTTATGTCGGCCAACAATCGCCCTTGGCAAGAACCATCCGCTTCAATCATCCAGAAACTGGATTCACCTGAATAGCAGACTAGGGTTTGGATAAAAAGCAAAATTTAGAGGCAACTTCGTCAATGATGGAAAGGCGGTAGTGGCGTAATGGGGGAGGGTGAGGAAGAGGACAGAGTGTTTTATCAGCTGAATGCTTATGCAGAGTATATGGGATAGAGAGGCAGGCTTGTTGTCTCCTCTCCATGTTGCTGCTGACTCGTTTTATTGATTTTGCCCCCCGGCTCCCTAGTGATTATTTACTCTGCTGAATCCCGAATAGAAGAGGAATCTTTAACTCTTACTATATAGTGGAGTTATATCTATAGTAGAATTGTGAAATACGTAGAATATAACCACAAGAACCCCACTAAATGGGGTTTCCCGGGAACCTCAAAAGTGATCCCACACAACGAGCACCATGAACAACAAACATATGTGCATTCTATGGTCCTAGAATTTTGGCTGACATTTCACTGAGGATCATAGGATCTACAAACTACAAAAACAGTCTACACATGGTCAACTCCAAAAAAAAAAAAAAAAAAAAAAAGTCTACACATGGTCAACCCTCCAAACAGCTATAAATCATCAGACATCGACATGATCTTCCCCACCTCCGTTTCCTGTCTTCGATGTAGCTCAACCAGTTGATCTGAAAAGTCTCCTATCATCTTTCGCTGCCGCTCAGCTCGTTTATACTCTCTACTTCCGGAGTGAACAATCTTCAACTTTTCTCCCACTTCAGCCTTGTGATCATTCGCAATAATGAAACTTAACTAGATCAATATTTCTAAGCGGATGCAATTAGGTAATGTATTTAGGTTAATCTAACAGCAATTCATACACACCAAGTAAACCTCAGATCTTTCTTTCATTAAGATCAACTCATAACACCTTGAATAATTAATGTGATATCAGAATGACACTGATAGCATACAAGGAATCTGGTCAGCACCCAAGAGGATAAGAAATGCTATCCTTCTCCCCCCCTAACTACCCTATCGTATCCCTAATACGGAAACATAGTGATTAGAGAAGCTTTCATACTTACAGAAGATTACAATCTCCTAAGAATCACTACTTGAATTTATTGCCCCCAGTCAGTCAGTTTATTTATCTTCATAGCAAGTCCATATGCAGATTGAATGAATGTTTGAGTGTCGTGAATCAAATTAATAACTGTTCGAAAAACGAAGGATGATCAAATGTTCAATTGCCAAACCATCAATCTTCAAACCTGGCAAATAAAAGACAATGAATAATAAACAAACCTGGGAAGTTGATACAATGCTCTGAACTTCAAATTAGATGATTCGTACTTCTCTTGATCAAGTACGATCCATGGTGTAACAAATTAAATGATTCACTTGACGTTGTTAAGTATCCAAAACATAAACTACTATTATTGAATTTAAAAATAAAATTTAGTATCCATATGATACAATCTGTAGTGGATTCATATAACTGAAGAATGATTCAGTTCCTGTGAGCTGTTAGTGATATAAAACATGCTACCAGTAATATAACAAACAACACTATAAATATGAATATCTACACATGATGAATACAACAACAACCTTCCTTGGAAGAGACAATCATCTGGTCACTTTGCTGTAGGAAACTTTGCACTTTCTCAATATTCTCAGCAGCATCCACAACAAACATACCCTCGCGTATGCTTCTGTCACTAGACTGGGGAAAATATATGCTTTCCACGGACAGAAGTATGCTCAAATATAAAACTTTCAACTACTGAAGGCACTAAGTCTTTCTCCAAATTATCAATCAAGATATGGTGATGATGTAGATGTTCATGTCCAACAGCAACCCCATCATCAACATCAACATCTTCAGTTTCAACCTGATTGTAGCTTTTTATGGTGATAGCATTCAGGTATCCTCCTCCCATGTCAACATCATCTGATATTTCACTCCATGCTTCCTGTCAATATGAGGTACAAATATAGTTTCAAGAGCGTCAACAAGGTACAGACAAAGGATAATATCATCAAGTTAGGATGTTGATTCACAAGAAGATTCTGGCTCACTTACACACCTCAAGTTCCTTACTATGTTTTTTATTTCACTCACACACCTTCAACCTCTCAAGCGCCAAGCCTACCTATATATGAAGTAAACATACCTCCTTGCACCACCTAACTTACCGGTTAATACAGAATTTGTAACATCAATTAATCTTAAACTTGCAATAGCTACGTAAAACAAATGCTCACAAATAAATGACTCTCCATAGTGTGATGTAGCATGACTATCAAGAAAACTTCCAACCTAATTTATCATAGTAACTCCTTGGGTAACATCCTCCGATGCAGCAGTCAACCTCAAGTGGAAGAATCATTTTTTCTAGTTTGCTTCATAATCCGCCACCAGTAGTGCTCTCATTAAACCCCCCCCCCCCCCCCCCCCCCCCAGAAATTCATCACCAATTTAGTCATTAATGAGTTAATCAGACAACTCTTAGTAACCGGACCCCTAAATTAAGGAAGGAGGGATCTAAATACCAAACGTGACTATAGTGGTATACTCCTGTCTTCACTCAAATAAAAAGTGTTGGGAGAAACTTGCCTCATCATTTGTTTCAATATCAGCAGCTGAACTGGGCAAAGAAAGTGGAATTTCAACTTCTAACATTGTCAAGAAAGATGTTAGTCTTGGATCCAGTAATTTCGATTCAGGCAGGACCTGGCAAATGTTAGCAATCGTAGCCGAGGTCATTGTTCCAGCTTTTGGACCATGACGCCATACAAGGAAAAATTCACAGTGGCACACCTCATCTCCTTCAGCTGTAAAAAGGTGCACTCGCTTTATCTATTAGGAAAAGAAGATGCACAGATATAGCATTAACTCCAGATCATCATGCGGTGAGCGTAAGTGTACATGTTATCATCTCATCATAAAATGGGTCAAGAATAACTACTACTATTGACTATTGTACTGAAAAAGAGGGCGGGGAAACAAAGCAGTTTCAGTTGTCCAGCTTATATTTTGATAAGGTTATGTTGCAAACTGGTTAACCAAAAGGCCAATCATAATACTAAATTCAAACTAGAGATTCTATTCTGGTAATGTGCAAAAGTTTAATCAAGTTTACGTTGATGAGAAAGCAGTCTGAATTATAAGCCATAAATGACAATAAACTAATGGTCCTTAAAGGCCATGCTTCAAAGGACTACAAATAGGAATCCGTATTGTTAAATCGTTTTCTTGTTTTATTATTTGGACACTTGCCACTGGACCACCGCGGTTGGACTCCTGTATTATTGTACAGTCCCAGAATCCCAGACGTCACAAAACACCCGTAACAGAGCTCAGTTCACTGCATGGCAACAACTTCGTTCAGAAATCACATAAATCAGCATACACAAGTAGTAACTACAGCCACAAGATGACATCAGATAATTAAGCACAAAGAAAAGTTCATCAAAAGCAGAGGAACGAAGCGGTTCACTCACGTCGTCTACGTTGGCGTCGTAGAAGACGCGTAAATCCCCATGTACGCACAGAGCGCAAACCCTCCCTCCCTTACGAACCTCGTAGCATTCCTCATCCTGCACTTGCGGAGATACGCTCCGAAACCGATTGCGGAAATCAAAAATGTCCTTATGGGTGGTAAAATTACCGGTTGAAAATCGCTCTTTGTCCGCCTCGTCGGGAAAATCAACGAAAGTGATCACCAATGTCTCACCCTGGAGAGAGATGCGCGCTGGGTACCACGCATCATCCTCTGTGCTTCGGAACTCGATAATTTGTCCCGGGACAGCCGGGTCGTCGTCTCCGCAACTGGGGGTTATATCGAGGAGCATCTCGGCGGAAGTAGCGACAGCGGAGAGCAGAGATCGGGGAAGAGTGGTAATCGCGTGACAAGAGAGATGTTGTGGCGTGAAGATGAGTGTAGGCGGTCGCTGTTAGGGTAGAGCTGCTCAAAATCTGTCTGCCCGCCGACCGAGTCCTGCCCGGGAAAAAGCCTGATAGATCTGAATTCATAAAAAATGACCCCGAATAAAAAAAACCGAGCCAGGCTGTATTAAATTTTAAACCCGTGGATCGAGCCCGTCCGGTACGATTTTTAATATTATTTATTATTTTAAAACTTATATTATTTTATATAATACATATATCAAATTATATTTTATATACATACAATATAAAATTTTACTCAAATTTATATATAATAACGATTTTGAAATTAAATATATATATTTTTAATTTTTTAAATTTAAAGAATAAAAATAAGTAAATAACCGGGCCGGGCACCGGCAGAGCTGAAAAAAAAACCAGGCCTAGCCCGGCCCGGCCCGAAGATATAAAAAATCAGGCCCGGTCTTCATGAGTAGGCCTGACGTGCCTAAAAAAATCCCTGGCCCAGCCTGAACCCGACCCACCCGCCCGGATGATCACCTCTATTGTTAGGATACATGTAGAGGCAAATTCTATCGTACTAGTATGGCCTACTAACTCAATTTAAATAAATGAATAAACACTTCAAATAAATGGATTACACCTTGGGTCACGGATGATGGGTCGGGTTGGGTTGGGTCGGGTTGGGTTGGGTCGGGTCGGGTCAGGTTGGTTGACGGATGAATGTTACTCGATTCGTAATCTGAATATTATCCGCTCTGTCATCTGTTTAAATGTATATTTTGTTTTATTTCAAGTTATCAAATAGATCTTCAAGAATGTTTTTTAATAGTTGTAGATTTTATAATTTATGGTCCATTTTTATTTTTTCTTTCATATACACCGCATAACACCATGGTCTATATATTTATTTTCTTACTGATATTGGTGGAATATTTTTATTAGAGTAAATTACTCAGAACCCCCTTGAGGATTGGGTATATTACAGTTAACCCCCTTATGTTTCTCATAATGATTGGCAACCACCCTGAAGTTACGGTATCTGACTATGAGCCCCCGAACTATGACTTCATTATCAAAACGTTAACTACGTGCTGAATTCTTATCACATATTAATCATGTTGTACCCTGCTTATCACTTATTAATGACATGTTGGACAAAAAACACTGCTTAATCAGCATTTATTGTCTGAAAAACGTCAACCTTACCTCAAAAATGTATTTGAATTGGGATGAGGAAGAGTTAGACGATGTTGATTAAGCAGTTTTGTTGTTCAACATGTCATTAATAAAGTGATTAAGCTGATGAGTCAGTACATAGTTAATGTTTTGATAATGAAGTTATAGTTCGGGGGCTCATAGTCAGAGATACTGTAACTTCAGGGTGGTTACCAATAATTATGAGAAAACAAGGGGTTATGTAATATGCCCAATCCTCAAGGGGGTTCCGAGTAATTTACTCTTTTATTATGTTATAACTACATTGAAATTTTAATTTTAGTAATACAAAATATTTAAACTTTCATTACCAGTTACCACACTAGAAAAATTACTCCCACTGTCTCTTATTCACTGTCTTATTTATTATTTGAACACGTCGTTTGACTTAAATATTTACATAAAAAATAAAATAATTTTATAAAGAGTAAATTACTCAGAACCCCCTTGAAGATTTGGGATATTACAGTTAACCCCTTGTGTTTATCATAATTATTGGTAACCACCTCAAGGTTAAGGTATCTTCGACTATGAGCCCCCGAACTATAACTTTGTGATCAAAAAGTTAACTATGTGTTGATCTATCAGCTTAATCACATTAATAATGCTAGGCTGGACAACAAAACTGCTTAATCAACATCATCTAACTCTCTCTCATCCCACTTTAGATGCTTCTTCAAGGAAGGGTTGACATTTTTAGGAAAATAACAATGCAATTAAGTAGTGTTTTTTGTCCAGCATGACCTTATTAATATGATTAAGCTGATAGATTAACACATAGTTAACTTTATGATAACAGAGTTATAGTTTGGGGGCTCGTAGTCAAAGATACCTTAACCTCGAGGTAGTTTCCAGTAATTATGATAAACACAAGGGTGTTAACTGTAATATCCTAAATCTTTAAGGGGGTTTTGAGTAATTTACTCTTTTATAAACTTAACTTTTACAATTGATTCCTTACCTAATAAACTCTATATATTACAAAACTTAGTTTTATAAAGTTATATTATTTTATATGTTTAATATTAAGATGAAAACGGTCATATAGCAAGCAAGATGATCAATGTGGGACGGAGATAGTATTTTTTAGGGAAATTTCATGAAATGCCACTATATTTTTGGCTAATTCATGAAATGCCACTAAAAAAAAGAAAGTCACGAAAACTATATTTTCTGAAATTAAAACTGACTATATGCACAATAGATAGAAAAAGACAAAACTACCCCTACTAGTTAACAAAGTACTTTTAAAGTTCATAAAATGCCCCTAAGTGTTACAAAATACAATAAAAATATTTAAAAAATCATAAAAAATTATAAAAATTATAAAAAATTATAAAAATTAAAAAAATTATAAAAATATTAAAAAAATAAAAAATTGAAAAAAATTAAAATATCATTAAATATTAAAATATAAATATTTCATTTGTTAAAATTTATTCAATACCATAAAAAATATTGAAGTCTAAACAAATAATTTATACCAAATTTTCTACCAATTTAGTACCATAATTTAAGCCAAATAAGTACCATAATTTTTATCATACACTTTTTAATTATTATTTACTATCAATTTAGATTATTTATTTCTTAAAGTAAATTTTTTTTAATATTTGATAAAGAATAATACAAGTGTTTATTTACATTAATCAGCTACATTTACAACCTTGAATTAGGACGAAACAGGTTGAGGTTCAATCAACCCTCTTATTGTTTCCATGCATTTTTTTCAACAAATTAGGATCGGAATTGGTAATCTTGAGGATATATGGACACCGATTATCTACGTGTTTCCTTTGACTTTTGTTTTGGAAAATTAAGAATTAATTATGAATGAAACTAGCGGCTTCAAACTAAATCTGGACTCTTAATTAGTTGGAAATGTCCAATTTCCTTTTACCACCATAAATACAGGAAAACGAAAGACTCGCGGATTTCCATACTTCCCACATGAAATCATAATTCAATATTTCCAAACTTCCCACCATATAAAAATTAATGACGCCGCTCAAAATCTCATTTTGGGTATTCAAGTTCTACCGATGTGAACCACATCCAGGTGGTTCCGCCGCCAACTGGGTTCGCTTTCGACCTTGAGAAACCGTACGAATTCAGCTCTGTAAATGACTTCACCCAGCCCAAGCGGATGGGCGGTGATGATGTCGTTACTGAGCAACAGGAAGTGAAAATGGAAAACACTGAACTGGAGGCTGATTCTATCAGAAGTCGTGTGTATAGGCATTGAAAGGATTAAGAGATTGCTTTGAGAGATTGTAGAAGGAAAACAATTGTATATAGAGTTCTGTGTATTTAGTATACAAACCTAAAGACCATAAACTATTTATAAGCATGTACTACTAAATCTACTATGTAAAAGATAAATGCTATGTAAAAGATAAATATATTCTCATGTATAAAATCTAAACTAACTAGAATTAATCCAGTAGTCTCTAATAAATCATGGACCTAAATAAATGTATGGGCTTAAGTTCTTGGTGGGCTGTTTACTAGCCCAATACCCCCCTCAAGCCGTAAGCAAGCAAAATTGCTAAGGCTTGAAGTATTATCATGCATCCCAATACGTGACAATTGCTCCTTGTATTTGACTCCTGACAAAGCTTTAGTTATCATGTCTGCGAGTTGATCAGAAGTATGGGTGTATCTTACATCAACAAGACCCTGTTGTATCTTCTCCCGAACAAAATGACAATCAATCTCGATGTGTTTCATACATTCATGGAAAACAGGGTTGCGAGCTATGTATATAGCTGATTGATTGTCGCATTTGACCGGTATGGGATTGATGTGTGGAACATCTAGCTCATGAAGTAGCCGTGTGAGCCATGTCAATTCCGTAGTAACTCGTCGTAGAGAACGGTATTCATCTTCAGCACTAGAAAGAGACACTGACCCTTGCTTTTTAGTCTTCCAAGAAATAGGGCTACTTCCAAGGAAGATAAAATAACCTGACACAGATTTTCTCGTATTTGGGCAAGCAGCCCAATCCGAATCACAATATGCTTGTAAATCAAGCGGAACACTCGGGTTGCCAGTGAGAACTACACCATAATTCAAGGTTCCTTTGATGTAACTGATTGCATGCATGGCAACTTCCATATGGACATCACTAGGGTGTGCCATGAACTGGCTAAGCACCTGAACTGTAAAACTGAGGTCTGGTCTTGTATTAGTCAAGTAATTAAGTTTGCCTACAAACGCCAGCCGGTAAGATGTAGGATCCGTTAAAGGAGTACCATCAGTGACACACGACTGTTTTCCCGTGACCATAGGCCCCTTGGCAGTTCTTGAATCAGAGCAAGTATATTCTTCCAAGAGCTCTAAGCATAATTTGCGCTGTGAAAGAATATACCCGTGATTGTAGGGAATGAACTCAATACCCAGGAAATAGCGTAATGTTCCCAGATCTTTAATGCGGAAATTAAGATCGAGAGCACGCTTGATGCCATCAATTTCCTGCTGACAAGGACCAACAATTAACATGTCATCCACATAGACTGCAATAAACATCTTACCCTGAGATGTTTCCTTGTGAAAAAGAGAGTAGTCATTCTTGGACTGAGTAAACTCAAGTGTGTGGAGAAAACTAGCTAGTTTAGAAAACCATTGCCTGGAAGCTTGCTTTAGGCCATATAACGATCTTCTTAGCCGGCATGCTTTGTTTGTCACTGTGACCTCAAGACCAGGTGGTAAGCGCATATAAACCTCTTCATCAAGGTCTCCATGGAGGAACGCATTATTCACATCAAGTTGATTGATAATCCACCCTTTGTTAAGTGCAACAACAATGAGAGATCGTATTGTTGTTAACTTGACCACGGGCGAAAAAGTCTCATGATAATCCAGACCATGCCGCTGGGTGAACCCTTTTGCTACCAACCTAGCTTTGTACCGCTCTAACGTTCCATCTGACTTTAGCTTCACTTTGTAACCCATTTGCACCCAATAACCTTCTTTCCTCTAGGAAGGGTTACAACATCCCATGTTTCATTCTCCTCTAGTGCTCGTAATTCTTGTTGCATGGCTGTCCGCCAATGTTCATGCAGGACTACCGATTGATAATTATGTGGTTCATGCAGATCTGTATTAACCCTAGATTGAACAATGGATGTGCTGGAAAGTAAAGCCACCGACCTGATAGGTGTAGTCTCTGTCAAACTTACACAGTGTGCAAGCGTATCATTAGGTAGATCTGTTGACCCATATACCCTTTCATCCAGGATCTCTTGAAAACAAGAAGTGCACACATAATCATCCAAGTAACTAGGCTTGCGGGTCACCCTACTGGTACGTCGCAAATCTGGTTGGTTGGTGTCATCTGGTGGTAAGGCAGGAGGAGAGTCAGGTTGACTTGGGCGAAACAAGGGTTTGTCATCTATTAACATAGGAGGTGCAACATTACGACGTTGATATTGTTGTATATCTGATGTGTGGAAAGGGAAAACGTGGACATGAAACTTAACGTCCCTGCAAACTTCTACCATGCGATTCTCTAAACTCATCACTTTATACCCTTTCCTTCGTGGATCATCTCCGAGATAAATACACGCTTCTCCTCGTGGATCGAACTTCCCTCCTCTTGGACCAACTATCGTCTTGTAACACAAACAACCGAAGGGCTTGATCTCATTATACGAAGGCTTGCTCCCGAATAAACTCTCGTATGGGGTTTTTCCATTTAACGCTTTGGTAGGTAAACGATTAATAAGGAAAGTCGCATGCAATATGCATTCTCCCCAATATTCAAGTGGTACGTTGGATTGGAAAAATACCGCCCTTGCCATTTCCAAAAGATATTTATGCTTGCGTTCAACAACAGCATTTTGTTGCGGCGTATAGGGACATGTTGTTTGATGCATTATCCCTTGTTGCGCAAAATAGCTCTTCCCTTCATTCGAACTCCCCAGTTCTGTGGCATTATCTGTTCGTACCACCTTAACCTTTGCTTCAAACTGTCGTTCTACCATCCTGATAAAATTTACAATCACTTCCCAAGCATGCCCTTTTTGTTTAATGAGAGTGACCCAAGTGGTGCGTGTAAAATCATCGACAAAGCAAACAAAATATTTGAAACCGTTGTAAGTGTCTGTACCAAACGGGCCCCAGACATCTATATGTATCATCTCAAATGCTCTTTTGGTTTTGCTTGGAGAATTGCTGAAAGGTAATCGTTGTGCTCGGGACTTGTAACAAATATCACAAGCATAGGTGGAAGAAAAATCAGTTTCTTTTATTATGCCAAGTGTTACAAGCTTTCGGAAGGGAACGTGCCCTAATTTTACATGCATTTCTAAAGCCTTTGGGCTCATTCCACCTCCTTCTTGATCTTGACAGCCCATCTCATCTCGCCGGCCTGTATTACTCGCACCACTTGGCAAACCCGAAGCTCTTCAAACTACTGGACAGGCGCGGCCCAAACTTCTTGTAACACCCCTACTCTAATCGGCTCCTAATCATCTTACTTAACAATATAATCGCAGCGGTAATCTCAACAATTGAACTACTGGTGTCACCGTTCTCACTCGCCCACACGAGTAACAACGTGCTTCCTGATATACTCTTAAATACGAAACAATTTCTCGCCGTGACAACAAGAGATAGATCTAAACTTCCCAAACAAAATATAATACATTCACAGTGAGCTTTCTAAGTATCCAAAACCTATACACGTTTCTAGGTTCGTAGCAAAATGAAACAGTGCATGTTCAAATAACTGTAATCAAACTACCCAACGCGTCACTCTCTTTGCCGACACCGGAAGCTGCATACCTGCAAAAATGGTGTTGTTGTGGTATGGAATCAGCCCCTGCTGAGTATGTTTTTACCTGACTGTCACACACCCTCGGACCACTCAGTTATTTGGTCGAGAGCATGCAATTCCTTTCCATACAAATAGTTTAATGCTAAAACTGTAAAAACAACATATATATATTGCAGTAAACTCAATTAGCAAACAAGCCCCCGGCTTCACACATCGCATAGTAATAAACCACTGAAAGCGTTACAACACTTATATGAGTACAGAGACTCCATTCCAACAAACACTTAATAGTTCATAATTGAGTTCGACGACTCACCCGACCAAACAATCCACCATAATCCACACATGAGTACAGTGACTCGACACAACCAGTTCACAACACACAATATGAGCACATGGCTCGTTCAAACAAATCCACCATCATACCACACATAACCACAAAGCACAACCAATGAACAACAAGGCGAAACAACGAGAATTATAAACGAGTATCAACTCTCATCTTTGGCATGCAAGCCCAAATAATGTTCGCCTAATGTACGAGTTAATATAGTCGTTCGTAATTGTTCAGTCATGTCTAATGACAACGTCTCGTTAGAACGACGTGTCTCTAAGTTATCCATCTCTTATGGCGGGTCACCCACGGCAGTAGCCACTCCAGCGGTAGAGTCTCCGACCTACGAACAATCTGTAGCTCGTTGGAAATTTATCCTGATACTTACGGTTATCACACGGTATCCTAGTATCGTTAATGGATCACAGTTCACAGCAAGGGCCACATCCTCTTGATAAACTTATCTATACCTTCGCATCGTTTTATTATTTTTCCTAACACAACAGACTAAGGTCGTTAGTCCAATCCTGAGTATGTCGACTCGGGATCCAGTGTTAGATACGAGAGCGGCGTTAAAGAAGCCAATGCTCTGTATATAAGTCTCGGATAATATATATATATATATATATATATCTTATTATCCTAATGCTACAATGCTTTACTTACGTTCCTTATATTACACATATAAGATAGCATCATTGCCGCTAGTTCGTTTTATAATATGTTCATATATACGAACGGTACTGTTATCGTACAACAGTAATAATAATAAAGCAGCATTAATACACAACTCAAGCATATTAATTCACACAAGCAGACATTCAATCTTAACACAGATTTTCACACAATGTCTGAACTGAGGAAATCCTCAGAGACAATCAAGCCACATAAATAACATACCGTGCACCAGGATTATAGAACCGTGGAGTATGAATCAGCTGAATCCTCTAGTGATCCTCGAGACGCCTCAACAATCTAATAATACGTATCACACTACGTGTTAGCATCTCGTACAACAATATTAATCTACGGTACCCCGTACCGCCGCTAATCCCTTCCCATTCATTCCCCGTTATCCACTAATAACGTCTCCCAGGTTTTCGGTTTAATTCGGGATTAGTTTTACGTAAACGTTACAGTATATGCATGATTATGTCATAGTATATTAATATACTTAAACTTATACGTTCATTATCGCATGTATATTATAATACATCGTATATTACGTAGTTTTGAAACTATATTGCATGTATAATCTTTATCATATATTATACATCCTACCTTAGTATTTATTTATCTAAGGTTAGTTTACACAAGTGTAAAATGTGGTGTATTTCACATTTAAAATACTTTGAATTATATAATTCCTTATTACTCCATGTACACACATAACATTAGAATTTAATTAACTAATGTTTATAATTCTTTTCTCCTTATCTTATATTTTCCCACTTATAATATTATATGGTTATTGAACCATATTATATTTCTCACTCCATAACTTATATTCATTTATTTATATGTTATGGGACCATTTATTATATTGTAAGTTTTAATAATATATTCATTCTTCCTTAATGAATATTCCTTATATTATAAATGTTACAATCCTTATAACATTATAAACCATATTATAAACTTTATTTCAAAACACCCATATTACCAAGCAGCCACTTTGATTTTCTTTTATTCGCAAATCCACCAATGTTACATTATAGTATATAACATATATTATGACATTTATATTCTTATACCATTTATAACCTATAGTTATAATATGTAATAAACTACCAAACAGCACCATAAGCTGTCGGTTTTAATTAATCTCATCCATACTTTCAAAAATTACATAATAACCCCAAATGTTATTAAATTGTTACACTTATAACATTTATCTTATAATACTCCAAATAACTGAGGGTCTGTTCTAAATTAATTTCTAACCCTTAACAATCTTAATATATCCATAGTCACCTTAATATAATTCATAAATCCCCTTTACAACTCACTTATTCAAGTGCCTAATTATTTAAAGTTGACCCAATTTATTATCCTAATTCTTATCCACTTCCAACTTGGTTTAAGCTGATTATAAAATATAATTACCTAGTTAGAGGCCTTATTGTCTAGTATTTGTTTATAAAGTATTTTTTCAATGCTACCTAGAGTCCAAGATCAACAATTGAGTTTAATCCCAATTTAACTGGATCCGGCATAATTTAGAGTCCCTGATTTTTACCTAGTACCAGATTATTTAATTTTCCCAGCCCAACTTAGATTGATCTACTACAACCCCACTTCGGTTTTAGATTTTCCAGAAACTCTATTTTATTAACCGTAAACACTAATTAATCCAGAATTTCAGATCCACCACTTACTTCTCTAATTCACGTTTTACCCCAGATTTCATATATTTACAATTCTGACCCAAAATTTCCTTATAATCACGTTTTGCCCCCACTTTCTTCTAATTACATTTTCTCCCACAATTTTTCTCAAGAACTTGCACAATTGCCCCCAAAATCAATTTCATACAGAAAACCCCTTTTCGAAACCCTAATTTCTCTTCTGGAATCTCGATTGTTACACAAAAATTCCTCTTTAAATTTTTCTGCAGCCCTTTCCATTCGCACACAAAAGTAATACAATACTTTCAATTTGAGTTTTGTCAGAAACAAAAAACAATCGAATTCGAATGTCCCAGTAACTATAGTTCACGGTTTGTAGACTACACATGCCAAAAATTCAGAAAACCATAACTACCACCAACACCCACAACCAAACAAGATTTAACCAGAGTGTACATATTTTTCCAAGGGACTAAAATCGGCTTCAAATGCCGGAAACAAACAAAGTAAAAAATGTTAATACTAGAAGAAGGTTACACCTTCGATTTTATGCTCCAGAGGCGGACTTTCGACTTCTAGATTTCCGGCCCCCAGTTGTTGCGAGTTTGCTTGCAGTTCGGTTCGCGTTTCTCCCAGATTTAGTTTCAAAAACAGAGCCTCGTTTGGCTCCAGTGTTCGAACGGAAAAGAAAGGGGGGAGAAGCAAGTAGAGTTCGGATTTGAAGTCGAAAAGAAAAGAGAAATCAAGAACAGATAGAAAACGGGGCGAATTTACCTTCGAACTGGGTGAATACACGAAGAGATGCAACAGATGTATGCTCCTTGTCGCCCCCGAGAATCGCCAGAGGAATGAAGGACGGGAAGAGGTGCAGACAATTGCTCACCAATTAAGGTTGTCTCTGAAGAGGAGAAACTAAAAGAGAATTGAAGAGAGGCGGTGAGAGCAAGCTCTAGGGTTGCAAGGTTCGTGAGCGAGGAAGGAAGAAGAGAGGCGTGGCGTGTGTATGTCCTTGCCAGAAGCTAGGGTTGTGAATTTTGTGAGTGTAGCAAGAAGAATGAAGAGAAGAGGGCGGCGTGTATGTTCCCATCGCCAGTTAGGGTTGCAATACCGTGAGTCGAGAATGCAGAAGAAGGATGAAGAATATCGAGAGAGGAAGAGGGCCTTGTAGAGTTAGGTTTGCAAAGCCATTACCGTAAAGTGAAGAGATTATAGGCTGGGCTGGGTTAGCTATTTTTGTTTGTTTGCTGGGCCACAATATTACCGGACATGAAATGGGTGACTGGGCCGGCCCAGTTCCCTTGGACGGGTCGGCCCTATATTTTTTTTAACGTTATACATAGGTTGTTTTTAACTCGTTTTTTGTCCGTTTTTCATGCCGTTCACGGCCC
The DNA here is from genome assembly GCA_023374045.1 of Limonium bicolor. Lineage (NCBI taxonomy): Eukaryota > Viridiplantae > Streptophyta > Magnoliopsida > Caryophyllales > Plumbaginaceae > Limonium > Limonium bicolor. Next base: position 121,492,495 of record CM041782.1, on the reverse strand, counting down.
GTTGTCCCATTTAACATGACGAACCTTTTTATGAATTCAAAGTTATATTTCCAAACAATAATTATTATGGTTATTTATAAATTCTATTTATTTGTATTTAATTTCTAATTAGCTTGTGTTTCGTCATTTTAGGCGAAAACGCGACGCCTTTTATTCCGTTTTCTTAGTCAATTTTCCAATACCTCTAAAATTACCCAAAAACCTCGTAAGGTATCTAAGACCTCATTTTCACTCCTAAAATATTTTTGGCACGTTTTTAAATGTAAAAACGATTAATTATATTTCCGTTTACATTTCTTCTTCTAAACCACCCAATGTCGTTTTAGGTTTCGTTAATGTTTCCTAACAACCTCTTAGGGTTTATTCCTATATTATATTATCTCTTTTACTTATTTAAGGGTATTTAATTCCTCAACCTCTCATTAATTACTTTTATTTAATTAATTCATTATTAATTAAGTAATTAATATTTGGGGTATTTCACTTCTGCTGGCCCAACTCACGAACAGATCTGCATCCAGTATATACAGATTATCTCTAGCGTCGCCTATCTTGCTATTCTGGTCTGAGATATGGCCCTGAATGTAGCAACCATGGCAATCGAAAATCAGAGAGCAACAAAATTGTTTCACAAGCTTCGTTACAGAGACCAGATTAAACATGAAATTGGGTATATACATCACTTCCTTCAACCTCGCTTCGCTTCCCAGTTTTACGTCTCCGACCAGGTTAACAATTTGAGGACTCCCGTCTGGTAATATCACCGTCCTCTCTTTCTCTAATCTCTTCCAATTTTCGAACATATAATCAGCTCCCGACATGTGGTCGGTAGCTCCAGAATCAATTAACCACTTTCCTTTGAAAGAATCACTAGAGTGACTACTCATTAAGCAAAATTTGTTGCTAATGCAAGAGCACTGTTACCTGAAAAATTGCAGTAGTCGACTCCTTCTGTGTGTTCTCCGTGGTTTTGCTTCGTAAAAGATCTGTGATTGTTGTAATTGTCTCGGTGTTAAACCTTCTCCTAGTTCTTCTTTGTTACTGCCTTGCTCTGGATCTGCGACTAGATTGGCATACATCTTCTTCCTTCGGGCCAATACTTTGTCTCGCCCATGAATTTCATAACAATCGGCGACTGTGTGGCCCGATTTCTTGCAATGAGTGCAAGTTTGTCTCTTGGTAACACTCTTTGTAGCTATGTCCTAATTTTTACAGTAAGTGCATAGTACTTTCTCTTGTCAATTCTTCTAGGGTTTCTGGTATTGTTGCCTTGAGCGACAGTTTGGCTTGAAAAAGACATTGCTTCTTCGTTCTGGTGACCGTCTCCCCGCTGTTCTTCTTCTTGAACTATCAGCGAAAACGCTTTTTCAAGCGACGGTATTTCCTTCATGGCTAATATTTGCCCTCTGATGGACAAATATTTTCGATTAAGCCCCATGAGAAAATGAATAAGCTTGCTTTGATCGACCCGCTTCTTGTAATCTTCTTTGGCACCGCAGCTGCAACCAGAACAAGAACATCTGGGCGGTGGACAAGCTAAGTCTAATTCTCACTAGGGATGGCAATGGGTCCGCGGGTACCCATTTTACCCGGTCACCCGACCCGCTAAACCGGGTGAAAAACCCGCATAAAACGGGTGAAAAACGGGTGACGGGTGGAACGGGTACGGGTGTGGGTCGGGTGACGGGTGAACATTTTTCACCCATCACCCGACCCGCTCACCCGTATAGATTATATATATTATAATATATATGTTAAATTGTTACTTATTATTCATTCTCCTTCGCTCATGATTTTTGTAACCCTAACTAGTGAACAAGGAACATTCATGCTCTGGGTGACTGTGCCATTTTATTCTCACCACTCTCAATAATTTTACAGCCCTTGCATACTTGCTCTACGCAGTATTAAATTATCTTCACTGAAAGTAATTACAACCCTAACTGGCAAACATGGAACAAAGATGCTCTGTGCCTCTATTTTCTTTCTTCACTCTCGGTAATTTTGAAACCCTAACTGAAAACAAATAACTTACATGCTCTACGAAGTTTTCATTCTCTTCACTGAAGGTAATTTCGTAATCCTAACAGGCGAACATTGATCATACATGCTTGCGCCTCTATTTTCTCTCTTCACTCATGGTAATTTTGCAACCATAATTGGTGAACATGGACTGTACATGCTCTGTGCAATATTTCATTATTTTCTCTGAAGTAAATTTCGCAATCCTAACCGGCGAACATAGAACATACATGCTTTGTGTCTCTATTTTCTCTCCACTCACAGTAATTTGCAAACCTTAGTGGCGAACAAGTAAAAAGAAAAACAAATGGGTAAATGGGGTAAACGGGTTCACCCGCTTCACCCACGGGTGATGGGTGGGTGATACATAACGGGTGACGGGTCGGGTACGGGTGGAGCGGGTGAAGTCGGGTGACGGGTGCGGGTGATGGTCCACCCGACCCAAAACCGACCCATTGCCATCCCTAATTCTCCCCATGCTTTCTTTAATCTTGTGTAATAGCTTCCAACGCTCTCATCCCCTTGTCCAATCTCTGATAATTCACGTTGCAGATTGTGAATTATCGCAAGATTTGTGTGCTCGAATTGCTTGATCAAGGAATCCCAAAGTTCCTTCGGGTCGTCACAGAAGAGAAAACCTTCTGCAATATGGGAAGCGAGAGCAGACTTCAACCAGGACAGCACCAAAGAATTGGATCTCTCCCAGGCACTGATGCGAATGATGTTCGACTCCTCAGGTTTGTCAATCTTTCCCAAGACAAAACCATACCTTGTTTTTAACTTTCAGAGCGTAACCATATCTGATTTCTCATCCTTGAGAAAACCCTTGCCATCAAACTTGCATACCAGATTGAGCCCTGGATTCTCTGCTGAATGGACGTAAATTAGGGTCGTTTACAATCAATGATGGAGCTCGACGCACCAGTACCAGAATTGACCGCGGCTTTCCTTCTTCCCTTTGCCTGCGTCATCCGCCATGTTTGGAAGAAACAAGCAACAAATCAAGAATCCTAAGCTCTAGATACCATATCAGAACGTGTGTGTATAGGCACTGAAGGATTAGAGATTGCTTTGAGAGATTGTAGAAGGAAACACATTGTATATAGAGTTCTGTGTATTTAGTATACAAACCTAAAGACCGATAAACTATTTATAAGCATGTACTACTAATCTACATATGTTAAAAGATAAATGCTATGTAAAAGATAAATATATTCTCATGTATAAAATCTAAACTAACTAGAATTAATCCAGTAGTCTCTAATAATTCATGGACCTAAATAAATGTATGGGCTTAAGTTCTTGGTGGGTTGTTTAGTAGCCCAATAGATTCTGAGGAGAATAGAGTGGAACAGGTGGTGGTGGTGATGAAGTGGAAAAGCTGTCTAATGAGCTCATGGCTTACGAGAACTACATGAAGTTTACCAGATACCGTATCTTGATGAACAGTCTCGAGCTTCACCTCCCCGCCACCGCCATGAGGGTGGAGTCACCACCTTGGATCTCTGGAGCTTTGATTACGATGAGCTCCCTGCTGAATAATCAAAAAACTAGTTGTTGACTCTTTCTCAAAGCTTTTGCAATGTATTGTTTCTTTCAGTTCGGATTCTTCATGCTTCGTCCGTTTTTATTTTTTAAGAAATAAATAATCTAATTGATATCAAATAATAATAATGAAATCTCTAGTGTCACTGTCATCATCTTCATCTGAAGGAGGTCCAGGGGGAGGACGGCCAACAGTAATGCGAAATAAAACGTATTTATTGTCATCACCGGAGATTTAGAGGTTCTGTTCGTCGTGCAATCTCCGGCCATCGTCAACAGCTGAATCTTAAGCGGATGCGGAAGAGTCCGGGACTATTCATCGTCCTCGGCAGGAAAGCTTCTGGTTAGTTCATCATCTTCTAATCCCAAGTCTGTGCTACGAGATACCATTTGGCATAGGAGAAGGTTCACCGCAAAGATTCAGGCTCCCCAGATATGAAAAGATCATTAAGGCTGAAGTGTATAACCGGAGTAGGTGGGATGATATCTTATTGACATCAGAAGAGGAGCATTCCATGCTCTCGAGCAAGACAAGATCTCGAAACGAAAAGATGAGAGCAGACTCATCTAACCGCAAGCCATCACGTCACCAGCAAATGAGGTGGGAAGCCCCTGGAGGGAGAGACCACAACTGGAAAAAATTTACAAGGTCCGGTAATAAGCAGCTGTGGAATAGAAGAAGTTACCGAGAAAGAGCACCTTCAACATCCCAAAAGAGTCCAATTACTGTGTTTATAGATAATGTGGACAGAGATGTCTCTGAGTATCATTTGGGCAAGATAGTAAGGAAGTTTGTTAACTGGACAAGACTTTACATTAGCAGAAAAGCTAGGAGGTTCAACCGTAATGCATGTGCATTCGTGGATGTGCCCCATGTGTATGAAGCTAGACGACTGATCGAAGGTATTAGGGGTTGGAATATCAATGGAAGCAATCTTTGGGCTAGGATGGAGTTCAAGGCAACAATGGTGCCACAATGCAAAGGGTAGACTCATATCAACGGCAAAGCAAAGGGACGAAATCAGCTAAGCGATATGAGAAGGTTGATCAAGGACCCCGTGAAGAGAAAGGTCACGTTACAACGAGGTTATCCCTTAATGTCAAACCTGATAAAGTGATGAAAGCCGGTTTGAAAAGATGCACAGTAATCAGTTTACAAGAAGAGAAGTCCCCATCGGAAGCCTTGATCTTCCTGCGCAAGCAATGGCCAAACATAGGAGGTTTACTTGCTTTCTCGAGAAGGAAGTTCCTTATGATGTTCAACTCAACAAAGGAGGCAGAAGTCGTGTTGGACCAAGCAGACAAAAAGGGCAAAGATTTGGAAGGCGTAAGAATTCGTCGTTGGAATACCTCAGATCAGGTAGAAAAGAGGCGTACTTGGGTGGTTATCCGAGGTATTCCGTTGCACGCATGGAACAATACAAACGTTCGTAAGATAGCCCAAACCGTAGGCGAGGTTATCAAAATTGAGGATGAAGATAGTCAGTTTTGGAAAATGCGGAGATTAGAATTCAAGTCGAAACGTCAACGCTCCAATTTATAAATTGGAAAATTGCGGTGAAAGTTGATGAGCAGAAATTCCAGTTAGTATCGTTGAATCCAGCGAACAAATGTCTCAATCTAATAATTTGGATCACTTGGAAAGTATCATCCAGATGGTGGAAGTAGACAATAGCAAGTCTGTTGGTCAACAAAATTCAAATGGTGACCGAATGCAAAACGTTGGGGAAGGGGAAGGCGAATCCAAGGAACCGGAGCAAATATTGATTACGACAGCAACTTCGAAGCATGTAGTGGTGCACAACCCCCAATCCACTTATTCTAATAATGTGTCAGGGAATTTATCTCGGGAGGAGGAAGGTTCAATTGCAGAGACAGAAAAGACTCGAGAAAACACGATAGTTGGAGCAACATTTGAGGAGCTCGAGACGATGTCAGTGGCATGGATAATGGTGCCAAACGAGGAGATGGGCGCATGCGCGCCCCTACTGCAACCAAATGCATTCCCCAACAGTTCTGTCAGTGGGAAGCAATATAATATTGAATGGGAGAACAGTATAGTGGCTGACACCAATTACGTGGATGGTGGTCTGCCTTTGTCTCTGGCGCGGCAAGCAGGGGGGAAAGCACACGTCGCCCAACACAATAATAATGTTGATGAGAGTAGGGAGATAAAATATGTGGGGGCAATGACTCGACAGGTGCGGCGCCCGAACCGGAAAATGTCGGGACTGGTTCTGTGCAACTGCCGTTCTAGGTGGGGGACGAGCTCGAGGAAGGGGAGGAGACGACAGTCTCGGAAAGCGACATGGCTTTTATAGGAACTGCTGCTGTTCCCCAGGCACGCAAGTCAGAAGAATATGAGTCTGAGGATATATTAATCCCTGATAACTTCTTTCAAGAGGATACTGACAAGATAGAGGGGGTGAGAATTTCGAGATGCCACACCAGCAGACAGTAGTGGAAGAGACTCAAATTTCAGCAAGGAATGAGTGGGGAAAAATCATTAATGCAGAAAGAGAGGCCGAAGAATGCATGGACCTGCTACTACAACTAGGGTGTGAAGTTCCAAATCCCAGTCTCACTAAGGCCAACCTCCTCAGTCAAATCCAAGCTCATATGAGCAATTAATTGAGCAAATAAAACTGGATAACAGGCGACGGTAAGGACCAAAAATTGCAGGAAGGATCAACATTCAGAAGAGGTTTTTCGTAATGAAACTCTAAATGTGACCTGTCGTGGCCTATGAGTAAAGGTGGGAGTCTGGAGATGGTTGAAGGCGCGGTGGAAGGAATTACCGTCTTCATGTGGATTTTTATTGGTTTGACATCCCTCAAGGAGTATGTGCAATAATGTTACGTAGGTTGATTTGTGGTGTCTGTTTGTTTTATAGCTTATGTTTCGTTGGGTTGGATCCCATTCTTGAGTCCTGCTGTTTTAGGCTTGTACTAAGGACATGGTGGGCACTCTTTTTCCTTCTCAAGTTTTTTCCCATTAGGTTTTACTTGAGGAGGTTTTAATGAGGCCCGAAAATACCAGTCCGACTATCTTTATTAATCAAATGGCGAAAGCCCAAATTATCAAAAAAAAAAAATTGACATAAATTATGGTACTAAATTGGTAGAAATTTGGTATAAATTATTTGTTTAGACTTCAATATTTTTATGATATTGAATAAATTTTAACAAATGAAATATTTATATTTTAATATTTAATGATATTTTAATTTTTTTCAATTTTTTCAATTTTTTATATTTTTTAATATTTTTATAATTTTATAATTTTTTTTATTTTTATAATTTTTATGATTTTTTAAATATTTTTTAATATTTTTATTGTATTTTGTAACACTTATGGGCATTTTATGAACTTTAAAAGTACTTTGTTAACTAGTAGGGGTAGTTTTGTCTTTTTTCTATCTATAGTGGCATTTCATGAACTATTCAGAAAATATAGTGGCATTTCGTGACTTTTTTTTTTAGTGACATTTCATGAATTAGCCAAAAATATAGTGGCATTTCATGAAATATCCCTATTTTTTATGATATAGAAAATAGTTCACTCGATTATCATCCCCGGTTTATTACTTGAATCACCCGCAGATGACGGATGAAGAATAGATGAGTGACGCATGATGGATAATATATTCGGGTACCAATGCGGGTGATGCAGTTCATATGATCCATTGACATTCCTATCAATTTAATAGATAGGGAAATTTCATGAAATGCCACTATATGTTGGCTAATTCATGAAATGTCACTAAAAAAAAAGAAAATCACGAAATGCCACTATATTTTCTGAAAAGTCCATGAAATGCCACTATAGATAGAAAAAAGACAAAAATACTCCTACTAGGTAACAAAGTACTTTTAAAGTTCACAATATGCCCCTAAGTGTTAAAAATTAACTAAAATATCAAAATACAATAAAAATATAAAAATTAATAAAAATTTTAAAAAATATAAAAAATTATAAAAATTAAAAAAAGTGAAAAAATATAAATATCATTAAATATTAAAATTTATTGAATACCACAAAAAAATATTGAGTTCTAAACAAATAGTTTATACCAATTTTTCTATCAATTTAGTACCATAATTTATACCAAATAAGTACCATAATTTTTATCATATATTTTTTAATTATTATTTGCTATCAATTTAGATTATTTATTTCTTAAAGTTAATATTTTTTACATTGTTGATAAAATTTAAAACTAAAATTATAAACATAATAATTATTTGAGATAGAACGACTGAGAATATATATATATATTTATATATATATAACGTACAATATTAATTAGTAAAACTTGTTTGAAATGTAGAATAAAATGTTTTTAGAATAATAATATGCAACTTATTATTACTTGCTCCTAATAAGTTGCATAAATAAGTTGCATATTATTATTCTTAAACGTTTATTCTACATTTCAAACAAGTTTTACTATTTAATTTGTATGTATATATAATATATATATATATGTTATATATATATATATATATATTCTCAATCACTTTATTTCCAATAAATTATTATATTTAGAAATTTTAGTTTTTAAAATTTATTAGCAATAAAAAATTATTTACTTTGAATAAATAAATAATCTAAATTGATAGAAAATAATAACTAAAAAATATATGATAAAAATTATGGTACTTATTTGGTATAAATTATGGTACTATATAGGTAGAAAAATTGGTATAAATTATTTGTTTAGAACTCAATATTCTTTTTATGGTATTGAATAAATTTTAAAAAAGAAAATTTTTTAAATATTTAATGATATTTTCATTTTTTTAATTTTTTAATTTTTTAATTTTTTTTTAATATATTATTATTGTATTTTGATATTTTTGTTAATTGTTAACACTTAGGGGCATATTGTGAACTTTAAAAGTACTTTGTTAACTAGTAGGGGTATTTTTGTCTTTTTTCCATCTATAGTGGCATTTCATGGGCTGCGTTCGGTCATGACGGAAAGTTGGTTGTTTTGGGGGTGGTCCCCGCGTGGGCCCCACGTGGGTCCTACGTTCTACTCCAATAATATACTGCCACATATAAAACAACCACAAATCAGCCAGACTAAAACAACCACAAAACAACCATACCGAATGCAACCATGGACTTTTTGAAAAATATAATGACATTTCGTGACTTTCTTTTTTTTAATGGCATTTCATGAATTAGCCAAAAATATAGTGGCATTTCATGAAATTTCTCTAATAGATATATTGATTGTTGAGATTGATTTAAGGTTATTGTATCCAATTGGTTAGTATTGTTTCAAAAAAATATAGTTAGTTAGTAGTAAGGAGTTTTGTTCACTCCATAGTTAAGACATGCTTGTCAAATGTAACAGCTACCTGATGTGTACCTGAGCTAACTGAGCTCGTTTTCCAGCTTACATATTCATTCATACATCACCACACTTCCCACGCTAACACATGGCATCGGTGAAACAGACTGTACAAGTCATCTTCTATTTTCCTACCATGTACCATTTCAGCTATAAACAATAATATATAAATATGGTATATCCAACCAAATAAAAACCTAACAAATACTCCACGCATCCCAAAAAAAATAAAAGAAATAAATAAATACTACAAATCTTTGTTTTTTTTCGATACTTGATCGGGCGATTGATAAATTACGATGAGTCCCGAAACATATCCATTTCACATCATCGACCATATTTTCAAACCCTGAATGAATTTATTTTTTATATTAGCAAAATCCTTCAAATTTAGCATACTTCCCAAATATCCGACACTTTTAATCTTCAATTTTCAAATTGCAAACCCTTCAACATATTGTAAACACTAACAGATCGTGATGTTTTTGTTGACCAATCAGGAACAACCCCAAACATTGGAGGAGATGCTTCACAAAAGATTGTCAATAGCGACCGTTTAGGGCTCTAGCACACTATGTGAAATTCAACTGCTTACTAACAGGTGACTTTCCACAAACAAATGTTATGGTAGGTACACCCAAAAGCTAGTACTTTTTGAAAACAAGTTGCTCAAAAGTACATAAAAGAATAAGCTTGAATGAGGTTATCAAAGGGCTCCACACATTGCACTCTTCGACGACGTTATATGATTAAGGAGAATAAAATTTGTTGCTTGCAATGAACATGCTAACCAACGGAGAAGGAGCGCCCAAGCAAATAATACAATGCCATGCATAGTACATCAAATAAGAGCTTGGTACCATCGCCATTAGTAACATCTCCATGGGAGCTATTACCAACAAAAAGAGATTACTTTTGGAAATTGAGATGCTTGCTTTCCGTGAATAAATCTGGTGGAAACAAAGATCCAGAGATAATTGGATAAAAATACCGGTTACTTTCATGTTAGGGCTTCGTCTATCAAGAGATCAAAAGAAATATTCTGCCTCATGGGACCAGAGTGAAACATGCATTACACTTGGCAAAGTATAGAGTCCATTGCTAGGGAATACTTCCAAGCTCTGTTCTCCTCTTCTAGCCCTCGGACAGATAGGGATTTCCTTTCGACAGTGGAGGGGCGGCTTGAAGATAGATTTGTGACTGAGCTTTCCAGTCCCTACTCCAAAGAAGAGATTCTCACTGTTGTTAAACAGCTTGGTTCAGATAAAGCCCCAAGCCTAGATGGATTTAATGGCAAATTCTACATCTCCTTCTGGCACATTATTGGTAATCAGATTGTCGAGGCCGTCTTACCGATCCTTAGAGGGCAGCCTCTCCCGATTTCTCTGAATGACTACTTCATCACTCTCATTCCGAAGATAAGGGGTGCTATTGATATTGATAAATTCAGACCGATCACTCTTTGCAATTTTGTGTATAAGATTGCTTCGAAGACGTTAGCAAATAGAATCCAGCATATCCTTCCCCATCTCATCTCGCACAATCAATCAGGTTTTATGAAAGGAAGACTCATCACGGATAATATTATCTTAGCAGGGGAGCTCCAACACTTCTTAGAAAAGAACCAAGCAATTAAGAATGGTTTCTTTGCTCTAAAAGTGGATCTCAGTAAGGCCTATGACAGATTAGAGTGGTCTTTTCTCCATGAAGTGCTTATCTCGATGGGTTTCCCTTCCCATTGGGTCAACCCAGTCACGAATTCCGTTTGATCAGTTAGATGCTCCATCCTCATCAATGGCAAACCAGGTTTGTCGTTCTCGCAGTCCAGGGGATTTAGACAAGAGGATCCTCTTTCTCCTTTCCTTTTCATCTTGGCCCAGGAAGCGCTCTCTAGCTTTCTAAATAAGGCTGATAGTAGAGGAGATTATCATGGCATTAAACTCTTTCCCCTTTGTCCCTCTATTTCCCATCTAGCCTTTGCGGATGATATCCTCCTCCTCTTTGGTAAAGCCAGCTCCACAAATATCACTTACCTCAACCATATACTAGACAAATTCCTCCAAGCCCCCGGTCACAAAATTAACCTCCCAAATCTGAACTTGTGTTTAGTAAAAGACTCTCTCCTGCCATTAAAGAGAACCTTGCCAACTTGCTCAATGTCCAAGAAGTTCCCTCTTTTACCAAATACCTCGGCCTTCCTCTCAACATTGGTAGGAGGAAACACGATCTCTTCTCTTATCTCTTGGATTCGGTCAATAAGAGGATCTCGAGCTGGTCTAAACCTATGGCCCAGGCTGCTTAATCTATCTTGGTCTCTAGTGTTCTCTAGTTTATTCCCAATTATACACTGTCCCTTTTTGCTCTTCCGAAGGGTATCATTGCTAGACTCAATTCAGCCTTTTCCTCCTTTTGATGGAGTGGTAGAACAGACAAGAAGGCTCTCCATTAGAAAAAATGGTCCAAGGTCTGTGATACAGTGGACCATGGTGGTTTAGGTTTCAGAGAAGTGGAAGACTTTAATAAAGCCCTCCTTGTCAAACAGCTTTGGAGACTGCTTACTGTTGAGCAAAATAGTTGTTAAACTATCTTGCTAACTATGGGCAGTGAACCCAATCATTGTAGTACAACAAGGTCGTATCCACAGGGACTTCGTAACTATCTAGCTAATTATAAGCTTAGTAAATATACAAGAGGATATATACAAAAGTGCATAAATGTAAATTATGGGTTTTGGGTTTTTGGGTTGTAATTGGAGAAATAAAGAAAAGCAATAAACACTAAACTAACTATCTAGGATAGGTGTAGCCCGGGATGGATATTTGCACCCGTCCTCCCCTTACTACCGATTGTCGAACCTCGAACTCATAGCTAAACCACGGGAACACTTAATTAATTAGCAACCTAATCTAGGCCTACTAATCCTAATCAATTTAATCGAGACTTCTCATTAGCTAAGCCCCGGGTCAATCGATAGCACTAAGCTCAAGTTCCACTAAAGTTGCAATGTATATCAAAATCATCGAAATCAGAATACACCATTTTAGTCTCTAACAGTTTAGGTTTCTATCTTTGAATAACATTTTGATAGAATCCCACAATAATGCTAAACTAATATAGGTAGGCCAAACCAACCAATTTAACACATAATTGATAATTTGGGTAAAACCCTAAACTAATCCTCAAATCAGCAACAAGTTTAAGAATCATAATACCCAATAATTATCAGTATTCAGCACAAGAACCAAAATAAAACCATAAATGAGTTCAAGAATCTACGATGAAGTTTAGGGATTTTGGGACAAAATCCCCAATCCCTAGCTACAAATGATTCTGCACAGCCATAGGAGAGAAAATAAAAGAGAAAGGGATAGAAGTAGCCATTAATGGAGCTTGGAAGGAGGTGAGCTTCTCTTCTCTTCTCCTCCTCTCTTCTCTTCTTCTTCTTTCTCTTCTCTTCTTTTCTCCTTTAGAATCGCCCTTCCTCTCTGTTTTTGGGGCAGAACTCGACTGAATGAAGAATGGGGAAGTTTTCCCCAAAATTCCCCGTTTTAAAACGCAGATCTGGGCTAATTTTCGACCCGACTGACCTTGCAAGGTCGGTCCTAGGGTCGGTCAGAGTCAGTAGCAATTTTCGGGCACGTTTTTAAGTTCGACCGACCTTGCAAGGTCGGTCCTAAGGTCGGTCGGAGTCAGGCTAACTTCAAAACGCTGTATCTTCTTCGTGTTAACTCCGATTTTGGATCCGTTTGCGCCCACGCGTTCCTCTCTTCGTCTACTTTACTCCTAACTATGTTACGTCTCCTGTTTAAACAATAAATCTGTAAAACACCAATGAAACACAAAACTAGAGGAAAACAAGCTAGAGTGGAGAAATGAGCATGAAAAGTGTTGATTAAACATATGAAATACACCCCTAAAACATGCTCATTTGGACACTCATCACACCCCCACACTTACCTTTTTGCTTGTCCTCAAGCAAAACCAAGCACCCATACAAGTAAGGAATGCTCAAGACTAACAAACACTAACATGAATTGTAGGATAAAAGAAGAAGCAAAAAGTGATTAAAACCTTTGAGGAGTGTGAACCATCTCTTAGTGGTGGCATGGGTGTGCTTAGGGCAAAACAAAATCTAGAGTTTCGGGGTATGATCCGAAGTGCTTCAAAGTTCTAAAGATTAGGTGACTTTGAGAGCTTTTACCATGTCCAACTTCTCTCAAGAATGGGCATTGAGAAGAAAACAAAAGGAAAAATAGATTTATGCATTTGTTTCACTTTTGCATAAGAGATGAGAAGATAAAATTTTGGCATCAAGCCTTTGCATTTAAGAACACTCAACTCTCATTGTTGGTTAACAATGGCGTCTCACAAGTCCCTTGATGGATTTTCACAAAGAAGCACCCCTTAGCAATCCCTAAGAAAGAAGACAGAAGGAACCCCAAAGCGATAAAAATCCAACCATACAAGATCACTTGGCCACACCGCATGTAAAATGCTCCTCAAAAGCAATCAAAATGAAAAATTTAAGCATTTATCCCTCAATTCATAACAGTATTTGTTCTTAATGAGAACAACTCACAACACAAGGGTCCAAGTTTTTTTATTTTGGACAATCGCAAGATAAGCATGAAGTATTAAGCATTTAAGCACACAATTCACCGAAAAGGTCACTCCCCCACTGTAACACCCTGGATTTTTACCTCAAAACATAGCTTATGAAAATACAAATCTAACGGCGCAAACGGCATTAAAAATGGACTTCAAATGAGTCCCAAAAGGGCATAACAGAGTTGGTCCGAACTTGCGTCCGGACATGGTAAGTTCAGACACAAGCCGAAGCGAAATAGACTGCGGAAAACCAAACGTCCGAATTTGTGTCCGGACTTCGAAGTTCGGACACAAGTCGAGTTTCAAAACTTCGGAAAAATTCTTACGTGGTCCGAACATTGGTCCGAACTTGCAAGTTCGGACATAGGTCGAGACTTGCAAGCTAAACCCGTCCTCGCATGTTGTCCGAACATAGAAGTTCAGACAGATGTCCGGACACAGCCAAACGATGAAAAACCTTGAAACTTTTGGGGCCTGTCCGAACATTGATGTCCGGACGGACGTTCGGACAGGTCCTTAAGTGCAGTTTTTAAAACGTAAACAGAAACCAAAACCATTAGAAACTCTCATATAAACACAATAACAACATGAGGAACTCTTGAACAGAAAGGGTCATTATTAAATACTCAATACAAAGCTCAAACTCAAATAAAACTAATTCATAAATGCCAATAAGTTCATTTAACCAAAACTCAAATGAACATAACCTTTAACACAGCAGCGGATCTCAAAACGTCCAGGGCATTACCGCCACACCCAACTCCCATGGGTGCTCAGGCTAATGAACTAATTAACACTAAAACAAAAGTTAACTTCAAGTTATGCGGAAGCAAAAATAAATACTCAATGTATAAAACTTTGAGAGCATCACAACATCTCTTAATCACTGAAACTCAAAACATCGCCTTAATTATTCGCAGTCCCTAACTATGTGATTCGCTGTCCCGATCCCCACAATTAGTCATCCATACCTGCGATCATAAAACATAGACAAAACACAGAAAGGATCGCACAAATCAGAAAAACTGAGTAAATTCCACCTCAACCTATAAAATACATTTTAGAACTCATTTGCCTTTAATAAACAGACAAGAAGGTTTTACTGAACAGTTGATGAATTTCCTGGAAACATAACAATACCGAAACCACAATAGGGAGCTTTCAACAGGAGGTAACCACAATTCCAAACACGGGGTCACCTATGGGACCCCAAACAACAATTCCAGGACAGTCACCTATGGGACCGTCAAACAACCACCTCACCCTAAGTCCTTAAGTGTGCACACCCCCTAGGAAACAGCAGTAACATAGAGTAGATCATAGAGCTTAACTGCAACAATGTGTGCAGCGCAAATAATAACAATAATGGGGAGCACCTACGGGCTCCCAAACAACAGAATACAACCTGTGAAAGACTCCCAAAAACCATAACTGAAATACCACAATCTCAATCCAATTCCTCAATTCCAAAACGTGGGAAACAATCCCAAATCCTCAAACCACAATCGAGAACTCATAAAACACAGCGGAACCTTTTCCAATTCTTTTACAAAACATCAGTCACACAATCATTGAGCATAGAATTTACCTGGAACAACCAAATCCCTCAAGAGCCCAACCGCTCCGGACTATTGATAGCACTCGTCGATGTAATCGGCGTCTAGGTAATCAAAATTAACAATCAGAATTCATCGAACAACGAGTAGATAACTAAACAACTACGTAGAATACATTGCCCGACAATCTACCAACTGGACACCAGGGAATTAATCGGACTTCGACGGAACTAGCGAGAATTCACCAAGGGTTTGAAGAGAGAGAGCGTGAAAATAAAAGGGCAGAGTGTAAATGCAAGAACGGCGTATTGAGGATGGAGAATAGTGAAGAGAAATCAACCCTTAAATAGAATTATTTGTATAATAAAAAGAGAATAACTAATTGAGGATTTATGCTAAAAGGAAATACAAATAAAATAATTAAGAAAGAGTTCTAACTCTTGGAATCTAAAATATCTCCAAAGGATAGATCTCGTTAAGTTAGGGAAATCAGTAAAAGAGGATTGATGAAGTAATTCAGGAAAGAATAAATCAGAAACGAGAAACAATATCAAAAGGTCAATTAATAAACATTTATTTGGAAGGAGATAATTTAGAAAAGGGTAGATATGTTGTAAATAATTTAAAGGTTTAACAAAGGAAAAGAACAACTCGTTAAAAGATAAATGAAGACATCAATAATATAATTACTGAGAGAAGAATAAGGAGAGTTAACAGAATAATATTTTGAGTAGTCAAATAGAATTCGAACTCTGAATACTTAAAATAAGTTGGAAAGAATATTCTGGAATAGTACTTCGGAGTTTAAATAACTTAGGGAAATTAGGAGAAGGAAATAATACTATATCATATAGCATTCGAAATATAGTTAAATCCATTAATGCAAAACGTTACCAATATTCAGAAACACTTTAAGGAGAAAGATTAATTCCCTGGGCCTTAACTAACCTCAGACATGTTACTCTTACCATATACTATATTATTCCTAGCTTGGAATTTCCTGGGTATTTCACCCACACTTAAATTGAACAATGTCCCCATTGTTCACCAATCAAAACCGGGGAGGGTTCCAGAAGACCTTTGCGAGAAGCACACAAAAGGAAAATCACACGGGACATAAACAAACAGTATAGCACAGAAGCTATCCCCAAATTTGCAGATTCAAAATTAGAGAAGAGAGAACAAAAACTAAAAGGAACTAGTACTCCCCTGAGATCGCTATTGCTATCAGCTTGTAGAACTCCCCCCACACTTGAGCTTCAGCCTTAAGTAGCGTAGCTTGGTTGCGGTGTGGACATGAAGTTGCACCCGTATAAAACACTAGCAGCAACCAAACTACAACTGGAGTTAAGGGTTAGCAAAAACAAAACCAAAGGAGAACGAAAACAAAAACAGGAAATAAAAATAGTGGAGTCGTTGTGGGCAAATATTAAAGGGTGAAACAAGTACTCCCCGATAAGATGCGGATGGAAGATAGGGTGCCCGCACAATTGCTAGTGGGAGGGGTCGTTGAGGTGCTACCTTCAATCGTTGGAGATGAAGGTCCTCTTGGAAAATTTCGCCAGAGGTTCCTTTGTAAGTGTTCCTAATTCCATCCTTTTTTCAGAGGGGCTTACCTGTTTCCAAAATATTCACAACACAAACGCCACCAAATGGGCGTAAAAGGGCAAGTCCAAAGAATGCCAAAATTGCCCATTATTGAAAACAATGCAAAATCTAAACTAACAGAATTTAAAAGACAAGACACGAAATGAAATCCGGGTTGCCTCCCGGTAAGCGGCCCTTCTTTAAGGTCTTTGGCTAGACCATACCACCGTGAAGTTATCCGGGATCAAATATGAACGTTGAAGTCGGCTTCAACGGGTGGGTTGGGCGGGCATCATCTAGCAATGAAGAACGACCCGGATCAAAAGGAAATGTGGCCTCAACACTTAGGATGTGAAAGTGTAAACTCCACCGATCGTTCATCAGGTGGAAGTGTTGAGGGGGTGATCCTTGGTACGAGGATCAAACTGTGGTGGAGCCTCCTCTTCAAATTCAAGGATGTAAACGTCATTATCTTCAGTGAGCGGTGCAGGGAGAACTCCGGAGCGGACTTTGTCTTCAATCTGTGGTCCCGGATCAAATGGGAAGGTGGCCTCCATACTTAGCGGGTGTACGTTGAGCTTCCACCCAACTTCATTAGTGCACGGGT
Organism: Limonium bicolor; assembly: GCA_023374045.1. Lineage (NCBI taxonomy): Eukaryota > Viridiplantae > Streptophyta > Magnoliopsida > Caryophyllales > Plumbaginaceae > Limonium > Limonium bicolor. The sequence goes on along the minus strand of CM041782.1, from coordinate 121,475,208 downwards.
GGGGGCCTTGATCCTTCAAATGAAGATCAAAGTTAGTGGGCTCCTCCTCCTCAAATTCAAGGATGTAGACATCCTCGACCTCGGGGTGAGGCTCATAGGAAGAGCCGAGGTGGACATCAACTTCAGAGGGGGATGGCTCCTTGAAGTCGGTGGTGGTACTCTCCTCTGAGGAGTCAGAGGGAGACAGTTTCTCCTCCTTCTCAAAGTTGACGATGTGAGCATCCTCGTGATCTTGATGGAGCACGGAGAAGGCGGGGAAATATTGGTAGCTGACTTCAGAGGGAGAAAGCTCCTTGAAGTCAGAGTGGAGACTCTCTTCTGATGAAGTGTCTTCATAGTCAAGCCGGGGTGGAGTGGTGCTGGGCTTTCAGATTTGCACAGGGGAGGAGTTGGAGAGTAGCTCAAGTCCTCAGCAGGCTGTTCCACATCATGAACTGTTTCGCTCTCAAGTTGTTGCACAATCTGATCAATCTGAGCTTGAACATTCATGTTGAAGGTATCTTGCTTCATGGTAAAAGTATCTTGCATAGTCGAGTTAGACTTGCAAGAAGAGATAAGATCAGACATGAGCTCCTCTAAACTGGGTGAATCAACCTCTACTGTGATCTCAGGACAATGAGCGCTCTCGTGGTCTCCTCCACACTCTTGGCACACAAGCCTCCGGTAGACATATGAGTTGAGGTCCTCCATAAGAGCTCTTAATTCTGCCATTGTTGTTGGACATTGGGGGCTCTCATGGTACTCTCCACACCTTTGGCATACACTCCAATAATAATTGTTTTGCTCGGTGTAGTCGCCATGCCAACCTTCTGCTGGGGGAGTGATAGATGGTTCGAAGTTTTCCATAAGAGCTCTCAATTCTGCCATTGTTGTTGGACATTGGGGGCTCTCATGATATTCTCCGCACCTCTGACATACATCCCATTGATTGTAGTTCTCTGCGCCATAGGAGTAACCGTACCAACCTCCTGCTTGATCGTAGTGACCATCCATCAGAATTAAGTACCTAAAAAAAAGAAACAAAAATTTATACACAAAGTGGGCAAATAAATGAAATGAAAATCTGCACAAAAACTAAACAGATAATAAACCAGATAGTTGGACCGAAGTCCCCAGCAACGGCGCCAAAAACTTGTTGGGCAAAACAGTGTTGAAACTGGCTTGCTAACTATGGGCAGTGAACCCAATCATTGTAGTACAACAAGGTCGTATCCACAGGGACTTCGTAACTATCTAGCTAATTATAAGCTTAGTAAATATACAAGAGGATATATACAAAAGTGCATAAATGTAAATTATGGGTTTTGGGTTTTTGGGTTGTAATTGGAGAAATAAAGAAAAGCAATAAACACTAAACTAACTATCTAGGATAGGTGTAGCCCGGGATGGATATTTGCACCCGTCCTCCCCTTACTACCGATTGTCGAACCTCGAACTCATAGCTAAACCACAGGAACGCTTAATTAATTAGCAACCTAATCTAGGCCTACTAATCCTAACCAATTTAATCGAGACTTCTCATTCAGCTAAGCCCCGGGTCAATCGATAGCACTAAGCTCAAGTTCCACTAAAGTTGCAATGTAGTATAATCTCAAAATCATCGAAATCAGAATACACCATTTTAGTCTCTAACAGTTTAGGTTTCTATCTTTGAATAACATTTTGATAGAATCCCACAATAATGCTAAACTAATAGGTAGGCCAAACCAACCAATTTAACACATAATTGATAATTTGGGTAAAACCCTAAACTAATCCTCAAATCATGAGCAACAAGTTTAAGAATCATAATACCCAATAATTATCAGTATTCAGCACAAGAACCAAAATAAAACCATAAATGAGTTCAAGAATCTACAATGGAGTTTAGGGATTTTGGGAAAATCCCCAGTCCTAGCTAAATGATTCTACACAGCCATAGGAGAGAAAATAAAAGAGCAAGGGATAGAAGTAGCCATTAATGGAGCTTGGAAGGAGGTGAGCTTTCTCTCTTTCTCTCTTTCTTCTTCTCTTTTCTCTTTTCTCCTTTAGAATCGCCCTTTCTCTGTTTTTGGGGCAGAACTCGATTGGAATGAAGGATGGGGAAGTTTCCCCAAAATTCCTCATTTTAAAACGCAGATCTGGGCTAATTTTCGACCCGACCAACCTTGCAAGGTCGGTCCTAGGGTCGGTCGGAGTCAATAGCAATTTTCGGGCGCGTTTTTAAGTTCGACCGACCTTGCAAGGTCGGTTCTAAGGTCGGTCGATTCCAGTAGCTTGTAAAAACGCAAATCTGGGCAAAATTTGGACCCGACCGACCTTGCAAGGTCGGTCCTAAGGTCGGTTGGAGTCAGGCTAACTTCAAAACGCTGTATCTTCTTTGTTTTAACTCCGATTTTGGATCCGTTTGCGCCCACGCGTTCCTCTCTTCGTCTACTTTACTCCTAGCTATGTTACGCCTCCTGTTTAAACAATAAATGTGTAAAAAACCAATGAAACACAAACTAGAGGAAAACAAGCTAGAGTGGAGAAATGAGCATGAAAAGTGTTGATTAAACATATGAAATACACCCCTAAAACATGCTCATTTGGACACTCATCACTTACTAATCCGGATTCTCTGGTGGCTCAAATCTTGAAACATCTATATTATCCGCAAACCAACATTGGAGAGTGCCAAGCTGGTGATAAAGGTACTACTATCTGGAAGTCTATATCCTCGGTTCTACATCTCCTCAAGGAAGGCTCTTATTTGCAACATGATCCTAGAGATAGCTCCCACTTGATCTCTGGAGAGGTTGGAAGTAACTCCTGGATATGGCTCCATTCCAAAGACAAAAAGTTTTCGGTTAAATCGGCCTACAATTTCCTAGTTACTGATCGGGTTGCTGAGAGTTCCTCAAACAATTCTCATTATGCTAGTAGAGTGTGTAACAAGATCATCCCCTACATTTTTAATCCAAGAGTGAAGCTTAATCTCTGCAAATTTGTGGGTAATATCATTCCTTGTTAGGATAATCTCGCTAGGCGCATTGGAGGTGATTCGAAGTGTTTCTTTTGTGGGGCAAAGGATACCCTTGCCCACTGTTTTTCCATTGTTGTGCAGTGGTTGAGACTGGGAAGGACTTGATCAATGTCACATATGTCCCTACTAATGTAGAAGGTCTCATGGATTGGTTCCACCGCAAGGCAATTGAATGGAATGCCAAGAAGCTTTTTGACATAGCAAATAATCTCTGGGTCATTTATGCTTCAAGAAATAAAGTGAAGCACAATCCAGATCTCACTTTGTGGAGAGAAGTAGAGAATAACAAATCTTTTATCGAGGCCTATATTCAGGTGATGAAGAGCACCAATACACACGTAGCTCAGAGACATTGGTCCGCTCCTCCAGCTGGATTCTCCAGTATTTGCACAGGTATTCATAAGAGTCCTTTTGGGCATCGAGTCATTGCGGGGTTGATCCGTAATGAGTACGGTACCCCTATTGCAGCTTTCAATCATAGAATTTCCAGCACTGTTAAGGTGCAATTTGCTGACATCAAAGCAAAGAGAATTGCTATGGAACTTGCCATCTCGGCGGGTAGCCATAACATCTGCTTTCATTCAGCTGACAAGTATTCCAAAGTTGCTCTCAAGATGGGAGAAAGAAGAAGTGATTCAGTTAGTGGTGAAGATTAACAAAAATCAGAAATTCTCTATCCTTCTTCTCAAACATTGTAATTTGTCATGATGTTTTGCTAGATAACTTTCTGATTAGGCTTTTATGCAATTTAGGAAATCCTCAGTTAGAAAATACAATGACCTGGGTGGGGGATAATATTCCCCATTGTATTATATCAGCTTGTAAGCTTGATCTGGAACTAGCAGACTGAAAGGGGTCTTGTCCCTTCAGCATTGTCTTTTGTTTGCTTTTCTTAATATATGGTGATCTCAAAAAATAAACTTGACAATGACAGTAAAGTTTAAACATATGTCAGTGAGCTAAGAAATGAGCCTTAATGTAGGGACATATGCTTCCTAACTTTATCAGTGAAATGTCAAATGTCAGCAACACCAATTCAAAAGAACCAAAATTAATGAAATATACGCCAAACTTTAACCAACGAAGGAGATATTTCACATTTCCACATATGAAATATAAAGACTATGACTTTAGGGATCACTGATTGCTTACTGCCTGAGTTTTTTCCCATTAGAAAAAAGATTTCCCGTTCAACTTAAGACAATTTTCATTTATAAACTTCAGTTTATGTCAAACAAATGTAAGACATGCGAATGAGCATGGAGACCATTTCATGTCTAGACAAAACATACGCTTTATGGAAACTCTAAACATGTCTCTTCGCAAAATGCCAACTGAACCAAATGCCTAATTTGTAGCACCGAGCCATACTAAAGATAAAAGAAATTATATACATTACATTACACATCTGGTTTTCAAATTAGTGTTCATCGCTAGACCTGTCAAACGGGTTATCCGTTCGGGGTTTAGGTTATATCTGTTCTGGTCAATATCTGTTCAGGTCATTAAATTTCTGGTCGTTTCGGATTTAGGTCATTCGGGTTCAGATTGTAAGTGTCACATAGTTCAATTATTTCAAGTCACGGTTAATATATTTTGAAAAAATTATTAAATAAATATATAACTATTTTCTTTAAAAATATACTTCATATAGATCACATCAATACAATGTATATTGTAACACCCTGGATTTTACCTCAATTGATAGCTTATAAAAATACAAATCTAACGGCGCAAACGGAATAAAAAATGGACTTCAAACGAGTCCTAAAAGTGCAAAATAGAGTTGGTCCGAACTTGTGTCCGGACATTGGAAGTTCGGACACAATCTGAGAAGATTGAACTGAGAAATACCCATTTGTCCGAACTTGTGTCCGGACATTGATGTTCGGACACAAGTCGAGAGTTGAAGTTTCGGAAAAATTCTTATGTGGTCCGAACATTGGTCCGAACTTGCAAGTTCGGACATAGGTCGAGACTTGCAAGCTGGACCCGTCCTCGCCTACTGTCCGAACGTTGATGCTCGGACAGATGTTCGGACACAGCCAAATGACGAAAACCTTTGGAATCTTTCGGGGCCTGTCCGAACATTGATGTCCGGACGGACGTCCGGACAGGTCCTTAGGTGCAGCTTCCAACGCGTAAACAGAAATCAAAAACCACCAAAACACATATGTAAATCATAACAACAATATGAGAAACACTTAAATGGATAAAGTCATTAATAAGTACCTCAGTACAAAGCTCAAACTTCATAAAACCGATTCATAAACTGTCAATAATTACTATCAGTAAATACCCCAATAAACATAACCTTAAAACAACAGTGGATTTCAAACATCCAGGGCATTACCGCCACACCCAATCCCCATGGGTGCTCAGGCTAATGAACTAAAAAGAACATCAAGAACAAAGGTTAACTCAATTTATGCGGAAACCAAAAGAAACATTCAGTGTGCAAAACCTTGGAAAACAACACAACATCTCTTAACCATTGTAATTCAAAATATCGCCTTGATAATTCATAATTCCTAAACTATGTGATCCGCCGTCCCGATCCCCACACTTAGTCATCCATACCTGCGATCATAAAACATAGACAAAAACACAGATAGGATCTCACAAATTAGAAAAACTGAGTAAAGACTATCTCAATCTGTAAAATACGTTTAACTCATTTGCCATTTGACAATCAGAGAGGAATAATTTGGTGAACATTAGACGAACTTTCAGAATCCAAAACAACATTTAAAATCACAGTAGGGAGCTTTCAACAGGAGATCATCTCAATACCAAGTACGGGGTCACCTATGGGATCCCAAACAAAAGGACAGTCACCTATGGGACCATCAAACAACCACCTCACCCTAAGTCCTTAAGTGTGCACACCCCTATAAAACAACAGTAACATAGAGTAGATCAAAGAGCTTAACTGCAACAATGTGTGTAGCGCAAATAATAATAATCATGGGGAGCACCTATGGGCTCCCAAGCAATAGAATACATCCTGCGAAAGACTCCCCAAAGAAATCCACAATTTAAATACCACAACACAATCCAATTCTTCCATTTCCAAAACATGGGAAACAATCCCAAACTCCAAATCGCAACACACCAATCAAAAGACATGAGCATAGAATTTACCTGGATCAACCAAAACCCTCAAGAGCCTAACTTCTCCGGTCTATTGATAGCGTTCGTCGATGTAATCGGTGTCTACGTAATCAAAACCAACAATCAGGAATCGCTGAACAACGCGTAAAATAATTATACAACCTAGTTAGAACACATTACCCCACAATTCACTAACTGGCACCAAAGAATTGATTAGACCTCGACGGAACTAGCGTGAAGTCACCAAGAGTTGAAGAAAAGAGCGTGAAATTTTGTTTAGAGTGCAAGCACAAGAACGACGTATTGAGGATGAAGAAGAATGAGGAAATCGATGTTTTAAATAGAAAAATAATTATAAAGCAAGGAAGAATATTATTAATTTAGTAATTAAAAGTCCATGTTTAAGGAGAGAAGATATTAAATATCACAAGAGAATTTAGCATTGCAAATATTTAAAAGGTATAGAACTTATAATTAAATTAATGAATCAACCATTTGAAATAGAAGAATGTGGTTACCTGTTGTAACAAGATAAGAATGAAAAATAAAATATCTAGGAACATTTACTTGGAAGGGAGTAGTTTAGAAATAAATAGATATATATTGTAAATGGTTTCAAAGTTCAATAGAAGGGAGAAACAATCACGTTAAAAGGATAAATCAAAATGCTAGTAATATATTTGTTGAGAGAAGAATGAGGAGAGTTAGTAAATATTATATTAAGTGGTCAATTGGGATTTGAACTCTTGAAATCAAATAACTACAAGGAGAAAGCCAAATTGAATTTGAACTCTTAAGTATTTAAAATTAATAAGTTTGGAAGGAAAATTCTAGAATGGTGCTTTTAAGCTTAAATAATAAAATGAGGTTAAGAGGATAACGTAATATTTAAATAGTATAATATCCAAAATATATCTAAAGTCAAATAAGGCCAAACGTTACAAACAATTGTAAACACTTTAAGGAGAAAGATTAATTTAGGGATAGATGTCGTTTAATTCTCTGGGCCACCCTAACACTAACCTCAGTCACTTTAATCAAACTATAAACTATATCATTCCTAACTTGCAATACCCGGATATTTCATATATTCTTAATTTTATTCAAATATAATAAGATTAAATCAAACTTTTTTGTCATATTTATACAAATCATTCACGTTCATGAAAATTCGAGGTTACCTGTAACACCCCTCATAACAATTTCGTAATAGTCGCTCACGTGAACAGGAAGTAAAGGCGTCTCACAGCGGAAGTAATTACAGTAATAGGACTCACATGGGTGTTACTTGCCACCACTCGCCCAAACGAGTGATGTAGCAGTACAACATCTTAACAAAATTGAACATAAAAATACAATCCGCAGTGACAACGAGATACCACCTACATTTCTATCTAAGTATCAAAAGCACAACTACTGTGAGCATCTAAACATAATCCAAATCTTACAACCCCTTTCCAGTGGAATCATTTAATACATAACGAGGTATGAACGGTAAATCCAAAATCAACAATGTCCTAACTACCCAATCCCGCACTTCGGCTTCAACGTGTTCAACAACCTGCACAATAAGTGTAGTATCAGCGATAGACGCTGAGTATGCCGGATCTTGACCCTATTGGTCACTTGTCATTTTTAACCGTCTTGATATTAGATAGATTTCATGCTTTGCCATTTTACAGATATAATAAATACTGTACAGCATGCATGATTATATAATCACTCATCCAATCCAAACAGTCATATAGGGATATACACATTACTGTCATACATCACACAATACAATGGCATTGAGAACTCATTCATCGTATGATAACATCATCACATATTACATTACTCGGCCCTCCGGGCCTTCACATATCGTTTGTTTAGGTTAGCACAGTCACATCATCACGTAGTACATCACTCGGCCCTCCGGGCCTTCACATATCGTTTGTTTAGGTTAGCACAGTCGGGCGTCAGTTAGGACAACCCGAAATATACTCACTTGGACAGTAATCCCACGTACACACAAAGGTGCTCACTGCCCTGATCATCCGAAGACTCTGGGACTTATTCACTTTGCCTTTGTAAAGGCGTCCATTTAGGTGGCCAAGGGCCTGGTGCCAACGGTAGCACACTCCGCCCGACGATCTATCTAGGCTCGATCAGGATTTACTAGGGAAAACCCGATACGGGATATCCCAAGAGATCTCTACGCGCGACCAGCAGCCAGTGACTGTCTGGATTAAGGTACATCATCACATTCATTCACACTCCACTGTTAGCTTTGTTAGTTAGATAGTCAGTTACGGTTTTTGTTATGGAGTACATCACTTAATTTATTGGCTGCCCTATGGGTCTTACGCATGCCTAGAATTATTCTAGGTAACATTCACTTTCGAGTCAAAGCTCTAGAGACCGACAGTGTCGTGTCCCGTTCCTAAGTATTTTACTTAGGTTATAACTACGTACTTGTAATACTTAGCGTATTAAGTCAAGCAACAGTGGTCACAATCACACATTTCGCATATGTAGTTTTGTATAAGTCGATCTATAGTCGACGTAGTATTAGTCCCGTAGGACGTTCGTGCATAAATAAATAATGCAATGAACATAATTACACATCATGCACATGCATCACATACATACATCACATACATACATTCACACAAGTTATTTATCAAACAAATCCGAGCCCGAGGAATTCCTCAGGACAACTCGGATCAAATCCCTTTACATACCGTACACCGTCGTCTAGATTTGTGCAGTGCAGACCACTAGAGCTTTCGAGCGCGTACGTCGGGAATGCGATCTAGTAATACGAGGAACACTAAGCGTCAATCCATATGACAACACAATTCGGTATTTCCGAATAACGTTTGAAATACTAGTACTATGTCCCCAGACTTAACATTTGTTACTAGTTAAAGCATCTTTATTAATATTTTATTAACCCCTTACTCATTGTGTGAGTTAATTTTTGGTTTACCTTAGAGTATGAACCTTACGTTATACTCTCATGGTACTTCACGAGGGTTTATTTATCAACCAAAGTCTTATACTAACCTTGGTATTTTATGTCGTTATAACTATAGTGTATAACTTTATTTCTTGGTACGTGTTTATCTTTGTATGTATGCATTTAGCATAACAGTTTGGATAACTATATCCTTAGCCACATAATATTATTTGTGTTACATTGGTTCTATAATGTTATACGGTACGATATTTTATGTGTCATTAACTTTGTAACATATAGTCTTGATAACTATATGTGTGTACCGAGAAATAACGTACGCATATGATACACTTGTACTCCTTATTCATGTCACTCTCATTGATCACAATATAATCACATACTTATACCTTGTTGTAAATGCTTGGTTTTATAGCCTCAAGACTTTATAATAGAATATAACCTAAGGTTTTATAGCACTTGTTTTGATTACCGGAGTGCATATATCCTGATCCCATCTTCCTAATCGAATCCTATACTCTCACTATCCCAAGTTCACCACTTACCTTATATCATGCTGCCTTCACCATACCTTATAGAATTTAAAACCATATCGGATCTTAATCCCCACTGTAACAGCCACACAGAAACAACTGTAGCGAAAACTGAAACAGCAACCACACATCTTCTCCTTGGTTCTTGTTCCTAGTTAGTTCAACTGAGGTTTATTTCTTTCCCATGGTGTTTACCCAACTAGCTGTAGGTGTAACCAATGTTTCAGACTCAAGATTAGCCCAACAAAGCACCCCTCCAACTTCTGTACTCACCATACAGAGCAGCAACTACTAAAAATCTGAAACCGAAAACTGTATCAACTCTTCCTCATTCTTTCCTTTTGTCAGCAATTAATTTATTCCTAGTTCCTCAAATGAATTTGCCAACTTAACTCCCCTCTCTAGTAATGTTTTGAATTCATACCTAAGCCACCATAACACTCCCAATGATTTGAAAACCAATTACACAGAAGCTGTCTTATTCGAACAAGAAAAACTGAGGACAGGACTTGTGTTGTTCTCCTACAATTCCTTTTCTGTTGTTCAATCTCCGACTTCCTGCTTCCCCAGAGGTGTTTACACTACTAACTATGTGAATAAAAAGGTTTTAGGTTTATCCCCTACCTAATGCAACACTTACACCGCTTCTGTATATAGTAACTCAGGAACAACATCCCAATGAAAACCTGAAACAACTGAATCGGTGTATCTTCATCTGTTTTTTTTTTCCTCTTTTGCATCAGCGTGTTAACTTGGATTCTAACCTCCCTCTAAGTACTTATAGTTTATTAAGGTGTGTTAGAGGTGTTTAGGTGTATTAACACTCAATACAATCCCTTATAATCCTTCTGCAGCAAGTTACACAGAAGGCACCGTTTCAGGAAAACTGAGACATGAAACAGGTTACCATCACTTTACCTTTTCTTTTTAAGTTATTAATCTGTCTTTCATCCTGTCTCACGGTACTCCTTTTATTTAGTTAGGTGTTCCAGCCATATCTCCAACTCAAAAACAACCCAACACATCTCGGTTATGCTGTTACACAGAAGTAACTCAAATCTGTAAACTGTGACATTTTCTGAAACAGTTCTGTTCTCTTTTTGTCTTTCTGTTTCGTCATTAACCTATCTCCTAATTTCTCCTTAAGTACACATAGACTGACTCATGCATGTTAGTCATGTTTTGGGATCATTAACAACTCAGTATAGCTCCTTCTAAATCCCTCTGGACACAGTCATACAGAGCTAAACAAAAAAAGAAACAAAAACAAAACTGAATCAGGTACTGAGCTTCTCTGATCCTGTAGCCCATGAATTTGGTTTCTGCTTATTCCCTAGATGGTCTAGTTACCTAGCCTAGTATCAAATCAATGTTTCCACCCCTAAACAAACCCAAGGTAACGAGGTAATGCCACTGAATCTGCAATAGAAACAGAAGACATAAACTGATGCAGTGTTTTCTGTTTATTTCCTTTTTAAGGTTGCTAACAGTTTTCTGTTTCTTTTTCTTCAGCCCCTTCATGTTTAGACAGCTTGGACAGGTACATCATACTGTTGTATGTGCTTTATCAGTTCAATCCCATTCCAGGACAGCTGGTATACTAAGGATATATTATACAGAATTCGAATGATCTTCAGTTTGAAATTGACAAATTTATTATACTACTTCAGAGGAGTTAGTTTACAGGAGCACAAAATTTCAGAGACTGATTCTTTCATCGTTTTTTTTTTTGGTGTATTAAGTTTAAGGATGGCTCACCTCTGTATTCCAACTGTCTCCCTTGGTTGCTTCTTGGCACAGTGGAAACTTCCATCACTTGGGTTACTCGACAGTTACTGAGACAATCGCATTAGGCTTGGTGAGCCAGAGACAAGGAAATTAACTGAAGTAACCAGAGGACAGATTTGGAGAGTTTTACCTCCGGTTGCATCTTCAGTTAGTAGTTGAGCAGTCTCAATCCAAGGAAAACGAAAAACTTCGAAACAGACTCAGAAACTGCATGATGAAGTTACCCATGGAAGGGAAATACAAGAAGGTTGTGTGAGCTGTTCCTGCTAACTCGGTTATTAGGAAAACAACAGGGAGTTTCCAGTGGGATTTGCATTCGGTCTTACCTTGAGCTGATGGCCAAACCAGTGCGGTGCTGGCTCTCATCAGTACCGTTTTTGAAGGAGGATGCACAGGAGTGTAAGCAGGCTCCTGTTATGCTGAAAGAGTAGAGTTTGTTGTTTTTGTTATTATTATTATTTTTTTCAACAGGGAAGAAAGGGATCACGGAGAACAGAATGCAGCCATGAAGGCTTGGCCTTACCTTCTCGCATGGATAGCAGTAGCGGTTCTAAGATTGGTGTTGTCGTGGGCATACAAGTCAGGAGGAGAGTAACTGAGGCAAGGATATTAATCAACTCATAGGGGCAAGGGGAGACTGCATGCAGCGAAACAACTGTACTGCTACTGGGTGAAGAAGAGGTAGTTGTAGAAGTTTGAATGAATCTCAGTCTCTGTCGCGTGAGATTTGTAAAGAATTGCTGATTCAGATTCTCATGTTGGGTGCTTGACCTCTTTCACTCAAAACCAGAATACCTCACGTGGTGTTTGTGGTCTCCACATTTCTAGGGAGAACAAAGAAAGGCCAGGCATGCGAGGGCACTGCAGTCCGAGGCACAATTTTTTTTTGATTCCCGAATTGGCTGTCTGTTTACTGTTGGTTCAGATGGTTGTACAGCAGCGAATGAGGGGCACATGAACGGTGGATTACAAGGAAACGAGGGAAGGTGCTGTGTTGAATGTTTGAGAGCGTGAATTGATCAGAATAGATATTTAGTACACATCATAGGAGAAGAAAGATTCGATGCCCACTGAGGCGTGTTTTCTTCTCTTTTTTTGTAGTTACTTAGTAGACTAGCTACTAGTTTTAATTCGTTGGTATGTGCTACTGAATTTGAACGCAGCTCAACCGGTTAAGGCTTCGGAATAGGTACGAGAGGTCTCGGGTTCGAATCCCGACTAGGGCATGTTTGCTCTTTTTCTTTTTTTTTTCAGCCTCTTTTGTATCTATTTCTTGTATATGTATGCGACTGTATTAACATGTCGCACTATTTGTTATATGTACAGATGTATATGCGGCTATTTGTTATGTCACGTTACTAGTTATACACATATGTGGGTACGACTATTTTATCTGTCGCGTTTTAGTTATATATAAACGTTATAATATTGTGACGTTGTGTATATGTACATATATATATACGTGACCGTATTAATGTGTAACGCCATCATATTTTCGGACATGTATATGCTCGTACTAAATTTAGTTGTTCGTTTGTTCACAAATTGTTACATGCTCATAATAATGTAACATATCCCCCTTAATTTAGACCTTACGCCATAAGGCTTTATATGCTTAATTGTTTAGGCCTTAATGTAATCAATTATATGTTAAAATCATGTTTAATTAAGTAGGGGTATTTCAATCTACCCCCCTTAAAAAGACTTCGTCCCGAAGTCGCTTTATTTAAATAGGTGTATTAAAACTACCCATATAACCCCATAATGTATATCTATGTGATATATCATTTACACACATTGTATTGCACTTATACAGCACATAGCCATCGTTTGTGGCGTTAATTCAAACGTATATGGATATAGGTGATCCATCAGCACCATCATTTCCTATCAGTTCTACCAACCCTGACAACCTCCCCGAGGTGTCATACCATATCATCATTCCACATTTCGTATCTAATTATTCGTTTCGTATCTAAGCGATACCCTAAGTAATCAATCTACAAGATACAACAATATATATATATATCACAGTATCATAAAGAAAATGCTACACCTGGGTGTAAACACGCCATTAGGTGTTTCATAAAATTCTTTCATACGACTGCACATCTCACACAACAAATCAACCGCGTACGCCCCGCGTACCAAACAACACCAACAAAAATGAACAAACAACATTACAAACAACGTCCAACAATCAACATCGTATGCCCCGCATACCCACAAACATACCAACAACCAACACCGTATGCCCCGCATGCCCACAAACATTTGTATGCCCCGCATACGAAATAACAGAATTTAGTGCAAACATGTGCACAGCCAGGAGGCTCTACCCCCCTTAAAAAGGGTTACGCCCCCGTACCCCACAAGTATTCGACAGCCGCTCCACAAGGAGCGCTGGATACTTGGCTCTCATAGAGTTCTCTAACTCTCATGTGGTGTTTTCACCTTTGGAGTTGATTATTCTCATATCAGAGAGACGGGTATGACTCTAGCCCCTTCGGGCTCTTAAATATATGTAAAGGGTGAGGCACGTATTTGTGCTCTCTCCCAAGTTCGTTCTAATGGGCCCACTCGCTCGGTATGAGGTGCAGACCCATGAACATAGGCTCAATTTCCCTCTTTCCATTACTGTGTATCCTCTTATTTGGATCACTGGCATACATTTGTGTGTCTTCTCCCACTGATATTCAGCTTGAGGTATAATATAACATTGGCTCTTGTTAGTACTTGGTGCTCTTTGCACTCTTGGTAATACCAAGACGTACCAGCCTACATGTCCACGTAGATGATGATTGTCATCCGTGTCTCCTGGTGGTTTTGTTCCAGAGTAATACACTGTTGTAGTTCTTTGATACACACTCTTGTTGATATCCATTGCATCTTTCTGTATTTCTACTAGATTAATAACTGCACAAGTGCAATACCAAAACACTCAGTCCTACAGAGTGCAGAGGCGTAAACTCTCAGCGGCTAATATCTAAAGTGTCAACCAGATAAGATGAGTGAATCATCATGTGAGTGGTACATTCCAAGTTCATTATTCCTTCTTAAGGTATCTGCTAGCATTTAACTTGTCTCTCATCATTGCGTAGTCACGCATTTATGTTTACATCATTTGGTAGATTCCTCTGGATTGCAAGAACTTGCATGATCCTTATGAGGGTTCTACGTATTATTCGTTCATATAGTGGTTTCTTGTGTCTGTCGTCTGCTTCGTCATCTTTGAAGAGTCTCCTTGTCTTCACTGTGTATCGTCTGCTACTCTGTGTTGTAGGTTCTTGGTTTCTCTAGCCCGTTGCTTGATTTGCTGTTCTTCTCGTCCATTTGAGGTGATCTGCGTCAATGTCCGTAGCACGGAGTTGACTACTTTCTGTGTTCCTAACACTACTTGTCTACATGCATGGGGTACCGTACTGATACATTACTACTTACCTGACTAAATTATGAAGAAGTCTGTCAGGCCCACATGCTCCTATCGGAGTGCGGTCGTCCCATGTCTCGTTTAGTAAACTGGTAGCGTCCGTCACACGACTATTGTGAAGTATTCTATTGTCAATCTCCCTTTTGATGGATGTCCTTGTTGTAGTCTGATGTTGATTGGTCCGCAATGTTGGTTATCTTGTCGTAGGTTCTAATGTTCTAGTAGTATGGTGGTGTAACACCCCAACCCGAAATCCAATAACCTAAACGATGGTAGCTCCCAAAAATAACTAGAAATACAGCGGAAAATATATACATAACAACGGGTGGTGCTACAATGCCGCTAGTCACCCATGTGACTAACAAGGCTACTCCAACTTAATTTACAAATGATGCGGTCTGAGTACTGAATACAAACCTCTTAAAACAACAGAAGATAATAATAAAAGTACAATACTGAATGATGACACCGGTGGTAATAACCCATGTCTTAATT
This sequence comes from Limonium bicolor, assembly GCA_023374045.1. Taxonomy (NCBI): domain Eukaryota; kingdom Viridiplantae; phylum Streptophyta; class Magnoliopsida; order Caryophyllales; family Plumbaginaceae; genus Limonium; species Limonium bicolor. The sequence continues at coordinate 121,459,885 of CM041782.1, read as the reverse complement.
CTACCCCACCTACACTCGGTCGGGCAATCTCTTCATTCTTCAGGTACCTGGAATTATTTAGCCATGAAACAGCTCAGCAAAATAATTTGCCGGTATGAAATCGTGCAGCCCACAAGCTACTGGGCCACACCAACTAATTGTCGAATACAAGCAGTTCATTTATAAAGCTGTAAATAAGCATAGCATGATAATATCAAGTATCCACACAAGGACAATAATGTCACATAGAACAAGACTTCAGAAGGTCAAGTTAGCTGAACTGAAATTCTTAAATGATAGTCGGTCCACACAATGGGACTGACAGGTTAGCTGAACTGAAATCTCTTAGTAATAGTCGGGTCCTCACAATGGGACTGACGGGTATAACTGAATATCTTAAATAGTGGAGGTATAGTGACCTCGTTAAGATTGAAAGGTTGGGTATAAAAACCCCAGGAGATAACGTAGTTAAACCCTGAACTGAGAGGCGTGGGAAATAGAATCCCACTAGAGGAATGAAGTCTTCCTCAAACTGAAGGGCATTAGAAACCCGGGAGAAATAGAGTCTTCCTCCCAACTGAAAGTTCCGTCGCGACGTAGATAGGAGACGACCTGAGACAGGTACAGCTCCTGTAGCATGCATGGCCAGATTCAACTGGGCTCCTCGTTCTCGTAGTATAGAATTGTTAAGTGTCATATAAAGACGTTAAACAAGAACACAATGTGTATTGTCAATTATCACGTTTAGGATAATGACGTTTGTTATAAAGTGAAGTTAGTGAGAGACTTGAGTACAAGTCCTCGGTATACTGAAACGCAGGTATTTAATCCACTGGTATAGTAGTGTTTGTATGCGTGGGACATACACGTAGTAGTCAGCATCATTCATGCACATAAAATAATACAACAGCGCACAAGAGTAAACAACATTTTACATTAATTATCTTGGTCGTTAATTCAAACAACAGATAGCACACAAGCCGGTGTAATCCGGTAGAAAGCAGACTGCAATAATTCCATACCGTTCACCGTAGACTGTACTTGTTTAGTTCCCGGTCAACGTCTGGTCAAATAGTGTCCTAGAAATAGGATTAACTGAGAGTGTTAATTTATGTAACTCTCGTATAATAATTTTATCAGTTCATGAAACGATTTCATATTCGTTATTTCCTGTGAGGTTTATTTCTTTTTACTTGGTAGTTTCTTTTAACCTCTTACCCTTATTATTAATTAAGGTATTTATATTTTCCAAAACATGTAGTCCTCATTATAGAACTTATATTGTGTGGTAATTTCTTTTAAATTACCATAAGGTTGGATGTATAACTTATTGTTAATCCTCGTGATTTATTTTCTAAATCCTTTAATGTATATATATAATACATATATATTCATGTACTATTTATGTTACATGTTTATAATTGTCTAGTCAACATAACAACTTTATAATTTCTCAATTATATTTATATGTCACACATGGACATAATGTTCTTATAATTTCTTTATTATTCTCCACTTAATCATAATTAATATTAGTTGGCTATAATTAAATTCCTTATAACTATGTAACCCATAGTTTTAATCCCATAATTCCTTATATTCATTTCCTTTTGATTTACTTGAAAATCTAATATATATATATATATATATATATATTTCATACACACGTATTATTTATGATTCTTATATATAATTGTCTAAATGACATAATCACTTAAAAATCCTCAAATTACATTTACTTCGAAAACTTTATATAAATTACATATTCACTTATAAACTATAGTTTTTAATATTTAATTTCCTTAATAACCAAGTGGACACTATATTTCCACAAATTGTGAATTCGTCCCATATAAAATTCCAAATTTTCATAATAACTCTTATAAATTACATAATAGCCCAAAACTTTATAAAATTGTTATTTTAACACTTGTTTAAATTATCTAAATTCTTAAACTTAATTCCTAACCTGATATTATATCATAATTACTCTAAGAGACCTTGAGTCTCGGCTTTTACTATATATACACCAAACTTTGTAAAATTTACAATTTAACCACATAACTTAATTAATTAGCCGTTTAAGCACTAGTAAAATATTCTTACTCACCAAAACTCTTTATTTAAATTCGTAAGTATTTTTAGTCCAATATTTTAAGGACTCTAAAATTACCAAATTACCCTTTTGACACCAAATTTTAATTCCTAAGCTTTTAATATTATAACCTTAACTTTTAAAGGTTTTTAATATACCAATATACTCGAAGAATTATCTAAATCACTTAGACAAATTCTAAGATTATTTATACACTTATAATATACCAAAAATTTTCCAAAGTCTCTTATAATTCTCGGTAATGACTATTATTTACCATATAGTTTTATCAATTACGTTTTTAACCATTGAATTATTCCCTTGACCTTATAGGTCGTTAATGTACCAAGCTAACCAATCGAAAAAAATGGTAATACATCATTAAGTCTTATATTGCCCATAAATCCCACGGATGATATGTTATTGTAACAAAATATCATAAGAACTATATTATAATATAAGGTAAGTATTACTCACCTAGTCTTTGACTTCCAAGCCACCAACACTCCAAACAGCCCTTATAATCTCTCGGCTTTGCTATGGTTTAAAGCTTGGGTCTGTTTGCACACTGACTTTGAAGCTGTTTCCTAGGGACATATACGCCGTAACATGGTACAGCAAGGGGCTTGCATGGCTGTTTACGCCGAGAGTGAATGAAAATGAGGCTTTCTTGCATGGTTTTGTTCCCTCACAAAGATGGTTGTTCCCACTGTTTTTATTACGTGAAGAAAAGGAGGAGAAGCTTAGGGAAAGCTGGTAAAACTGGAAGTATAGAAGGAGGAAATGGACTTATCTCCAGCATGCTTTTACCTTAAGAAGTTATAACAACTACCTCCTTTCCTTCTTCTGTTTTCAGCCGATAACCTGCACTACTTCAAGCTCTTATACAGCTTTGTTTGCTGGATAACAATGAAGGTGGGTGAGTTCCTTGAAGGGAGGAAGAAGATAGGAAGAAAAATGGCATTTTTAAGCTATAAACCCTTACCTACAGCAAGAGGTAGCAGCCATGGAAGTGAGGTGGTGTTCTCGGTTGAAGAAGCAGTAATGAGAGGTCCTGTTTGCTACGATCTGAAGAAGAAGAAATGTGAATATAAAAGGGGAGGCAACCGGCTATACTAAGTGGAAGTCTTTGAATTGGTCAGCACATGGGATGCCACTTGGCTAATTAATTTGGAGATTCAATCGGTGGAAGAAGCTCAAGCAGGCGGCATGGATTAAATGAGTACATGTCTTCTACCGTCTTTATTTGACCATATATGTGCTAATCAACTTTTGTTTTTGATGCAGGTTTCACGGTAATAAAGGGGGCTGAGTGGGACTGAATTTTCCCTGTTTTAAGTTACCTAACTACAACTTGTATTCACGTGGGTCCAGATCTAGCCTTATATATTTAATTTCATGACTTTTGGAAAGTAAAATCTGTCCAAATTGGCTACAGATTTTCGACAGCTATGTGGTCGGTTAGCATGTATATTATCTTGTCATCTCATAATATAAGGTGTGGACAGATCACTCATAAAGTTTTTGACATTTAGTGAAGTACAACTTGACAAAAGGATTCATATATATTACCGGTTGCTTTGGTAGCATAGGAGACTACCGGGTTTTTTTTTTCTGTCGCTTACATGCCTATACATGTGCATACCATAAGCTTATAATGTATGCTGTATGTTTAGTATACCTAATTACTAGTGTATTACCATATTTGTTGTAGGTTTATTTGTTAATCAACTTTGCAAGCATCCAAACGGTGGCATGTGTCTCGGTAACATGCTTCAGTTTTTTTTTTCATTGAAAGCTATAATAATTTTTTTTGTTAAGTAGGCCTTGTTTATTTGTTCGCGTATTCACTAGGTTCAATTCCTTTATTCTGATTGATGACCGTGATCATAAAGGGTTGTTATAACATCTTGATACGTTATTTAAGCGATGATATGTCAACTGCTCATAGAATTCCGGTCAAATTGAATATCGTATATATAATCTATTATTCGCTGGTGCTTGATCATCTTAAGTCGAGAAACATCACAGCTAAACTGAGCTGATCTTTAGTTAGGAAAATGCGTCAATTGCAGAAACCAAAGACGCTGCAAGAATAATTTTGGCAATGTCTGGGTATGTCACTGTCTTCCCTGTGGAAGGAATAGCAAACAGACTAGGTAGTTGCATAGCTATAGTTACAGAATTTTAATTAGTGAATTACATGTGTTATTACCGTAATCTAGTGGTGAACACTTCAGATTCCTGTTGGTTTAAGTACACCGTTCATTGCATGGTATATGCTACAGAATTTTGGATTAGTTAAGTACTAGTATAATACCGTAACATATGTGATGATTACGTCAACCTTTTGTGTGCTTAAGTATTGGTATATTACCGGAAGCTACAAGTATATATATTGGTAGATTTAATCTTAGCATAATAATGTGTATATAAGTATAAGGTAGGTATGTTAGGTAGTTAATTGTTTTACTAAGTAGAAGTGTATAAAAACAAGTCCCAAAAATTGGTATATAAAACCGGTTTATATGGTACCGATTTTTAACTTGTATACTTTGTGTTATTTATAATGATAATACATTTCTTATGTATTTATGATATATACTAAATGTTAAAATTATGTAACATAAGTTGTTACATTGTTTAAATGTGTATATCAATTTATTTTAGCATTTATAGATGCTTAGGCAATCGTAAAATATTTACGTTGCTCATTAATATTTTTTTCACGTTTTACAGTAACCGTTATTGTGTACCGAGTCGTATAAACGCTCGTATAGATTTTTCCTAGATGATGCTCTCCTAGTTGAGCTTGTTTCGTAAGGGGTTTAATGTCTGTTAATGTTCGTACGTAAGTGTTTATATGCGTACGTGAAGACGACATTATATTAGCGTTCGTGGAGCGAACATTGTCATTTTATGAATTGTATAAACGTTCGTATTAATCTTTCCTTGTTGTCGCTCTCTTTATCGAGCTCGTTATGTAAGGAGTTTAATCCTTGTTAATAAACGTACATGAGAGTTTTGTACGAGTATGTTACGACGTTTAGTAAAATTACGCCCGTTAGCGTTTATGATAAAACGACTATTTTTACATAAGTGTTTGCGTGCATGAGTTTGCATGCGCACGCGTAATATTAATTTACGTAACGTTTGCATGCATAAATTAGCATGCGTAACTAAAATGATTTATTCCAAGATCAATTCTTCATTATTTAACAGTTTTATGGTATTAATTAGATTTGGGGTATTTCAGGTGGTAAGGTGGTTGGGACATTATTTTTGTTCCCTGGACTCATGTCCCTAGTAATACACTAGATGTAGCACTTGGTCGCTAACCAGTTAAACGTTAAACGTTGATTCGTCTGTATGGTTGTAATCGGTTTACGTAATATTGGTGCTGAGGTAGCAATGTCAGTTCTCCCATCTCGATCTCCATGAGTATATACGTAATTATTTCTTCCAGGTTTAATCATTATCATATCTTCCCTATGCTTCCCGATACGGCGTAGGGTAAGTTCTCATACTTGAGTATTTATATGCGTTTCCCTCTCCCATTTAATTGGGTGTATTGTAGATTGCATGATTGCTTGAGCAGCTTGGCTCTTCATCCTTTCAGCTATTCTCATTGACGGTACTGCATTCACAAAGGGTATGCTGTTTCTCATAAGATTTGGTTTGTCCATTAGGACTAAACATTTATCACTGTTAGTGATTAGCATTACATGCTGGTTATTCAGCTAGTAAGTAATGTCTTTGTTGTTACTTATTGTTTAGTGCTAGTTACTTGTAACTGCAGTTATTTATATTTCGGTTGCGCGGTATGGCGCCCGTTAGTAATTCATCATTGTTATTCATATTGCTTACGGTATGTACCGTAGCTCCCTTGTTTCGTTATTTTAACGTTGATCTTGCTATTTTAGTAGTATACCTGGAAAGGTAGTTGGAGTCGGTGTTCCCGGTCTCCTGAGCTTATGCCTCTTATTTGTACATTAGGTGCTTGTTTATTTACGCTATTTAGCGTTTGGTTTATGGGTTCTGTAATATCGATTTAAGCGGTTGTCATTGATTCAATCTACACATTCATTCATCACTGACAGTCGTCACAGTAGTAAACGACATGTCTTTAACATATACCGATACTTATCATTTTCTTTACATGGCGGGACGCCCATGGCGGCAGCCCTTCTTCTACTTGGAACTTGTCTGATAATCAGTATGATCCTCACAATACATATTAACTTAATCTTGATGTTGGTTAGTTGTAATTGTACATCACGGTATATGGCACTCCTTGGTAAAGGTGGTGCTCAGAGGTGTTAATTATTCAAGCGTTTAGTGTTGCTTCGCGCTCATTATTATGAAGGTATTGGTAATGTCCGTATTACGGTAGAATTGTTCTTTTCACTCTTGGTCCATCTGTGGACTGATACGTTTTACCAACTCTCTTGTGTTCATCACAGGTTGGCGTATACGTACATATAAGTTACATTTATTACAAGGTTATAATGTTATAACACATGTTATATATAGCATTTTATTAAATACGTGGCAATACTGTAATAATGGAAAAGTATTAGGAGTTGATGGAAATGGGAATTTTGATGTATATGCCTTTTGGCAGTAATATAGTGTTTATTAAAAGTATGGTTTATAGTATTTAATGAGAAAAATGGAATTTATAACTTAGGGTTAGTATAAAATAAAACCTTAGGAGTTATAAATATATGTCCGGAAATGTGACAAGGTATTAAGATAAAGTTCTTAATATATATATTGCATAATATAATGCATCAAATCAAATAATCGTCTTACATTAAGATGGTGATGAAAATGTGACATATCATATAGGAGAGTAAATCATGAGATATGAATATAAGTGAATAAAACACTGCGCATACGGTATAGTTGGAAATTGTATGGCAGCGATCGTTATACGATCGTATTCTCCTCATAGTTTTAGTTGTATGACTTAATATATATATAACGTAGTCAAGTTTTCTTTGCTAGTTGTTTGTAACTAGGATACTGCAGTCTTGTTTATCCTTACTATTATTAATTTTTGGCAACTTGTGAAGAGTTTCAGGAGTCATACGACTCTGGTGTGATCAGCACCAGTGTTGCACTAACCTTTCACCCCAATTTGTGGTTGGTTTTCCCTTGATCCCCGGGAATCAGGTTTCACCGTCCACTTCCAATTCAGCCATTTAATGGTTTGATAATTAACTTATGTTATCTTGGCTTCTAGCCTGTGTCATTGCATTTGTTCTCGTTTAGTAGTTATAATTTGTTATGGGTTGCTGTGCCCCTTTTTATGGCGTTAATCGGACTCGTCGGTCCCTTTAGAGGTTGTAGGCCTCGTATCTTAGTGGTTTATTGCAACAATTGTGGTTATGTAGTTTATATTAAAGGTGTACAATTGTTTGGTGATTATTGGTAACCATGGTGTCGTACCATAGGTCTACGCAGTTTACAGTATTCGTTGTAACGATAATAGTAGTGGTAACTGCAGTTGTAATTGTTTGCAGCACTTGCAGTGGCAAGTGCGCGGGGTAGACGAAATTATTAGTACATTGTTCAAATCAGCGCTTGCAGTTGCAAGCGCACCATGCAAGTAGAGTTGTCGGTTTCCGACTTGTTTGTCTCACTGTTGCATTGGTTGTTTAAGTACTGTTAGGAATATTGTTCATGAACAAGACGGTATTTGGATTTGGGAAATTTTCCTGACCACATTGTCATTTAGAATAATCAAGTCCTCCATCACATTAGATTTATAATAGCGTAAAAGTTTGGACTTGTCTCCCTACAGGTACCGCCACAACAGGGTTCTAGTGTCACTGTATTGTGTGCACACAAGTTTAGGATTGAAGTTTGAACATAACAGGGCGGTATTCTCACAAAGTTCCCCCACGTTCCCATTGCGGGCGATGGTCTCGCGAAGTTCATGGTGCTCTCGGTCCGCTTGCCCTGCTGTTCTTGGGTGACCCTTTCCACGACGTTGTAGTAGTAGTGGCGCTCGCCTCTGGCAGTGCCTAATGATACTGCGCTTGGTCGTCAATGGAGGTATGACATTGAGGTTGTATTAGTGTTACAGGAGCAGGAATTATTCATTCGCTGCGAGAGTGTTTAAATAGTCTGTTGGGCTTGGTAGCCCTTTTCCCTATATTCGGGGATTATATTTCTTGGTTGTATTATACTCATTGGGTTGTGGTGGGAGGGTACTGTCGGCGGTAGTTCGTACTGGACTCCCACTTAAAGGTGGACTGTCGCCAATGTACTCATGACATTTGTGTTTCTTCCTGGCTGAGCTCTCAGCTTGACCTTAACAGGGGTAATATTCCCGGGCCTTTATGCCCTTGGTCAGCTTCCTGGCTCACACCACCACTAGATGTCGATATTACCGTTCGCCTTCTCAACAACGCACCATAATACAATCAACTCATTTATGTGCCTCATGGGCTAACATTTGCAGGCCAAAGGCTCTGCCAACACATAATTTCATTAAGACACAGACGTCTCGTACCTCACAAACGTTTCCCAAGTTCCCAAATCCTAAGCTCACTGTCTTAACCTAGTATCTCGTCATCAGAGCGGTACTCCGCTCTGATACCACTTTTGTAACACCCCTCATAACAATTTCGTAATAGTCGCTCACGTGAAAAGGAAGTAAAGGCGTCTCACAGCGGAAGTAATTACAGTAATAGGACTCACATGGGTGTTACTTGCCACCACTCGCCCAAACGAGTGATGTAGCAGTACAACATCTTAACAAAATTGAACATAAAAATACAATCCGCAGTGACAACGAGATACCACCTACTCTAGCATCTTAGTTAAGTGTTTTTAACTTAAAACAACTTACTACACACGGATAACCTTACTGATGATTCCCTTATATAAGAGGCAAGTAACTTAGAAACTGAGGAAGAAAGCTGAAACAAAACCGCCACATTCTCCTTCTGTTTCCCTTTCCACTAGTGCATCAGATTAGTTTTTCCTCTTCAGAAACACCCTCACGTATGGATAACCAGACATGTGCATCAACAAGGTTTTAAAATACATCTTTGACTCTATACTAATCTTATACTGCTTCTGAGGAGTTAGTTTACAGGAACACAAAATTTCAGAGACTAATTCTTTCATCGTCTTTTTTTGTGGTGTATTAAGTTTAAGGATGGCTCACCTCTGTATTCCAACTGTCTCCCTTGGTTGCTTCTTGGCACAGTGGGAACTTCCATCACTTGGGTTACTCGACAGTTACTGAGACAATCACATTAGGCTTGGTGAGCCAGAGACAAGGAAGTTAACTGAAGTAACCAGAGGACAGATTTGGAGAGTTTTACCTCCGGTTGCATCTTCAGTTAGTAGTTGAGCGGTCTCAATCCAAGGAAAAAGAAAAACTTCGAAACAGACTCAGAAGCTGCATGATGAAGTTACCCATGGAAGGGAAATACAAGAAGGTTGTGTGAGCTGTTCCTGCTAACTCGGTTATTAGGAAAACAACAGGGAGTTTCCAGTGGGATTTGCATTCGGTCTTACCTTGAGCTGATGGCCAAACCAGTGCGGTGCTGGCTCTCATCAGTACCGTTTTTGAAGGAGGATGCACAGGAGTGTAAGCAGGCTCCTGTTATGCTGAAAGAGTAGAGTTTGTTGTTTTTGTTATTATTATTATTTTTTTCAACAGGGAAGAAAGGGATCACGGAGAACAGAATGCAGCCATGAAGGCTTGGCCTTACCTTCTCGCATGGATAGCAGTTGAGGTTCTAAGATTGGTGTTGTCGTGGGCATACAAGTCAGGAGGAGAGTAACTGAGGCAAGGATATTAATCAACTCATAGGGGCAAGGGGAGACTGCATGCAGCGAAACAACTGTACTGCTACTGGGTGAAGATTTCAAGAGGAAATTGTGGAAGTTTGAGAGAATCCCAGTCTCTGTCGCGTGAGATTTGTAAAGAATTGCTGATTCAGATCCTCATGTTGGGTGCTTGACCTCTTTCACTCAAACCAGAATATCTCACGTGGTGTGTGTGGTCTCCACATCTCTAGGGAGAAAAAAGAAAGGCCAGGCATGCGAGGGCACTGCAGTCCGAGGCACAATTTTTTTTTGATTCCCGAATTAGCTGTCTGTTTACTGTTGGTTCAGATGGTTGTACAGCAACGAATGAGGGGCACGTGAATGGTGGATTACAAGGAAACGAGGGAAGGTGCTGTGTTGAATGTTTGAGAGCGTGAATTGATCAGAATAGATATTTAGTACACATCATAGGAGAAGAAAGATTCGATGCCCACTGAGGCGTGTTTTCTTCTCTTTTTTTTGTAGTTACTTAGTAGACTAGCTACTAGTTTTAATTCGTTGGTATGTGCTACTGAATTTGAACGCAGCTCAACCGGTTAAGGCTTCGGAATAGGTACGAGAGGTCTCGGGTTCGAATCCCGACTAGGGCATGTTTGCTCTTTTCTTTTTTCTTTTTTGTTTCAGCCTCTTTTGTATCTATTTCTTGTATATGTATGCGACTGTATTAACATGTCGCACTATTTGTTATATGTACAGATGTATATGCGGCTATTTGTTATGTCACGTTACTAGTTATACACATATGTGGGTACGACTATTTTATCTGTCGCGTTTTAGTTATATATAACGTTATAATATTGTGACGTTGTGTATATGTACTATATATATATATATATATATATATATATATATATATATATATATATATATATATATATATATATACGTGACCGTATTAATATGTAACGCCATCATATTTTCGGACATGTATATGCTCGTACTAAATTTAGTTGTTCGTTTGTTCACAAATTGTTACATGCTGATAATAATGTAACATATCCCCCTTAATTTAGACCTTACGCCATAAGGCTTTATATGCTTAATTGTTTAGGCCTTAATGTAATCAATTATATGTTAAAATCATGTTTAATTAAGTAGGGGTATTTCATTACCATTATTTCAATTATTCAAATTTGACAAATTTTTAATTACTATTATTTTGATCATTCCAAGTTCAGATCAGTTTCGAGTTATAAATTTTTCAGGTCATTTCAGATTCGAATCATTTTAGGTTTAACCCAATCAGGTTTCGTGTTTATTATATTTTCAGGTTTTGATCAGATTTTGGATTCGGTGAAACAGGCGGGTTTTCGGGTTAGATTAAATTTTAACCACTATTCCCAGTATCGCTGTATAATGAACCGAATCAGTCATGAAGTATTCCAAGTCACATCGCCCCAATAACACAAAGAATTGAGTCATTCAGGCTTCCAGAATAAATGATGGCAACCATACCACATGACCCAAGATTGCTCACAAGCAGGTCAAGCAAATGTTTCACCTAACTTTCCACATGCCTTCCACAACACAGTAGGTAACCCCAAAACTTGATATTAATTTCTGGATTCATGAGACATTATAATGTACATGCAGTTACACACAGCGGGTGCAACAATATTAATATGAAAAGGAAACCGACTCATTTGAACAGATTCCTACCCGAGCCCCAGTACGCCATGAGTTCAGGGCACCCCACCCCTAATTCTATCCAAAAAATTTGAACAGGTTCCGGAATCCACTGAATAATTTGAGACCTCTCAGTTCACCACTTCTTATGTCCCTCAATCTTCTTCTTAGAACCTAGCATTTCATCAACCAAGTAAAACCACAAGTCAGAGAGAACTATTGTTCTCTGGCTGAATAAACGTGGTATTCTTCCAAGGTGATATAGTCAGCCGTACTTTGTATCACCAGATAAGTTAGCTTTAACAAATGGGAACAGAAGACAGATTAAAGATGAAGAGGTTACAATTGACCAAGATGGGAGTTTTCTTACATTTTGCATGCGATACAGTATCCTCCGTTCACTGGTACATAAGTCTACCGATAATTGCTTCAGGAACACCCTCCTATTGAGCTGCTTTGGGGATGTCACATCCAGGTCCATAGATCCACTAGCCTAGTAAGGGGAAGGCAACAGTTTGTGTAGGTGAAAAGAAATTAATCAACTTATGAGCGAGAAGCTAATCAAGTGCGTGGTACAAAACAAGCGATAGCGCAAGTTGAATCACACAAGTCGATCTGGCGCATCACTAATTTTGAATGAAGGAAATAAACAGCATCAACTGAATGATAAAAGGACGCATGTTGCAAGAACTTTACTTCTATATAAGTAAATCCGAACATGAAAAGTGACAAGGAAAGTAGGGCATTTATAAAGAACCAAAGAAATCTAGAAGGATATGACACCTGTAGAAATTTAGAGTACTTTGATATACTGAATTCACAGCTATCCAAGAGATATTGTAACGCCTTCTCCTCTAAATCAGGGTAGTTCATATCCTTCTTGGACGATGATTCATTTGATGCTAAGGAAGCCAACTATAAAGAAAGGGAGTTAGGATATTTATGTATCTATGCTATATCAACTGCCCCCACTTAGATAAGGGAAATGTCAAACTACCTTATCAAATTCTTGCTCCATACTTGGGGGGCTAATAGCCAGGTACGCATAAGCCAACATCTCCACTGGCCAACCAGTAACTCTCACAGGAAAACACTGTGATCTATCAACAAAACATGATCATCTCAATCGATTACAAAATATGAACTCTTGTAAATGTCAGTCAAATGCTAGCTGATCCGTGGAACTCCACTGAAGCACACAAGCTGACCAGATCAGTTAGATGGATCTTAGACTTACCCTGTTAATCCATGCTTTCTCAGAGCTTCCAACTTTTTCGAGTAACATTTTTCTGATTTGTCTAGTGACAGTAGCAACTCAACACAATCAGAAGGATTGGTACCCTCCTTGGGAACAAAACCATATGACAGCAACAGTTCTCCATTTGATTTCTTTCCATAAGATATGAAAACCTACACTTGAACATTATAATATGCTTTCATCTCTAACTCAGTAGAAATCTTGTATCCAGAAAGTGCAGGATCATAGCCAGAAATTCTGTACCTGTTCACCTGGCTGGTATGCGCGGTCTGTCGTATATACTACTGATTTTGAAGACTTATCATAGTCTAAGTATGTCTCAACCTAAAGGAGATCGAAGTATTATAATGATCTTGGGGAATAACAATGTAGATATTCTGAACCAAGCTGAGACGTGTTATTACCTCACAACTATGGTTCAACATATCAGCCCAAGGTACCAAAGCAATCCTTTCATTCAGAGAGGGTAACCGCACCTGCTCTTCAACAGAAATCAGCTCCCATAAGTAAACATTTTTGAAACACACTGATTCAAAGTATTGTCTGCTAGATGAATGGAAAACAATAAAGTTGCCATTGAGAGAATTTCCATTGTCCTTGACTAAAAGACAAACATTCTTCTAATTCTTGTCCTTAAGATTGTGGAGTTGAAAGTTCAATGATTTTTTAGCAGCATTCATCACTTACCAATCGTGAGAAAAGAATGCCGAAGGACCATTGAAAAGTCTCTATGTTAAACACCTGCATAGCCCAAAGATACAGATAAGTGGACCCAAGTCATCAACAGACAAATTAGCTGCAATTGTAAGCAATCGGTTTGCATACTTCTTCAGGGAACAAATCAGGGTACTTGGAAAATATCCTCAGCTGTAAATCGTTGTATCTGCAACAAAATAACACGGGAGTTCCCTGTCAGTACCGCCAAACTACACTTGCGTTCAAGGTTCAGAAACCAAACTCAATTCATTGTTTAGCAACAATTTAATGTCTTACGTTCCTATGACATCATTACTTCTCTCGATGGCCCGTTCTCTAATCTGGGAAGCCTCTAGATATCTGTCTAGCTCTGAACGAGTCCTGAAATCATGAACAAAAGCTGTAGGGAGAGACATCACTCAGAGCACACCCGATAATCAGACACTATTGAGGAGGCGGGAAAAAAAAAAATTCACCGCTAGCAAGCCGGAGAGGAATGTTTAGGTTCTTACCAGTACAGAAGAGAATAGGGCTGCCGAGGCAAGGCTGAGATATAATTGCTCCATCTTGACTTTCTCATTAGACTCGCTTCACTAATTAGATAAGTGGCGAGCAGTGGCCAGTCCGGCACAGAGTACTGTTTCAACACTTCACCAGCCTCGGGACAGCTCCATTCCTGGGAAAATTAGGTTAAAATGATTCTTTCAGAGCTTAATTAACGCTCGTTAAGACTCCCAAAACAATAGCTATATCACAACCCAACAGTACTCTGAACCACAGAGAATTTGACTGTCAAACAGTTTTAAAACTATTACAAATTCAAGAATAGCAATTCATTTATCAAAGTTCTCTCACAGAATCAGCAGTGATAACCAGAGAGGGGGGAATGAAGAGAAGCTTCTCCCGTTGCCTAATGTTCTTAAGCGCAACGAGCCCCCTCTCTCCAACTTCGACCCTTTCGATCGCCATCTTTTGAGGCGGGAGGCCCGAATCGGAAAGCCAACTCTGTAGAGCCTCTGCGTTCTTTAAAGAATCAATTTCGCAGCCCCATGGAATCGGCTGCGCCTCCACCGTGATGCTCCTCGTAGTAGCTGGAACCGACGAGGAGCAGCGAATCGCGAGCGAGGAGGGAGTCATCCATAAGGGCGTCCTATTGGACGAGAGGAGTGATTGGGAGAAGGCAGAACTGAGAGCGCAGTGAGCTCTCGCCATGTCTACTCTCTGAGATATCGAGAGAGTGCCAGCCTGCCTTATCCGATGGAGTGAAGTAGCTGCGCCGACCGGGCTTGCCTGTGGCCTTTCAACGGCTACTATCAACGGTGTCGTTTAGAGGGTCGGTCAAGTAACTTGTATGTTCAATGGTAAACGGCGCATTTTTCTTGATCACTACGCAATTTATTTCTTCTCTCTTTTTGAAGAGAGGTACACAATTTTTTACTAAGGGGGAATTTCACATATACCCTTAAGCTTTTGACAAATTTCGTAAAATGTCTCTAGCTTTGAATATTCTTTATATCTCTCACATAGCTCCTATGGTGAAACTTACTTATAAAAGATTATAAAAAATAGAATATTATGACATATTATAAATAAATTTAAAAATAAAGAATGATAAAATATATAATTATATATGTTAAAAATATAATCATAACATGTTTTCACAAAACATTTTTCGATTGTACAATAACGCCAGTGTCCCACATGTAGAATAGGTTGTAAGCTTCAAGAATTTTACTATATTAGTATATTACTGCTAAACTCATTAAACTCATGTTATCATCCATATAAACACCTAAATAAACAAGTGAAGTAGCAACCACCAGTTGATAATAAGATATTATTGTGTCTAATGATTTTTTAAATTTATTACTTATGATTTTTTTATAAATTTAATAATATTATTTTTTATATTTTAAGTATATTTATAACTCTCTTTTTAAAAAATATATATAACACACTTTTTACAATCATTTCCACTACTTATACTATAATTTTTCATATCTTTTAATAAGTTTCTAGATTTTCTTATTTATTCTAATATAATTTTTGTAATTCTCTATGTTTTAAATAAGTTTCTCCAGAGAAATTTTACCATACATGGACACTGCTTCAAAGAAGTAAATGAATATATGTTGTCTTTTATATTGAAGCAAAAAGGAAAATATGTTGTCAAATGTTGGATAAAAGGTACCTTATGTCAATTTATAAAACTCAAGGTATGCTACTGTGTCTGTATTATTAGAGTTCATGGTATTATTGAAATTTGTCAAAGAATCAGGGGTATACGAAGAAATTGTGATATTTATATCTGGTAACTTTACGGTGTCGTTTCAATCTGGGAGTGAGCAGCACGCATATTTTATACCGCCTGAAAGGACAGCGACAAAGGTTCTCGCTCGTCATCGTAAATTGTATGTATATATAAACGATCCTCCATAATCGTCTCCAAGCAGGGCATTTCATTCCTCTCTATCTCCCTCCACCTCTCTCTCTCAATTGAGTGAACGTTGTTGCAGAAGAGAGAGAAGGAGCCGTCCAGCGCAAAATCAGAGAGAAACGCTCTCCCTATCTCACCCTAAAACAGATAATTTTTGGGGGTTCAGATTAATCATCTCAATACCTTCTTGGGGCTCGACCGAAAGGGGTAATAATTCTATAATTGTTACATTCTTTTCTTCTTTTTCTGTTCTGGATTCTGGATTTAATTTGACATTCCCATTCGGAATCAGATATTTTTCTTGGCTTTCCGTGAGATGAAAAACAATATAAGTTGATTTAAAGAATGTTTATGAGCAATTGATTTTCACATATGAAGTTGTTTTTGTCCATTTTGTTGGGTCGAAGGCTGTTGATGGATTGCTTATCTACAGTTTGATGCTTAGCCCTGTTCCTTGCTGTGAAGGAGACCTCCAAAATTTTCCGGAGCTAGGGTTTCTTATTGTGTTTGGATTTTCCCATAGTAGGAAGCTGATCTTGCTGCTTTATTGGCAACCTTTTTTTTGTCGGTGTGTGATTATTTCCTTGGAATTTATGGATCTTCAATGTGCAGGTTCTGATCAAACTTATTCCATTCTGTGCATTTATCAAGTAGCTATGAGTTCCCTAATGCGAAATGATAGAAGAGACAGGGTGAGATCCTCCGCTTCAAGTGCGCGCCAGCAGTGGGTGCCAAGAGTTGCTCCAATTCTGCCAGCTCCCCCGAGCGTTGTTGATACCAATCCAAACAGAAGGGGCGTGGAACCCAATGGAAGTTCTGTTGTAGAAGTTACTCAACAAGGTAGTATCCTCGGTTCTAGAAACTTCAATAATAGGGGTGATGCTGGCTCTAGGACGCATAGAGGTCGACCTCCGAATCACAGGAGAGAGAGAGAGTGGCGAAAGTGGCGGAAGAGAGAGGGAGAGAGAAAGGGTGGTGGATAGAAACAAAGGGAACAGTAATGAAGGAAGATGCTTGAAGGTGGAGAAGAACTGCAATGAAGGAAAATGTTTGAAGGGTGAGAAGAACTTAGATATTCCTCAATTGGTCCAAGAAATCCAGGATAAGCTGACAAAGGGTTCCATTGAGTGCATGATTTGTTATGATATGGTGAGAAGATCTGCACCTGTATGGTCGTGCACAAGTTGCTACTCTATCTTCCATCTGAATTGCATAAAGAAATGGGCTCGTGCGCCCTCGTCAATTGATATGTCTGCAGATAAGAACCATGGCTCTAATTGGCGTTGTCCTGGGTGTCAATCAGTGCAGCTAACCGCTTCCAAAGAGATCCGCTACTCTTGCTTTTGTGGGAAGAGGCATGATCCACCTTCCGATTTTTATTTGACACCACATTCATGTGGCGAGCCTTGTGGAAAGCCTCTTGAGAAGGAGCTATTTCCAGGTGCTTCCGGCGGTGTTAGTAAGGAGGATTTGTGTCCTCATGTTTGTGTTTTGCAGTGTCACCCTGGACCTTGCCCTCCATGCAGGGCTTTTGCATCTCCTCGTCTGTGCCCTTGTGGAAAGAAAGTAATCACAACAAGGTGTTCTGATCGGAAATCAGTGGTCACCTGTGGCAAAGTATGTGATAAGTTGCTTGCTTGCCAGCGTCACAAGTGCAAGCGCATTTGCCATTTGGGTCCATGTGATCCTTGTGAGGTGCTTATAAATGCATCTTGCTTCTGCTCAAAGAAGAGTGAGCCTGTTCTTTGTGGGGAGATTTCAGTGAAGGGTGAGGTTGACTTAAAAGGTGGCATGTTTTCTTGCAGTTCTTCTTGTGGAAAAAAACTAGCATGCAGGAATCATTTCTGTATTGAGCTGTGTCATCCAGGTCCATGTGGAGACTGTGGACTGTTGCCAAGCCATATAAAGACATGCCACTGTGGCAAAACACCATTGCAGGGTCAAAGGAGCAGCTGTTTGGATTTTATTCCAACCTGCTCTCTGATATGTGACAAGCTTCTTCCTTGTGGCCTTCATCATTGTAAAGGAGTGTGCCATGAAGGGGATTGCTCACCTTGTTTGGAACTTGTGTCGCAGAAATGCAGGTGTGGTTCAGCATCCAGAACTGTGCCATGCTACCAAACTACTTCATCTGATGAAAATTTTGTCTGTGAAAAGCCTTGTGGAAAGAAGAAGAACTGTGGGAGGCATAGGTGCAGTGAGAGGTGCTGCCCTCTTTCAAGCTCTGGTCACGTTAGCGCTGGTGAGTGGAATCCCCACTTTTGTCCTATCCCTTGTGGGAAGAAGCTAAGATGTGGTCAACATTCCTGTCAATCCTTATGTCACAGCGGCCATTGCCCTCCATGCCTTGAAACAATCTTCGCTGATCTGACATGCGCCTGTGGAAGGACTTCAATCCCTCCCCCACTCCCGTGTGGAACACCTCCTCCATCTTGCCAGTTTCCATGCTCTGTTCGTCAACCTTGTGGTCATCAATCTTCTCACAGTTGTCATTTTGGAGACTGTCCTCCTTGCTCGGTTCCTGTGGCCAAGGAATGTGTAGGTGGTCACGTGGTTCTCAGGAACATTCCTTGTGGATCGAAGGACATCAGATGCAACAAGCTATGTGGCAAGACAAGGCAATGTGGGGTCCATGCATGTGGAAGATCTTGCCATCCACCACCTTGTGATTCTTCTTGCACATCTTCTGCTTCGTGGCCAAGGTCTTCTTGTGGACAGACTTGTGGAGCTCCAAGGAGAGATTGCAAGCACACATGTACTGCTCCTTGCCATCCCGCTTCTGTTTGCCCTGACACTAAATGCAAATTCCCTGTGACCATCACATGTTCCTGTGGCCGCATTACTGCTTCAGTTCCATGTGAAGCCGGGGGATGTTCTTCTGGGTTTAATGTTGATACTGTCCTTGAAGCATCAATCATCCATAAGTTGCCGACTGCACTTCAGTCGGTAGAAGCGAGTGACAGGATACCACTTGGGCAAAGGAAGCTTTCTTGTGATGATGAGTGTGCAAAAGTGGAACGCAAGCGTCTCCTTGCTGATGCCTTTGATGTAACTCCACCTAATTTGGATGCACTCCATTTTGGTGAGAATCCTGCGGTTTCAGAAGATCTCAAGGATTTCTTCAGGCGTGATCCCAAGTGGGTGATGGCAGTCGAGGAAAGGTGCAAGTATTTGGTTCTTGGAAAGGGCAGGCCTGGGGGTGGCATTAAAGTTCATGTTTTTTGCGCAATGTTGAAGGAAAAGAGAGATGCGATTAGGCTGATTGCTGAGAGATGGAAGCTTTATGTTAATGCAGCTGGGCGAGAGCCTAAGCGTTTCATAGTGGTTCATGTTACATCAAAGTCCAAGGTGCCTCCTCGAGTTCTTGGACCCAAGGTCACCGCAACTACTAGTGTATATCATCCGCCTCTTTTTGATCCGTTAGTGGATATGGATCCAAGGCTTGTTGTGGCTTTGCTTGACCTCCCGAGTGATGCAGATATAAGTGCTTTGATCTTGCGTTTTGGTGGTGAATGTGAACTTGTGTGGTTGAATGATAAGAATGCACTGGCCACCTTCAGTGACCCTGCTCGAGCAGCAACTGCTATGAGGAGGTTAGATCGTGGCTCAGTATACCATGGTGCTTGTGTTGTCCAACAGGCTAGCTCCGCCTCAGTAGGATCAGCATTAGGCGCCAATGCTTGGCGAGGGTTGGGAGTTTCAAAAGAAGGAGCATTAGCTAATTTAAGGGGTAATCCATGGAAAAAAGCGGTTGTTAAAGAATCCAATTGGGCAGAAGATTCGTGGGGTGAAGAAGAGTGGGCTGCTGCTGATTCCACAAATGCTGAAGAATCCTCGTGGTGGAGGAAGGAGCCCCCAATTGCTGCTTCTGTCAATAGGTGGAACATTTTGGACTCTGATGGGTCACCTGCTTCATCATCATCTGCTTCTAGAAACGAGGGACCTGGTAAACAATACTTGGGAGGTGGCTCCAGCTCGGGTCTTCCAGTAAACTCTGGAAGTTCGAATGTTGCAAGTCCAACTCGGTTGGAACTTCCAGGGTTTAATGGTGATGAGGTTGCTGATGACTGGGAAAAGGCCTTTGATTGAGAATGAAGTATGTGACTTTCCTTTTATTTTGTGTGCATATCCTTCTTTGAGTCCTGTTATATGTAAAATAAGTGCCAAGTGCGTTGCCGCATGTGTTATCATTCATCAAAGGGAATGCTGTATCCTCTGTGCCACTTTCCTTTTCTTTTTTTTTTTTTCCTAATGCGTTCTGTCCTTCGTATGTACAGATTTTGGGTCAAAGTTCACTGTTTTGAGGTTCACCTATATAAAGATCAAATATACTGTAAAATATCACTTTTGTCCCTTTTGAATCTTGATGAATTACAGATGACGTCATTTTGCTTAATGGATTGTACTGTGCCGATCTTTTCATGCGCTTCTCTTTATGGCTTCTTATGTGGAAGGCTTCTACATTCTTCAAGTCTAGAATTCATTTGTCGATCAAGTTGGAAGTGTTGCTTTTTATATTTGTGTTGCCCATCTTGTGTTTGTTCTCGGAGTTTTCTGCTTTGTGCTCTAACTGGTTCTGATTCAGTTTTTATGGTCGTATTTGAATCATGCACTCCAAGAAACCAATAGGCATTCTTCAAAATGTTGGAGTTGTACTGGAACGTGTAGATATTGTCGACCATCATCTCATTGTCCGTTTTTTTTGTTGAGTCATTATTTTTTGTGGTAAATTACACTCGTGAGAGATGCAGACTGCTGGAATAATGTGTGTACCAATTGTCAATATGAAAGCTCTGCTACGCTGTCCTTTTGCTTAAACAACATCCTGAAACTCTTTGAACTTGTGCCGTTGGATTGTGATAAGATAATAGTTGCTATGTTTGAATATACTATCAGTTCATACTAAGGCTTGAATTCTGGGAAATTATCTTACACACGTTTATGTACTATTTGAAATTTGCAGGTTTCATCGGGACACTCCCTCCGTCTAACAACAGGTTGAATCTGCCATAAGACGGGAAGCATTGGATTTGGTCAAAGAACCAAGTTGCTATTGCATTCTCGTTCTTGTTGATAAGTAATATTTTGTCAAGCCACTCGGTGTAGTTGTTTAGGATACTTGGTTTTTGATGTTCTTTTAGTGCCTGTAAGAGGGCTAAAGAGTAGAAAATGCGTCGTACCGTGATATTTACTTGGAAAGTTTGTCTTTAGCGAATGGCCTTTTCACGTATTGCCTGAAGAATGTTGAAAAAAGAATGGAGGCTTTGGCTTCATGCGGCGTCATCAGGTTCCCTTGGTTGCTTCCTGCTTCTGCTCAGTTTACTGAGAGAGAGTGGAGCTACTGAATTGTTGCAGCAGCGAAAGGGTAGGAGCATAGAAGATATGTTATACTGTGAGAATAAGTTTTGGTTACCATATAGTAAAAGGAAATCAGCATCGCAATTTTGATACAATCAGCATAATAAATATGGTGTGCATCTAATCCGCATAGACGGACACATGACACTCAAACCTTCGAAACCATCCAAAGGGAAAAAGGCACCTTGAAGACAAGTAGGGGACATCACATCTCTTGTACTAATGGATTGTTCACACACATGCATATTGAGGTTCTTTGCTAGAAATTATGTACCTGTATGACAAATATTTTCAGTTTCATTAGCTAATCTTTTAGTGGTTATGTGAGTGTCTTCCAAGTAACGGAAGACAAGAATAGGTAAGTAAAGCATACTTGATTTACAAATAGCTTCTACTTGTACAGATTCTAGATGACTGTCATGAGATATGAACTTATTAGTTATTGCTTCCACAGCTCTCGTCTCGAAGGTTAAAGAAGCGACTCTAATTTGGAACTCTAGGTGTATTGCAAAATACTATTCAAGGTTTGGGTAAATAAAGTTTAGTCTCGCCATTTGGGTAAATAAGCTAGGAAGGAAGGGTCTTCTGAACTAAAGGTTATCTTAATCAAGTTTATGAAATACTTTTGTGGTACTTTTAAGCATATTCTCGAGGCTATGGGGTTTCCCTTGGATTTAATTGTACTTTTTTTTTTCCGATTGAGTAATCTGTATCCGTTTGCAACTGTTTCCCTACATACATTCAACGCTGGAGATGGCGCCCTGATTAGCCACACCGTTTTTTTTTGTTGTAGTTCGTCTATAATAAAAACTTATATATGTTGAAAATATATTAATAATTCTGAATTTTGTTTTTAGGAATGTTTCTTTTCTTACTCATATTTAGTTTCTATTTTATTACTGTAGAATAGGTCATACAGCCATTTGCTTTATTTATTTATTTATTTATTTGGCTTTATAAAGTAGTTTTTATTTAGCTACTTTTTCTCATTGTAACATTACAAATCACAAACTATAAATAGTCTAGCCTCCCAGTCACTCAAGGCATCAATTAATTTCATTCATTATATTCTCTCTCGTAGACTCCTTTAGTGGTATCAGAGCCTCATTTATTTTCTGACTTAAATCAGTCACGTCTCCACCACCATTTCCACTGGTAAGTAGTTTGTAGTCCTGCCTCACCACTTGCCGGTACACTATACAAACTAGAAGAAAAAAAAATTCCCGTGAGTTCTCCCTGTGCAACCGTACAAAAGGAAAAACAAACCATCATCTCTAACCAGCAGTCTGCCAACAGCAAGCCTTTGCTACAGTCTATTTTGTCCTTTCTGCACAAAAGCAGCCATCATCACTGTCTCACATCACCAAAAGCAAGCCTAGTCCAATACTATCTCACGTGCAAACAAAAGGGGCCAAATCATCATTATGTAAATTTTGTTTCTTTTTTTCACACCCACCTTTTCATTTGAGATACGTAAACTATTTCTCAAAATTATCCAACATTTTTTGAGTGTGAAAAAAAAAGCACTTTGTCTGCACTATCCTACCGTGAGAAAAAAATAGAGTATTTTCTTAATCACATAAAAATGAACGGTTTTTCCAGTTCAAACATCTCTATTCCAGTGTTAGACGGAAATAATTATAATCGTTGGTCAATACAAATGCAAGTGATATTTGATTATCATGAATATTTATAGTGGTGAATGATGGTATTTGGAGCTTGCGACAAATGCAACAGATACTCAGAAAAGTACCCACAAGGAGAACACAAAGAAGGATAAGAAGGCGCTCTATTTGATTCATCAAGGTGTAAATGATGAAGTGTTCGAGAAGATAGATGCAACAACTACGTCAAAAGAAGCTTGGGATACCTTGGCATACACTTTCAAAGGTGCAGAGCAAGCCAAGAAGGTGAGGTTACAAACCTTACGACATCAATACGAGTTGTGCAGATGGAGTCTTCAGAGACGGTGTCAAAATACATCAGTCGACTTCTGGCTTTGACGAACCAGATGAAGATCAATGGATAGGCGCTGACAGAACAGTCAAAGGTGGAGAAAATCCTGAGGTCACTAACCCCCCAATTCGACAATGTCGTGATAGCTATTGAGGAGGCCCATGATACAGCCAAGATGAGCGTAGATGAGATGACAGGAATGTTGCAAGTACACGAGCAACGTATGAATGAGAGAAAGACTAGGAAGTCGATCGAGCAAGCATTGCAAGCTCAAGTTTCCCTTACCGATGATCCAGATGATGAGCCAAAGACGAAGCAAGGTGGTTCCAGCTGGAGAGGAAGAGGACGTGGATCATATAAAGGTCATGGTGGCTACAAAAATAATGGAGGACAAAGAAATCAAAATGACGGTGAAGATAAGTCAAGATCCAACCGTCAACAAAATTACAATGGAGGTCGTGGATGTGGCAAAGGTGGAGAACAAGGAAGCTATGAAAGATCCGATGTTCAATGTTATGCTTGTTAGAAGTATGATCATTATGCCTCAGAATGCAGGAGTAGAAGCAAAAACTAAAGGGCAAACTATGTGCAAAATAGTGATGCTAGTGATGATAATGACCATACACTCTTGATGGTCACAAACGATGGAGAGAGTTCGGATAACCAAACTTGGTTCCTTGATACCACCTGCACCAATCATATGTGTGGAAAGGAGTTGTTTGCTCATCTTGATGAGTCGATTCACACCACGGTAAAATTTGGAGATGAAAGTAAAATCCCAGTTGCCGGTAAGGGAAAATTCTTATCACTTTGAAGAATGGGGACCATAGGTATAATTATGATGTTTTCTATGTGCCCAAGTTGAAAACAAATCTATTAAGTATCGGCCAGATGCATGAAAAAGGGGAATAACATGAAGCTTAATGGTGGCAAGCTTTCTATTTCTGATTAAAAGGGTACATTAATTCTCACTGCTTCTATGACTAGAAATCGTATGTTTCCGATTGATATATCTAGTGGTGTTTATCATTGTTTGTCCACTATAATCTCTGATGATTCATGGTTGTGGCACTTACGATTTGGTCATATGAGCTTTCGTGGCCTGAAGAAATTATCTCGAGAAAATATGGTTAAGGGTTTACCAGAAATAAATCATTCTGAGTAGTTGTGTGAAGCTTGCACTATCAGAAAGCAACATCGATCACCGTTTTCAGGAGATGGAAAAAGAGCCTGCCATTCTCTTCAGTTGGTGCACTCTGATGTATGCGGTCCAATGAGTACCATGTCAAATGGTAACAATCGGTACTTTCTGACCTTTATTGATGATTTTTCTCGGAAACTATGGGTCTATATGCTGCAGAAGAAATCCGAGGTGTTTGAATACTTCAAAAAATTCAAGGCTCATGTAGAATGACAAAGTGGTTACTCCCTGAAGATGTTGCACACTGACGGCAGTGGTGAATATGTCTCCAACGAATTCAAGGAGTATTGTGAAGAACAAGGGATAAAGCATGAAGTGACATGTCCCTACACCCCTCAGCATAACGGTGTTGCTGAACGGAAGAACAGAACCATCATGGATATGGTGAGGAGCATGTTAAAAACCAAAGGGATGCCAAATTCTTTTTGGGCAGAGGTTGTATCTTGTTCAGCTTAGATAATGAACCGCTCTCCGACCAAAGGTGTCTCAAGTCTTACCCTTGAAGAAGCTTAAACCGGAGTCAAACCAAGTGTAAAACATCTGAAGGTATGTGGAGCTATTGCCTATGCCCATGTTCTAGCAGAGACAAGAAAGAAACTAGATGGTTGAGCCGAGAAAACCGTTTTCATTGGATATGAACAGGGAGGATACAAGCTATTCAATCCAATGATGAACAAGGTAATATTCACCCGTGATGTTACCTTTGCAGAAAATGAGTCGTGGGATTGGAATAGAAGTGACGTCACAGATCCTAAAAGTCGTAATATCTCTCTTGCTGAAGAGTCATAAGAGTCGAATCCAGAGGGAGGAGACTCAACACCTAACCAGGTTCAGACAAATGTTGGTAGACCAAAGCGTCATCATCAAAAGTCAGTACATCTTCAAGATTATGAGGTAAACCTTGATGATGAAGATACTGATGATGAAGAGATTGTGCATTTTGCTCTTTTTGCAGATATTGAGCAAGTGACAGTGAAGGAAGCCCTTCAAGATCAAAAATGGATGGCGGCCATGCATGAGAAAATTGACGCTATTGAAAAGAATGGTACATGGGTCCTTACCGATCTTCCATCAGGACAACAAGCCATTGATGTGAAGTGGGTTTTCAAGACAAAGATGAAGCATAATGGTGATGTGGAAAGATACAAAGCAAGATTGGTGCAAAAGGGTTCAAGCAACGACCCGGTCTTGATTACCAAGAAGTTTTCTCTCCTGTTGCTCGAATGGAGACTATTAGGCTGATTATTGCCTTGGCTGCTCAAAATCGGTGGAAGATTCTCCAAATGGATGTGAAGTCAGCCTTCTTAAATGGTCCACTTGAAGAAGAAGTGTTTGTCAAGCAGCCTCCCGGCTTTAGCAAATCTGGAAGTGAAGGGAAAGTATACAGGCTGAAGAAGGCTTTGTATGGCTTAAAATAAGCACCCAGAGCCTAGAATAAGCGTACAGACACCTTCTTTAGCACAAGTGGTTTTAATAGATGCCCTTCTAAGCATGCGCTGTATGTGAAGGTGGATAGGGCTGGAGGTATACTAATCATATGTCTGTATGTTGATGACTTGATTATTATAGGCAATCATCCCACTATGATTGAATCTTTCAAGAAGTCCATAATGAAGGAATTCTAGATGTCTGACCTTGGGCTGATGTCATACTTTCTTGGTATTGAGGTTATTCAAGGAAATGATGGCATTTTCATCTCTCAGAAGAAGTATGCTGCTGATCTCTTGCAAAAGTTTCAGATGTCGGACTGCAACCCAGTAAGAACACCTGTGGAGGTTGGAACCAAATTATCAAAGAATAAAGAAGGAGCCTATGTTAATCCAACTTACTACAAGCAGATTGTCGACAGTCTCAGATATCTTACTTGCACGAGACCGGATATTACTTTCGGTGTTGGCTTGATCAGCAGATTCATGGAGACTCCCCGATCACCACATTTGCAAGTAGCTAAAAGAATCCTACGATATGTGAAGGGAACATACGATCATGGATTATTTTATGGGTCTACTAATGATATTTCTGTTGTAGGATACTCTGACAATGATTAGGGTGGAGATGTAGATGATCGAAAGAGCACTTCGGGATATTGCTTCAACTTTGGAACAACCGCATGCTCATGGTCATCCAAGAAGCAGTCCATTGTTGCCCTATCAACCTGCGAAGTAGAGTATGCGGCTGCAGCAACAAGTGCCTACCAGACTATGTGGTTGCGATACCTAATGGATCAAATCAATATGCCACAACAAAAGCCCACGACGATTTATGTTGATAATACGTCTGCACTTAACTTAGCGAAGAATCCGGTCATACATGGTAGAAGCAAGCATTTCGAGACCCGATATCACTATCTAAGAAATCAAGTTGCAAAGACCGAGATAGAAGTAAAGTACTGCAGATCGGAAGATCAAGTTGTTGACATTTTCACCAAATCTTTAAAGTATGATGCATTCGTCAAGCTGAAAAAAAGGTTGGGGATGACTTCGATAAAAAATCAGGATTAAGGGAGGATGTTGAAAATATATTAATAATCCTGAATTTTGTTTTTTGACACGTTTCTTTTCTTAATTACTCATATTTAGTTCCTATTTTATTGTTGTAGAATAGGTCATATATCCATTGGCTTTATTTATTTATTTTGACTTTCTTAAGTAGTTGTTTTTATTTAGCTACTTTTTCTCATTGTAACGTTACAAATCAGACTATAAATAGTCTAGCCTCCCAATCACTCAAGGCATCAATTAATTTTATTCATTATATTCTCTCTCGTATACTCCTTTAATATATTGTTGTTCATCATAATTCAAGCATTTTAAAATGAATATGTATCGACAAACTTAAAATTTTATATGTGTATGTTATAACTTGTGTATGACTATAATTAAAAGTTTCATAAGTTTTAACTACGCTAGTTTCTTCAACTGAGCTAGACTGCTAGCTTCTTAGCCAACCTAGGGTTATATAAGGGATGGGGTTATCTTTTTTTTTTATGGTGATTAATAACCGAACCATATTAGTATTTTTTTCGACGGTGTTAATCGTCCTACTGGTTGTATGAAGGTATAATTTTCTTTCTTTTGGGTGTTGTATGGGGTAGGTTTGTTTTTGTTAGGTGGTGGTTATTCTAAACTACATTAGGGTTAAATACTACCTCAAATTGAATTAGGTTCATTTCATTATCAAAGAAGATTTATTTTGTTAATGAATAAAATTAACTTCTAAAACATATGGTACAAACTCATTAAAAAAAGCATTAAATTTTAAATTTACCAATATGTATTTAAGATGAATCTTATTTCAAAGAGCAAGAATTATGATGAATAGCAATATAATTTTTCACTTTTGCACACACACATATATATATATATATATATATATATATATATTAAAACTTAACATTGTCAAGTTTAGTATAAAAAACTTACCCTAACAACCAATAATATTCAGCCATGTGATCTCTTGGGGAATATCATCCTGTTATCCTTAGAGTAACTTTTATCCGTTGAGCGACGGGCCTTCCACTCGGCTTCGTCGGGTCACTAAGGCAGACTTTTGTCCCTACTCGACGGGTGAGTCTAGCACCTCGATGCCGGCTCTTCGCCACCTGGAGCTGTAGCATGTTCCAAGGGTTGGGTTGTTCGCCTATTAAAGCGGTACGTGAGCTGTTTGGGTATAGCAGGACTTGAACATGCGACCATTAGGTTAAAAGCCCAATGCTCTACCAACTGAGCTATACACCCCAAAATAGATGTAGTAGTAAATTGGTGCGGAAAAGAGGGCGGCCCCGGACTCTTCTTCTCATCATAAAGGGCGCAGCTCTGTATGAGGCTCGTACTGCAGAGCAAGCGAAGAAAACTACAGGGCTAAGTTAGCACTCCTGCAAGAAAATGAAAACTCGAGTTTCACCTTGATCGATATGAGAAAGATGCAGTTAAGCACCCAATCCATATCCGGTGTGGGCGTTAGAGCATTGAGAGGAGCTTTCTCTAGTACGAGAGGATCGGGAAGGACGCACCCAGGTGTACCAGTTATCATGCCCACCGAAGCCACATAGAAAGTTGGCTCCAGCACCAGCTTCGTGCAATTGTTGCCTTATGTTGTGAGAAACTTCTTCCAGTAATTGTTATCTAGTGCTATAAATGGGGATAAGTATCTAGTTGGTACAAAGGGGTGAGGCCATCACCTATCTCACCTTTATTGATGAATTACTTTCTTTAGAAGCTCTTCTTTTGACAACATTAACACCCATGAAATATTTAGTAGATTTCTCAATGAATAGGTCATTAAATCAACCTATGAAATTTTTTGAGCTTTTTTAATAGCATTTTTCTTGATCACCATTGAAGACACAAACTCTTAGATGCTCAAAATTTGGAATGCATTTTGGTTTCCTAGTTAAAGTGGTAGGAATAAATTAAATTATTAAAATTCCTTATTTATAAAATTAAAAATAAAGTGAAAGCTCAATACGAACTAATGCCTCTAGGTGACAAAGTTGTCATGATCAAGATTCTCTAGTCTCTCACCACTTTTACCATGTCTTTGTTTTCACTCCCTTTTTATTTGGAGAGTAAAGTGGTCTCCATTCTCTCTCCTAATAGTGGGAAGGGTATGTGGTTAAAAATCAGTGCATCGGATTGAATGGTAAGGGCTGTAAGCATAATTCTTTGCAATGTTAGGTTATGAGTATCAAAGAATTTCAATTTGACTCTTAGTACCATAGAATTGATGAATCTCCTTTTGAATCTTCAATCTCTTGTTGTTTTCATTCTATAAAAATCTCTACGCCAGTTTGATGATCATCTCAGTCACATGCTAAAATTGTTACACCTCTACATGAGCAATAGTTCAGCAACCTAGCTCTCATACGTTCGAGCTTCAAAACTACTCTTTAAGTCTGTTGATTACACAATGACAAATCTTATTATTGTATTGATTCTTTATAAATTAGTCACTACTCTTCATCTTTAAGTAGGCATTACACACTCCCACTTAAAGAAATGCAATGCCCTTGTTGCGGGCTAACATGTGGGTCTCATGGACCTCCTTGGTAAGTGTTGGATACGAAGTTCGTATATTATAACAGAAGCATGTAGGGCTAACATAATTTAGAATCCTACGAGTTAGTCCCGCCATGGGCTCGAGTTAACTTTGTTATTATTTGTCACACCCCTTTGTGGATGTCAGATTCTTGACATATCAAATAACCTCCAAGCTTCTTTTATTGATGAGTGTGAGACTAAAGTCTCTGATTGAAGAATACAATCGTATTTCTGTGTTTCTATCTGTGTAATGTAACCCAGAATGAGTGGGTATATATTACCGAATGAAAGGGGAAGGAGGAGACGGGAATATAGACCAAATTACAAAAGTAACCTCCTATGTACAAACTAGAGTGAAAGGGGGAATTACATGATATAAGCGTTACAACTAAATATCCTATGTACAAACTATGGTCGATACACATATATATGTCTAATACCCCCCCTCAAAGAGTACAGCGGATGCGGAAGCAAGATGTTGTGCTCTTTGTCTTCTTTCACGTGCTCCTTTTCTTAGGTTCCTACAAGCCTAAACTTTGAAAAGATTTTTGATAAATCTTACCTGTGAGAGGCTTGGTCATCAAATCGGCCAGCTGATGCATGGTAGGAACATATTGGACTTGAATCAAGCCCCCTGCAACTTTTCACGTACAAAATGGCAATCCAATTCAATATGTTTTGTGCATTCATGTGAAACAGGGTTCCTACCTATGTGAATGGCCGCTAAGTTGTCGCATTTTAGTGGTATTGGGGTTATGTGTGTTAATCCTATTTCATTAAGCAATCTAGTCAGCCAACTTAACTCACCTGTAACCTGTCGCATGGCTTTGTACTCCGCTTCAGCCGAGGATAGAGATATTGTGGTCTGTTTCTTGGATTTCCAACGTAACGGGGATTCTCCTTGAAGGATATAGTAACCAGAAACTGATTTCCTTGTGATTGGACAGGAGGCCCAATCGGAATCACAATAAGCTTCCAAGGCATAATCGGGTTGGTTGTTAAAGAATAGACCGAAACCTGATGTACCCTTTATATAAGATAAAGTGTGGTAGGCAGCCTTGAGGTGATCAGAGGTGGGGGATTGAAGGAATTGACTGAGGAATTGGACAGCAAAGGCTATGTCTGGCCTAGTGTTTGTGAGGAAATTTAGTTTACCTACAAGACATCTATATAGGGTTGGATTGTCAAGTTTAGAGCCAGAGTCTTTGTATAGCTTTAGATTGAGAGGTAGAGGTGAGACTAAGGGTTTAATGTTGTCCATTTCAAAGTCATGTAGAATTTGTTTGATGTAATGTTGTTGAGTCATGATAAGCCCATTTTCTGTTTCTAAAAATTTCATTCCTAAGAAGAAATTCAGTCTTCCTAGATCTTTTATTTTGAATTGTTTATCAAGTTTCTGTTTCAGGTTTTTGATCTCTTTTGCATCATTTTCAACAACTAAAATGCCATCAACGTATATGGCTAATAGAGTTGTGCTATTGGCCTTTCTGTTGATGAAGAGAGAATGGTCATTTTGAGAGTGGTGGAAATCAAGGTTTTTAAGGAAGGTAGCAAGCTTCTCATACCATTGACGAGAGGCCTGCTTGAGTCCATAGAGGGACTTATGAAGCTTACAGGCTTTGTTGTCCCCTTCTACTTTTAACCCTTTGGTATACTCATGTAAACATCCTCGTGGAGGTCTCCGTGAAGAAACGCATTGTTTACATCGAGTTGATCTAAGATCCATCCTTTCTTTATAGCCATTATGATGAGAGCTCGAACTGTAGTGAGTTTTACTACTGGAGATAGGTCTCCTCGTAGTCCAAGCCTTGTCTTTGGGTAAAACCTCTGACGACTAATCTAGCCTTAAACCGCTCTAGACTCCCATCAGTTGAACTTTGTCTTGTAGACCCATTTACAAGATATTGGCTTCTTCCCTTTTAGTAAAGTTACAATGGACCAGGTATTGTTTTCTTTGAGAGCGGTGAATTCTTCGGCCATGGCTTTGACCCAATTTGGGTCTTTGCTGGCAACCTTGTAGTTGGCTGGCTCGGTGTGGTGATGTATCTGGTGTATGAGTTTATTGGTGGATTTGGGAAGAGAGTAAGAGAGGATGGTGGTGATTGGTATATGGTCTGTGAGGGTGTTGATGGTGTTTTGGTCGTTTTGGTCTAGATCCTGATGTGTGAGTCTAGTATGAAGGATAGTGGAAAAAAGGTCTTTGTGGCTTGTACTATTAGAGTAGATGTAATCATCATACCTAGCTGGTGGTTTTGGGGTGCGGGTGGATCTTCTTAGGGTTGTGTTGTCATTTGTGATAACTTCAAAAGAGGCATCGGGGTCTAGTTTTGTGACCAAAGGTGGGTCACTCTCTGTTATGTTACTTAGAGGAGGTTGATCTTCTCTTATCTCAGAAGGCTGAGACGTGCAAGTATCGTCCTCTAAGTTAGTCGGTGGTGGAGGAGGAAAAATGTCAGTGCTTTGTTGGTCTTCTTTGGTGATTTGTTTCCATGATTCGGTTTTCAAAGGGAAAATGTTTTTAAAGAAGGTGATGTCTCTGCTAACCTTGTGTCTGTTTTCGCCAAGAGGCACAACTTTGTATCCCTTGGTGTTTTTGCAATTTCCAACGTATATGCAGCTAACAGACCTAGGATCAAGTTTTCCCCTGTTGGGATTTATGTTGGTTATGTAGCAAAGGCATCCGAAGGATTTCATCTCATTGAAATTTTGTTTGATCCCATATAATTTCTCAAAGGGTGTTAGATGATTTATGGCTTTGCTAAGAGTTCTATTAACTATGTAGGCAGCATGTTCGATGCAATGGCCCCAAAAGGTGTGATCCAGACTGGATTGGAAAAGAAGGGCTCTTGCTACTTCCATAAGGTGTCCTTGTTTTCTTTCTATGACACCGTTTTATTGTGGTGTATAGGGGCAACTTGTTTGATGTATGATGCCTCTCCTAGCAAAAAATTCTATTCCTTCTTGGGATTTTCCCAATTCCTTGGCGTTATCACTCCTAACAATTTTGATGTTTTTATCCATTTGTTTCTCAATAAGATTTATGAATTTTACGATGTTTTGAAATGCTTCACTTTTATGTTTTAGAAGGACAACCCATGTTCCTCTACTATAGTGGTCAACTATAGTGAGGAAATATTTGTGTCCTTTCATGGTTTCTATCCTAAAAGGCCCGCACACATCTACATGTATTAGATCAAAAGGGCTGGTGGGTTTAGTTTCGGAGGTGGGAAATTTGGTTCTTTTTCCCTTTGCCTTGTAGCAAATAGCACAAGGATACGAGACAGCTTGCAAATGTTTTGGGATCTTTATACCAATGATTTTGTTTAATTTTTGCAAGGGCATGTGGCCAAGCCTATTGTGCCACAAGGTAAGTTTATCAGAACAATCAACAAAATCAGAGACAAGATTCTTAGAACAAAATTTTTCAGAACAATCAAACGTATCAGTTTGTCTATTACATGAATTTGCAAGAACAGTAGGATTCAGCTTTCTTTTCCGAACAAAGTTTTCCAAAGCACTCATATTGACAAAATACAGACCACAGTACTTCTTTCCAATTTCATGAATAAACTTCTCTTCACAATCCTGCAGAGAGCAGACATTATCATAGAAGGTTACACATGCGCTTAGGTCCTCAGTCAGTTTAGACACAAAAATAAGATTAAACAAGAATGAGGGCACATGTATAACATCATTAAGGCAGATTAAATCATTAGCAACTAGGTTACCAACAGAGCTCGCAATTCTTTTCGTCCCATCAGGAAGAGATATTTCTCTTTTCAAGATTTTGCAATAAGACAACAAAGAATGATTTCCACTTATATGATTCGTAGCCCCCGAATCCAAAATCCACAATTCACGCATCATATTCATTATTGAACTAGCATTTGAAATTAAACATGGAGAAGTATTAGTGAATAGATTGAACTTACTTGAAAAATCCTTAAAATTCGTCTGTTTGACTCAATGCCCATCGTCCTTCTGCTGATGAAGGAAAGCCACCAGTTGTTCTAGTTGCTGAGGAGTAAAACCTTTTACCTGTGATTCTTCGAGCGAGGGTTCAGAAGATTTTTCTCCTTGCTGGGAAACAACTGATCCGACGCGGGTTTGTTTCTTCTGGTCTTGGTTCGGGAAGCCAACAATCCACCAACACTCACTGCGTGAGTCCCCGATTTTGCCACAATTCCCACACTTCGGGGTGTCTTTCTTGTTGTTCCCCGTAGAGTTATTCGAAACTTTCTTGTTGAAGCTTCTAGGATTCGACACGTTTGGAGAGGATTTGGGTTTGGTCTGTGTGAAACTAGTGCTAGCCTTGCTGATTAGGGCTACAGATCCATCAGAGTCGTCTTTTGGACTTCCAGATTGTCGCTGCTGCTCTTCTTGAATGAGGATGGAGAGAATCTCTTCA
>CM041782.1:121038284-121425478 GCA_023374045.1 Limonium bicolor | reverse complement strand
AGGCTGGGAATGTCTCCCATGGCAAAAATTTGCCCTCTGAGATGGAGGTACGATTTGCTCAAACCCATGAGAAAGTGCACGATCCCCTCTTCCTCGCGGTGCTTCTTCTGGTTCTCTTCCGATTTGCAAGAAGCACAATACTGACATACATCAATTGGTCAAACTAGGTCGAACTCTGCCCAAACCTCACGAGATCTCATGAAAAAATCGGTAATCGATTCCTCTCCTTGCCTGAGATTTGCTATCTGCAATTTTATGCTGTGGAGTGTTGCAAGATTTTTCTTCTCGTACCATTTACAGAGTGATTCCCAAACTTGTTTTGGATCATTAGTGTAGAGAATACCTCTGGCAATATTCGGCGCGACTGAATTGATGATCCAAGAAACAATTAACGAGTTGACTCTCTTCCACGCAGCAGTTCGTACGACATCAACAAGATCGGGACGCTTTATTGTTCCATCTATGAATCCCGCCTTGTTCTTCGCACTCAGAGCGGTGCGCATCATCCATTTCCAGGCGGTGAATCCTTCTCCTGTAAATCTTGGAGCCAGAGCCTGCCCAGGTTGTTCATTCGAGTGAACAAAGAACGGATCATTCTGATCAATTGTGGTGTTGCTTGTTTGCGATTTCTCTGTTGGTATTTCTAGAGATTTGTTGCTCATTTTTAGTGAAGAAGATGGAGGAGGTCTGATACCATGTCAGATTCTTGACATATCAAACAACCTCCAAGCTTCTTTTATTGATGAGTGTGAGACTAAAGTCTCTGATTGAAGAATACAATCGTATTTCTGTGTTTCTATCTGTGTAATGCAACCCAGAATGAGTGGGTATATATTACCGAATGAAAGGGGAAGGAGGAGACGGGAATAGAGACCAAATTACAAAAGTAACCTCCTATGTACAAACTAGAGTGAAAGGGGGAATTACATGATATAAGCGTTACATCTAAATATCTTATGTACAAACTATGGTCGATACACATATATATATGTCTAATAGTGGATGACAGTTCAGAAACCTACCTAAAATTAGTTCATTTAAGCCTGCAACCCTTGCTTGAGCATGTAAATGGAAGACATTGTTGTTGTAGTTAATCAAATTATTTTTTTGATAAACCATTAATACTATAAGCCATCTTCCGGCGTGGGACTACGTATTGTAGAAATTAATTATATCAGAGATCGATGTTCCTAAAATGGGATCCTACAAACGCATATGAAATGGTACGAACACCAAGATTTGCATTGATCCTTGACTTCCTAGGTAGTATACCTTAGATCTCATTTCTTCTAAACCCTCAAATGCACCTAAACATACTATTGCATATTGATTACCCCTCCACTATACCTATGGAATAACCATTGCAAGCTCTATTTCTTTTCTCTCAATTTGGATAAGATTATGACATATTGTCTAATTGTGATGAGTAGGATCATAAAGTATATGCAATGCAACTGCTTGCGTAGAGCGATTGCTATCACTATGATGGTTAGTTTTCTGTTGTCAGGTTTAGTGGAAAAAGTAGACTTGGTGCTCTCCTCAGAAAAAGGATATGATGCCATGGGTGAGTCAATTTCAAATTTAAGGGAGAAGACATGTTTGGTGATATCTGTTGGAGCTATGCAATAGAATTTGTTGTGTAAGCTTTCTGAAAAAGATGGGAAATTTAGTCGATTTGGTTGTTTATGCTAGGAAAGCATTCTCAATATTCCTTTTGCCGGTGGAAATAATTCTTCAGTTCATGACGGATGAGACATGCATGGAGGCAGATGATGGGCTTCGAAGTTTTGGAGCCACGTGTTGTAATGCCCTTGAGGTTTACCTCCCACATCGATTGGAGGGGAGAACGAAGTGTGCCTTATAGGTGCATGGATATCTCTTCCTTGTGTGACGCGTTTTGGGGCTAGGAAACCCCAGGAACAAATCCGTGCGGCCTGCGTGCCAAAGCGGACAATATCACACATGTGGGCTGATTAGGCTGGGCTATCACAGATGGTATCAGAGCCAGACCCTAGTCGGTGTGCCATTGTGGCCCGCGAGGGCGCTGGGCTCCCAAGGGGGGTGGAGTGTAATGCCCTTGAGGTTTACCTCCAACATCGATTGGAGGGGAGAACGAAGTGTGCCTTATAAGTGCATAGATACCTCTTTCTTGTGTGACGCGTTTTGGGGCTAGGAAACCCCAGGAACAAATCCATGCGGCCTGCGTGCCAAAGCGGACAATATCACACATGTGGGCTGATTAGGCTGGGCTGTCACACGTGTTGCACTTCTTGTCCATTTTATTGTCAATTGGTGGCTTCTTTGAGGCATTATATATACAAGTGCATGTCTATTTTTAGTTATGAATTCTGAGCCTGAAGCACCTAAAGGAATTTACGGCATGACCATCAGTTTGATGAGGACTCATTTTCTACTCTCTCCATGGTTGAAGGAATATCCATCAAAGTCCAGTCTCTCCCTTGGCTTATTCTCCGTGGATTTTCTTGCTCGTCATCACTGGCTTCTTCAGGGTGGATGCATTTGAATGTCCACGTGGCTCACCGACGTTCTAGTTCAAGGTGGCATTTTGATGGACCTTTTAATTTCAACTCCCGATAGCACGATTTTATTGCAGTAACAGAGATGACGGGTTTTAGTGGGGTGAAGATGGTTGCTGCAATTTGGAGAAGTTTAGTGGAAGTAAAGGAAACACAGAAGATTGTTATAAAGGTGGTTCTGGGAAAGACTTAGAGCCCTCAAGGAGAATGAAATCTTTGATCACTAATTGCATGAGAGGGGTCACTGCTTATGCAATCAGGTGTTTTGGGACTTTTTGTTCAAATCAGTGTCCTTTTTCAAAGTTTGGCTTATTTTGTTATGTTACAACTACTTTATGATCTTATTCCTAGCTTGGTTAATTATTTGATAGCTTCGGTTTTTGTTTTGTTTTTCGGGTTCTCTATGCCACAGCCTTAGGCTTCGTTCAGTCTTGACATAAACATGACATATTTGATGGCATAAATGTAGCATAAAAGGGGTGACCCCCGCGTGAGTCTTGAGTTCTCCTTCAATAACATACTGCCACATATAAAACAGTCAGACCAAAACAGCTGCAAAACAGACCGAATAGAGCCTTAGTGTAGTTCCCTTTTGTCATGTTCGCATGTCCTTAAGTATATGAGCAGTTGGGGGGTTTCCACTCTCAGTTGCGGTAGGTGTATTTTGGAAGAAAATGGGGCTTCACGGGACAATCAAAGATGGTGATGATTGTTGGTCTCTCATCCTGTTGATCATGCAATCTCCTATGGGGTGTTCGTTGCATATGGCACATAGGTTTATTCTCCAACTGCCATGTATTTCCTAGGTTTCCTACTTATGTACTTAGTTTTGATCCTCCTTTTGATGATTATGGTTTTGGCCATGTAATATTTTAACTATATATGTATGGTTGGTGGGTTTTCGAAAAAAACTCTACAACAAATGTTATTCATGCTTCAAACAAAAATTATAACATAAGAGCTAGTAAAAAACACACGGGGACTAAAAAAACTTACCCATAGCAACCTAGTTGTCAAAGGAAAATTGAGTTTTTATCGCTTATAAATGGTCCATTTGATAACCTTTTTCTTGTACAACATTTCAGATAGCTTTTCTTCTAATTTTTTCCTTCTCATATATGTATCACAATAGTTATCGCTTATCAACAACTTTCTCAACTTGTATCTTTTATCAGCCAGACCAAAACCTACAAAATCTAATTCACTTAGTTGATTCAGCGCACACATAATCACAAATCCCAGTTTGAAAATAGCTTTTGAAATTTTTTCCAGCTTTTTTATTTTTTTAGACAGAAGTCCAACCTTGTAGCGATGCAATCAGAAATTTTTTCCAGCTTTATTATAAAACCATGACATGTGTTATTATTCTATTAGTGTGAGAAATTATCCAGATTAGGGTACCTACCTTTTGAGCGCAGCGGAATAGGTAGGATCGTTCTTTCTATTCATTGTTAACCGGATCGTCTTCCTTTGACAGCAACTGTTGAATCCTTCGCGTCTACCAGGTGGAGGAGACCACAGCAGCACTCCCCACACTATCCACGACCTAAGAACCCTAACACTGATCTCTCCGTGTATTCTGTGGGAACTAGGGTTTCTGTATATTGTCTATCACTGGAAACTAATTCCAGAGTCTCTATATATAATAATAACAGAAAGAGATAAGAATAACAAATATTCTTACCAATATTATTTGACGTTGGTTGTAACTAATATTTAACAAATAAATATTATCTTTTATTTATTACTTAAATAAATATAACCAACATCTCCCACTCAACCAAAGGTCAAATACTCGAGAGCTTTCGTGTTTCATACAGGCAAATAGGTCGTGCGACCTGGCAACACACCTGCAATGTGGATAACTCCAAACCAAACCTCTCAGGCCAGAATGAAGCATCCAAAAAAAATTGCCAGCACCTCAAGTCCAATTTCTGTTCGACTAATCCAAACTCAACCCAGATCCTTCAACATATGGATGAGCAGGATACTATGACCAATTACTATAACTACTAAAGTTACTGGCGCCAGCAATTGTCACTTCAGTCTGAACTACTCTTGTAAACTTTTCCTTTTACTTGGCATCGTATCTTAATGGCAATAACCGCTTTCCCAGAAGGTTACACTAAAACCGTAAAAATCATGGAATCTTGGTAATCCTTCCAAAGTAGTAGCATCATCACCACTATTACAACCCAAGTCAAAAGGTCAAAAGGTGCAAATAACAAACATTGACTCACACAGCGAAGGAGCAAGGATCAATCCATACGCTTCAATGAGGTCGCAGGCACGTACCGTATAAAAGTACGTTGTGGGGAGTTCTCTTACATAGAGGATGTCAACTCCCACCCACACGAGTCTAAAAGGTTCACATAGACACCTCCCACTCGGCTAAAAATGAACTTACATGGGTACAAGAACCTTTATTAAATATCCCATGTGGATTAACCAATAACCCTTTTAATATAGACTACAAAAGTCTCCCACTAACTTTAAGTCACTAAGACAAAGTTAGCATTACTTCATGATAACATATATCCAATGAAGCTGGCTACTTGTGTGAGAAAGTATGCCTTATAGTTCATTGACATCAACACACAACATGATATTTTGACAAACAAAATATTGAAGAGAATAAGCATTCTTATATCCAACAAGGTAAAAATTACCGTGGCCATAGCATAACACATAGTTTGCTGTGCTCTAAAAGTAAAAAAAAACTTTTGACAACTTCCAGTGTTCAGGACCTGGATTTGTATGGAAACAACTAACAATTCCAACTACATAACAGATATCCAGCCTGGTGTACAACATAACATACATTAAGCTACAAAATTCACTGAAATATGGTACATTATTCATATGGGCTACTTCTTTTAAGTTAGGTCCATACCTGCACTAAGCATAAAACCTTTTTGGTTATGAGAGTCATTGGGTATACAATCACTAAGATGGTATATTTTTAAAATATTATTAAGGTAAGGTAATTCTCTTGAGACAAACCCAAGATCTTTATCTTCCTATTTCTTAATATTTTGACTCCCAGTACATAACTGGCTTCACCCTTATCCTTCATGTCAAACTTTGATGTCAAACTAGCTTTTGTAGTAGAAACTAGATCCAAGTTGTCACTGGCTATTAGGATGTCATCTATATACAAAGTTAGAATGACAAATCCTTTGTATGCATAACTTATATACATACAATGGTCTTCATTTATAATGGAAAACTTGTCCTCGACCATTGCCTCATGGAATATAATATTCCATTGTCTGGATGCCTGCTTAAGACCATAGATGGATCTATGAAGACGACATACCTCCTTCTCTTGACCCTTAACCTCAAACCTATGAGGCTGGTCCATATATATCTCCTCCTCAAGATTTCCATTGAGGAAAGCAGTCTTTACATCCATCTGATGTAATTCTAAGTCCAGACGGGCAACAATAGCCAAAAATAGTCGGATGGACCCAAATCTCACTGCAGGTGAGCATGTCTCATCATTATCGACTCATTCCTTTTGAGTATAACCTCTTACCAAATAAAAGATCACCCAAGTTCCGAACTTGGTTATTGTTCTTGGACACCAACTCTTCTTCCATTGATTTTATCCATTCAGATCCATAAAACCTGAGACAGCGTCTCTAAAAGTCATAGGATCATGTCAATTGCGTTCCTCCTAAACTAATTTCAAAAGAACATCTTCAACAACCATATCATTCTGATTACTTAAATCTGGTTGTTGATTAGGATCATCTAGTTCATAGAACTCTTGATCCCTCCATAAATGGATGAATAATCATTTACCAAGAATGTGGCTTCACGAGAATCAGTCTCAGTTCTTCTTCCAATTAACTTTGAGAGTTAATTTATTCTCTATTCATTCACGTAACAAATTCGTGTGAAGTTACCAATGAATGTGATAAAACATCAAGCACCAAGCTTGACAATCATACTCATTAGGCCACAAATATTTGAATGAATTACCTGCAATGGTTGAGTAGTCCTTTCCTCTATAGAAAATGGTTTCCTAGTAGATTTTTCAACTAAACAGGGCTCACACTTAGCGAGTTATAGCTTCTTGAGTTCCACCAAGGAGCTCTTCTCTTGCTAGTCTATTCATCCGATCAATACCAATATGACCAAGCCTAGCATGCCAAAGTTCTGAATCATCAGAATTAATAACATAAATTGAATGAAAATGATTACTTAAACCAAATTTGGCATTAAATACTACTAAACCATTCAATAAAGAGTTATTACTGAAAAATGTACCAATATTAAGCAACTAAAGTCGATCCTTCAAAACAAATTTGAAGCCTAACCTAAGAAGAGGTGGAAAAGAGACTAAATTTCGCCTTATTTCAGGGGCATACAAGTCATTATGTAAATACAAAGATTGACCACTATGCAAAACTAATCTGCAGGTTCAAATCTTGTGCACATCAATGCTGGTATCCTTCCCCATGTAAATATTTTGGCTTCCTCTTCTAGGAATCCGGCGAAACTCTACAAAAGATGTTCGATCCCAAGTCACGTGCTCTGTTGTTGCTGTGTCTACAAGTCCACATAGAACATGTATTAGTTAACACATAACATGAAGCAACAAAACAAGAGGAAAGGTATGAACACCAAGTAAATACCTCAAGCTCTAGGCAATCTTTAATAAAGTGTCCTGATTTTCTACAATTGTAGCAAACACCTTTAGACTTGCCTCTAGCACCACCAGCTTTTGGCTGGTTCTTTGGATCTTTACCACCATTGGTCTTGCCTCCCTTCCTTTTCTTCCACTGCCCTTTCTTGAAGTCACTGTTACCATTATTTCCCCTTTTATGCCTATGATTTTTATGACCTCTATTTTCAGAATCAATAGCATACACCTCATTAGCTGGTTTTTCACAGAGTAACCTATCCTCTTCCAACTCAAGATGACGAGCAACATCATCAAAGGTGCGGATGTTATCATCATGGGTTAAATTCTGCTTCAAAGAATCCCACTCAACACTCCGAGGGAGAGATCTGATCAAAGCTTGAACTTGTTGCTCATCAGACAACTCATGTCCTGCAGCCTTAAGCTCATTAACCATATTAGACATGGCAGTAATATGTTCAGCCATAGTCTTATCAGACCTCTTTTTGTAGCTATCAAGATGCATTTGCAATTGTCTTCTACGAGTAACAGTGCTTCCTCCAAAGTTTCGCTTCACTGCTTCCCATACACCATTAGCGGTTTGATGGGTTTCAAAATGCAGCATCAAGTCACTTCTCATACTACTTAAAAGTATGATCCGGGCAGTGCGACTCTTCTTCTTCCAGGCATTATAGGTTTCTAGCTCCCTACGTGCCTGGGTGAAGTGTCCCTCAGCAGACGGAGCCTCCATGACTTGTAGAGTTGCATCCAAAAGTTCTTGGTCTTCCAAGACATACTGAACTTTACGACTCCACGTGTCATAATTTCGTTCAGTTAGTTTTTCACCTTTATTAAGATCTGCTACAATACTCTTCGATACAACATCCATCTTACAAAAAAATGATGTCATTAGTTGTTGTGTCTTACACGTGTACATAACACTAATTGTTTATAGTATTATTAAAATATTTATCTAAGTATAAGAAACAAAAATATGCTCCGCGCATACAATTAATTTCAGTACTTAGACTTACAAATTAACATACCATAAACACGCAACAAATGCATTTATAATTTCAAAACAAATTTGAAATTATAACGGTTCCCATTATCAATGAAAAACAAATTTTCAGTATTATTGTTCCATTAATAAATTCCTACGAAAAGAATTATTAAATTAATTAGTGTCTACTAAAGACAATCTAGACAAACTAGATTAATTGAAATAATATGAACAACTAATGTTCAAATGATAAAATTATTAAATGTCTACTAAAGACAATCTAGACAAACTAGATTAACTTAAACTGTTTGAACAACTTATGTTCAACTTTAATTAACAAAATTATTATTCATAAAATAATAGAATAATAATTACTAATATTATGGAACAATAATATTCGTTACAAAAACGAAAAATAATGTTAATCTTACAATTGTAAGATTTCAATGTTACAAAAACATTTTAACAACCTTTATATGTTACGAAAACATATATTTATGGTATTTTATAAATATTTTTATGTAACTTATACATATTTCCAATAGATTCGATATAATTACACATTAGAATTCAACCGAATATATCGCTCACAAAGAAGATATATCATGTAATTAATAATAATAATATCGATCTACAAACATTACAAATGATCATTCTTACTCCCCGCATCAGCAAAACATGTATCACAACATAATACTATTAACACAAACAAATCCCTCTATTTTGGATGTGTTAATCAAAGATTTCTTTAATCACGACATTACTCGCAATCTGCTTGAAGCAATAAACATAGACAAACCTGTTTATTTATTCAGGCATAACCAATGGTATAAAGATTTGGAGGCAAACCAATTCACCGTAATCAATCTCATCTACTTGGCTATGTAATTAAGGAAATCAATACGTATTTGAAAATCAAAACTCAATCTTGGTTTAATAATCTCATTTAAAACAATATTTGAATCCAAGCTTGCGAGGTATGAGAATATTGCCGACCATCTAATCAAACTTATCAAACAAAGATGGATGGAGACATATTGATTTTCTATAGCAGAAAGATGGCCGAGCGTTATTCTAATCTTCAACTGTTTAACGAAATAAATAAGGGAGCCCTAATACGCGTCATAAGTGGTGAAAATATATACTTTTATGAGTCATCTTTATATGCATTTTATATAATTTATAACATAATTTCACCATTTTATAGAGTATTT
The DNA here is from genome assembly GCA_023374045.1 of Limonium bicolor. Lineage (NCBI taxonomy): Eukaryota > Viridiplantae > Streptophyta > Magnoliopsida > Caryophyllales > Plumbaginaceae > Limonium > Limonium bicolor. Next base: position 121,416,094 of record CM041782.1, on the reverse strand, counting down.
TATTTATATTAATAAACTTACATATTTTTATTATATTTTAGGTGAATGCTCAATTTGACATTATTTACCACTGCACTAGCAAGCAGTAAGCTACCTGCTGCAAGCAAGCTACCTGCTACCTACATCCGTCCACATACAATAGCCATGCACTTGATAACTAGCCAACATTCTCGTTCATTCAAAGCCATGAATTTCACACACATGTTATACGTCCACACACAAAATGGTATTGACCATGCACGTAATCATGCAAACTGCTGCACGTACACATGAATCCAACATGCACATAAAATATTTGTGCAGCAAGCACGTAAGGAGGAGGTTACTCGCACAGGAATTTTTCTTCAACTGATATGTGTGTGCACGTAATGACTGGGTAGCCCACAGTGTCAACATGCAAGTAATTCTATTGTCTCACGCATGTAAAGAGGTGGCAAAACTGACCCGAACCCGAAAAACCGAGTCGAATCGAACCTAATCGAAATCCATTCTTAACCGTATATGGACAAATGAAAAAATGACCCGAAACCCACAATGAACCAAATCGAACCGAGATTTGATAGAACCAAAAATCAACCACTATCCAATATCATCCGAACCAAAAATATTCAAACCGAAACTATCCGAACCATAGTCACCCGAAACCCGATAATCACCCAAAACCCAAAGCAACCCGAATCGAAAATAAACCGATAATAATCCGAACTAAACCAAACCTTAAAATAATATTATTACTTTTAATTTCTTATCTTTAAATATAATTTGATTCTTCAACAATACATTTGTCACCCGCACTAACAAGAATATTATGTTAACTACTTTATTATAAAAATAAAATAATACCACTACATAACAGTCACTAACATTACTCTAACAAAGTATGGGCCATAAACCTTCATTAATTAATGACATGATAGAGTAATGTCTAACCTGCGCCCTAAATGTAAAGCATTCATGTACTGAAGTATGTAAATGCTAAAGAGTATGTAAAAATTATTCCTACATATATAATCTATAGTAAATAAATAATTGTGTTGCGTTTTCAAGTTTTGAAAATATTAATAGATACACATCTGAAAAATAACGGGTAAACATGTGCATGTCTCATAGATTTGCATCACAATACATCATGAACCTTTAATTTATGCTTTTTTGAACAATGTTTGTGCCTTTTTTAACTTATGGTTGGATGTGGGTGTCAACTTTCGTGTTGTATTTTTTGCCAATAGTTATAATACTAGTTGATGGAGGAAGGATTTTCTTATAATGGGAATAGATTTACAAAATTAGATTTGAATTGATGGATACAATTTTAGATTGTATAACCACCCTACATACAAAATGTTCCTTCAATTTGACCAATGTCTACATCATGAGTAGTCAACTTAGCATAATTTTATTGAGATATATGTAGTCGGAAATGAAAAAAATGATTATTTTAATATGACATTTACAAATTTGTATCGATTTAGCCCAACTCAAATAATTCACCCGAATTAGACCCATAACCCGAAAAAACCAAATGCACCATTGACTAACCCGAACCATAGGAAACCAAACCAAAACCACCCTAGCCGAAAATCACCCAAACCGAAATACAATCGAATCGATCCAAACCAACCCGTAACTTCATAAACCCGAACTAAACCCGAAAAACCGAATTCACCCGACCCAGTCCGATCCGAGCCGAATATTATATAGTTCAAAACGGGCCCGAACCAAACCTAACCAAACCGAACCCGAAAGATTGACCCGAATTGCCACCTCTACATGTAACTATGCTCCAGTTTTGATAGCAACGTGGGCTCCAGTACATTCTTGCTCGGGATTGGCGGCGAACGACGCTTTTAAATAAACAAAGTGTGATATTTTTGGGGTGCGATAAAAAAGATAGACGGACGGAAGAAAAAGAGGTCGAGCACGGACTCGACGCGAGGATAGAAACAGACAGAAAGAAAGAAAGAAAACAGAGGCGAGGGAAGAAAGCGACGAAACCGGGAACAGAAGAAGAAAAGGAAAAAGGAGTCAATCTCCATTAAAGCTTCTTCAACAACCCATGGCTATCTCTTTTACTCTTCTTTTCTGTACTTCTTTAATGTCTGAGTAGTCCTATTTTGTACCCTTGGGATGGGTTTGACCCCAAATCCCCAAACTAGCATGTAAAACCTAATTTGCTTAAATATAGTTGTTTTGTCTCTCTAAACTTAATTAATGTGCTAGATTGATCACCTTTGTGCATTTGTGGTTTCTTCTAACTTCATACATATGTGATTTAGAGATTTTGGCCAAGAGAGAGACAAACCCTAGATTTTTCCTTCTTTAATTAGTTGGTGGATTTAGTGCTATTGTTAAGGGCTTGTGTTTAATGCTATCTAGTGATGTTTATCCAACCTAACCGAAGGGTTTATTCAACTAGATAAGATTTGGCTTTCTCTAGGATTTAGAGTTAGTCATGACTTTAGTCCTAATAGACAACTAGAGCAAATTGGGATAAAATGTTATGTTTGGGAGTACATCTTCATTTCAATCCATTTAAATACCACTTTAGTTTAATTGTTTCCTATTTTTATTGCTAAACCGAATCACTAAGCTTGCCTCCGGCTAAACCCATATTTTTTTTACCGTTTCTATTTAAACAACTAAATACCGAGACTAGGGAGATAGAACCAATTTCCTTGTGGATACGACACTTGTTGTACTACATCGAATAGGTGCACTTGCCTACTCTTTGCACATATTTATATATTTTTGTGATATATATTATTTGCACAATAAGTTTTTGGCTATCGATTTCTCTTCTATTCTTGTTTAATCACCAGATTGGCCCCTGATTCCAATCACGGCATGCACCAAATTCATGATACAACAATCCGACCATTGTCGCATTACTCTCTTGGGAAAAATAAAAAATCAACTCAGCCAATTGCTATCGGAACACCAAATCAACAGAAAACTAACAAGCAACAAATTCATAAATTATAGGAGCATCTTTCGAAAGATTAAATTCCAATATTCAATCACTTTCACACATAAATTGCCGGCTTTGCTCAATCAACTAGTTCGGCAACAAACGAACAAAAGCAATCAACCTGGCTCTGATACCACTGTGAGAAATTATCCAGATTAGGGTATCTACCTCTTGAGCGCAGCGGAATAGGTAGGATCGTTCTTTCTGTTCGTTGTCAACCGGATCGTCTTCCTTTGACAGCAACTGTTGAATCCTTCGCGTCTACCAGATGGAGGAGACCACAGCAGCACTCCTCACACTATCCACGACCTAAGAACCCTAACACTGATCTCTCCGTGTATTCTGTGGGAACTAGGGTTTCTGTATATTGTCTATCACTGGAAACTAATTCCAGAGTCTTTATATATAATAATAACAGAAAGAGATAAGAATAACAAATATTCTTACCAATATTATTTGACGTTGGTTGTAACTAATATTTAACAAATAAATATTATCTTTTATTTATTACTTAAATAAATATAACCAACAATTAGTGTAGCTCATAAATGGTTCCCTCAAAATCTCAACTAGAGTCCATTGACAAACCATTATTAGTTAACTAACCCAAACCATACCAAATTTAATGATAAATGTTGTTATTGAAACTTTCTGGACAAAGTTCGAACGACACCATACACAAAATCACCAATCAATCATGGGACTTATGCTAACAAACTCAAGGTCATCCTTGGATAACACGAGCAAGACAACTCAGTTTAACAGTTTTAGAACTGTTGAGGAAAAGAATCTCCTAATTCACAAGAAACATCTTTAATTCCTTTAATGTAGGGTGTCCATTCGGTTAACTAAAAAATTTGATTTTTTTGGTTTTTTGTTATTTTGGTTATAACCGAATTAACGAAATTCAATTCAATAACCGAAACTGAATTAACCAAAAACTGAATTTTTTTCACTTAATAACCGAAAATAGAACAAAAACTAAATTAGTTGCGGTTAACTGTAATATATTTGGTTAACTAAAAATTTTAAACGAAAAATTACGATCATTTATATATTTTAATTTAAAAAATATTTTGATTTTTTGATTAATCAAATATTTTGTTTAATAATCGAAAACCGAACCAAAATTCAAAATTCAAAATTTAAAAAAACAGTTACGATAAAAAAACCTAAAAACTTCTATTTCGTTATACTCGAATTAAGTACAACCCTGCTTCACTGGCATTATACAAGCTGTTTTTGCAGTTTATTAATGAAATTTATTCAATTGAAAAGAAAAAAAAAGGTGTATATAGGTATAGCAAAATGTTCGGAGTAGACCCAATATGAGAATGTGAAGATGGTGGCCAGCGCGAACCTCATCTCTTGCAACATCTCTTCTTGGCTCACTCGCTGTTCCCTCCAACACACGGCCACCCACCAACGTGGAAGTATCTTTTTTCCTGGGAACCATGTAAAACCCTTGAATTTCCGAAGAAAGGGCACGCAATTGTTTCCAAATTCGCCTGTTCGCAGACGGGTTGTGTCTGTAATCTGCAGAAGCTCAAAAGGAGTGGAGAAATTCGAAGACCGAAGTAGCTCTGCTGAGACTGAGGTCGGAAGAAACAGTAATGACGATGGTGGTGATGGTGATGGCAGAGACTGGACTACCTCAATTCTCCTCTTTGCTCTCTGGGCTGGTCTTATGTACTATATCTTCAATTTGGCGCCTAATCAGACACCGGTATAGGTTCTTCTTTTGAATTTAACCGGAGGAAAACAATGCTTAGTCATGTGAAATTCCTTGATGTTTGTCTCCGCAATTCGGGAACTTGATAAGCTAACCGTTTTTCTGGGTTTTAAATTCCAGTCCAGGGATATGTACTTCTTGGAGAAGCTGCTCAATTTGAAGGGAGATGACGGGTTTAGAATGAACGAAGTACTTGTGTCGCTTTGGTATATTATGGGCTTATGGCCCTTTGTGTATGTTCTATTGCTTCTTCCTACTGGTAGAAGGTAAGTCCTAGCTTTGTTGCTCTGTTTTATTACCCAAATAAATCACGAAACTGGCTGTGAAATATGTTGTACGAGTGTTTCGTTCCGGTTAATTTCCTGATAGGTGGTAATTTGTTTACTGATCCGCTACTTCACTCAGTTCAAAAGGAAGCATCCCTGTTTGGCCATTCCTTGTGATGTCGTTCTTTGGTGGTGCTTATGCTCTTCTTCCTTATTTTATCCTTTGGAACCCTCCTGCCCCTTCCATTGAAGAAGGTGAAACTAGCAAATGGCCTCTCAAGTTTTCCGAGTCAAAGTTAACTGCTGCTGTAAGTGCTGTTACTTTTTAAAAGAAAGCAGGAAGTGTTGATGGTTTATCCATTGTTCTTGTAGTAAGATTCTGGGTGATGAAGTTGTGGCTGGGTCTAATTAACTATTCAAGGTGGTATGATCACATCCCTTGGTTGATATTATCAAATATCCAGGTTTTTGGTGGGCTAATCAAGCGGGCTACATGCATTTTGTGTGTTATGATTTAGAGAAGATAAAATTGACAAGTGTAGTTAGTTATTAAGCAATAGTGAACCTCAATCAAGGTATAATTTGAAATACTTGTTGGATTGTATAAACCTATCCCAATCCACAATTATCTTGCTTGCCACATTTCATATTGCTGGATGAAGTCGAATCCATGTTTCTCCTTCCCAAAGAAGTATCCGTCCCAAATTAATATTTATGATATAAAGAAACTGTTGATAGCGCGGAGCGTTAAGTTTTCATCTTATCCCAGGATCAGATTATTAATCAGGTGCTATACATGATTATTGTTGCTATACGTAATTATCAAAAAAAAGTGCTATACATGATTATTGTTGCTTCTGGATTGTCTCCGGATCAGATACTGGGTGTTTCGGGACTAGGGTTGATCATCTATGCTGGGTTAGCTACTGGTGACTGGAAGGAATTCTACCAGTACTTTCAAGAGAGCAAGCTGGTGAGTTTGCTTCAATAGAACTATTTTCAAGCTTTGGAATGAATATTACTGTGCAAGCTGGGGACAACTACTTTTTTGCTTGAATGTTCTGTCCCTTGGGGGACATCCAGTAAAAAATATATTTGCTTGATGTTATTTGATGCATTATTCTTTTTTTTTTTATGACGACTTCTCAGGTTCATGCCACTTCTGTTGATTTCACCCTTTTATCTGCATTTGCTCCATTTTGGGTCTATAATGACATGACTGCTCGAAAATGGTGAGTTACTTTGCAATACAATGCTTAATTTTGCAGTGTTTTTTTTACTTGCCCTTCTCTTGTGATTGATATTTGTCGTTGGTCTTCTGTCTGCAGCTATGAGAAGTACTCTTGGCTTGTTCCATTATCATTGGTCCCATTCGTTGGTCCTAGTGTCTATCTTCTTCTCCGGCCTTCACTCGAGGCAGTTTCTCTTCAAACTTCAACCAAAGGGAAGTGACTTCGATTGTCTTTCATCAGGGGGTAGAGGTCAGGGCTCTTCTATTTTCTTTGGAGATGCTGCTTAGGCTAAGAAGAAAAAGGGAGGGCTATACTTGGGAGAAATATACAGCACAATGGTCGCAGATTCATATGGCGGTGTTTGCCTGTAGGGGTGAAAGAGGAGATGATGTTGCAACTTTAGCTTGCATTGATCCCAAGTGTATTCTAAGAACTAAATTGATTTAGTACTAAAAGGTAGGTCACAGTACTAGAGAGATTGAATTCAGTCTACACGATGATAGGAAGCTGTTTTGTTATGTGATGATTGTATGTGAAATCGGTTGTATGTTGTAATTTTTAAAGTGTCAGTTTGCATGGTTGTACATTCATCGATTGTTGAGTTGCGGTGTGAGCACAAATAAGGAGTACTCAATAGAGTGTTACTGCCTAAATACAAAAAAATGTGCAAACGGGCATCTAGGACTAGGAGTAGGGGCTTGTCGGGTGCATTGATGGAGTTGTGCTACCCTATTATACCCTTCTTTTCAGCTCCTTTCATAACTTCGCAAGGAACTATACCCAGGAAATTGAAGAGTTGTCCGGCACCCTTGAGTTGAGAGCCCCCTTGGAGCCCTGAAGATTGTCGAAAGAGGATGTAATTGGACAGTGCCATGCTGCTCTCTTTACATGTTAATCATCATTTGGATCAATTTCAATGCTAGCTTGCTTTTGAACATGTAAGTCTTTGGTTAACAGGGTATATGGTGAAAGTAACAACCACAACGAGGAAGTAATTGCACAGGGGTGTAACAAGTTGACAAAAGAGGGCCATGCAATCTGAATGGTAATTTTATTGGAAAAAATTGAATTTGAGGATTACAGACATAAGCAAAAGCTACTGAGAAGAAAGGAGTTAATTGAATTCAACTCTGCACTTTGCTTAAAGCGGGTAGTGAGAAAACCATTTTTTAATCATGTCAAACATCTCCTTCGGTTTGAACTCTGGAGCTGTATGTCCTGCTCCCTATATTACCAAAAGATTGACAAAAAAGAAACTGTTACGTTGAAATTCATTTCACTTTTGTTACAACTACGGAGAATTTAGATTAATCAATTCCTAGTTTGCTTGTTTAACGGTTTTTATCATTGTAATCTTACCTTCACGGTTGCATATGTCAAACTGAAGTGAGCTTTTGAATACTTGGTCGTGTACCTAACAGGACATGGAAGAAAGGGGCGTGAGATCAAACGATAAACTGAAGTGAGCTTTTGCATATGTCAAACTGACAGATCAAACGATGCTAGGAGTAATATAAACCGGAACAATGTACTCTCAGTTCACTTCTAAAAGGTAATGACACTTACCCACCAACTTGACCTTGTATGAACCATGGCCTCCACTTACTCGTGACTGGCAAAGCGAGAGAGTTAATCCATCGCTGTGTCCCAATGTATGGAACCACCATGTCTTGGTCACCACTGTTCATACCCAGCAAAGAAAATTTGTCCTTATAATCGACTGTTTAAACATTTAAAGACCTACCACTGTCCTGCTCATGAATATCCACACCTTGAAATGCAATGTCTACATATAATTTTTACGTTGAGTGTAAGTGGAACACTCATGATGAGAAAACCCTTCAGAAGCAACCCCTTTCCGACCAGTTAGATCGTTGATTATGGCAAATCTACCAGTTTATGAATTAATCACTGTAAGATGAGAAAAAGAAAGCTACCTGTAAACGAACACCCGAAGGAATTTCCGTGACAGGTTCTTATGATTATCTAAGCTGCTTTTAATGTCATACGTGTAGGATAAATTATTGTTGCATCTCACCCATTCATTTACCGTTCCCTGAAACACCAATGAAGATCAAAGCATCAAGATTTTCCTCAAAATTGAAACAGTGTTTCTCAACTTCCTCTCACTTGGACATCGGTCAACGATGATAATATAATACCTCTCTGACTCCAAGAGCTGCCTGGGTTTCCTTGCTGTTCATATACAAGTATGATAATTTATAGAAATCAGCCTGCAACAAAGTACATAAACAATTTGTCACAATGCTATTCAGTTGAATACCATGAAGAGAATAATAAAATTAACAAAAAGAGAAGATTCAAGGGAGGAGTGTTTTACCCGACACCATAGATCTTCAGATTGAGACTTAAGGCGAAGAAAATCCTTTGGGTCCTCGTATAGTGGAGTGCGGTCCCATTTCCTGACGTCCCATTTCTGGGCAAACCCCGTGCAAGTTGGCTCCAGTACTTCCGGCATATACAGCGGGTTAAGGCACTGCATTCGCCAGCCAGATTCAGATGTGAACACATCTATCAGTGCTTTTATGACTGATGGATACATTTATTATTTTGTCATGATTGGTAGATGTCACATTTTACTAAATTTCCCTAACCTCTCCAGCAGCTTCAAGGGACGCTAGACAGTATGTGTTGGATGGATCAACATCTACGTAGCTTCCATTGCAGTATTTTTCAAGAGACTAAAAGGGTAGCAAGTGAAAAGAACAAACAAATCAGATCTTTTCTGATAGTATCAAAATAGAGCGTGCTAATTAATTTCTCCTTATAATGAGAATAAGATCATTCTTCACGAAAGTCAAGAATGTCACCTTGTAAAGAGCATCTGATATGAGTAAGATCCTGTGAGCATAAGGAATCCTCGAATTGATCTCATTTGCAAGGCTAGTGTATGGGTTCCCAAGCAAATAGCCCTAGTGAAATGTATATTGAAAAGAGTTGAAAATCAATTGCTGCTTGCTCCAAGTTTAAGAAACATCAAAACCATGTATATACTTATATGTCAAACAGAGGTTGGTAAGTGCAGTTTGCTTATCAAAACACTTTCATCGGGGAAGTTACACAAGAATGCAAGAAATCAGATACTAACATGCCTACCTTGAGGTTCATTTTAGGCTCAAGGCCTTTTTCGTTGCCTGCGCAAATGCCATACAAAAGCACTGAATTAGGCATCCTCAGTTGGCCAAGTTTCACAACTGCCCAAAGCTAATGAACTCAAATTAATATGAAAAACCAGGGTTTATATAACCATTTATGATGTCCTCAACCAAGAGTGGGACTACCACCCCAGAATTTGATTCTCCTCCAATGTACAACTGATTGCGAAGGAACTCAGGATGAAGCAAAAGCCACTGCATTCACAAGTTACAACAAAGTATCAGCAACTTGAGAGATGAAAACCTAACAGTGGCTGCTACCTCCAGAATTCAACACTCAAAAATGTATATCCAAAGGAAACCAGCAGACCTTGCGTAGGAACTTGTAAGCATGGGCAGTTGCTAACGTGTCACTGGTTACGTAACTATCTGAGTTATTTGAGTAAGAGAATCCAGTGCCAACAGGAGAATCGATGAGCAAGAGATTGACAACCTTTGTCCATGAAAATGGGTTTGGGCTAAGGGATGGTAGGTCGCCATTAAAGTCAGAGTAGTTAAATTGAAGAGGCCCTGCAAAGCACAAAACCAGAACTTAAAAGGCAACTTTTTGGCTGATCAGTTCCCACAATAGGTTGCATTAATATTCATTTAAAACAGTTCGTGATGGGTAAGGAAAGGCGTGATCAAGTAGCAAAAAGGTCTGCAGGATCCATCTATTTTAAGAAAATATAAGAAAGGCACGGAAGAGAAGACTGCTAGAAATTACCAATCTCGTAGATGAGTGATGAAAACGCGGAGCAACCAGGACCGGCGTTGAGCCAGACAACTAATGGATCCCTACTGGGTGCATTCTCTGATTCTAAGAAGTAGTAGAACAGCTGAATCTCGTCCAAATCCCCCACCGAAATGTACCTACAGAAAAATAGTTTTCAATTTCCAGAATTTGAACTGGTTCTGAGTATTGAAGTAGTACTCAAAATCAAAACAGACATGGGAGATACACGAAAAATTGATTATTACCCTGTTTCAAGCTTGGAGGGGAGGCTACTGTTATACCCAGGCAAGTTCTCAACAATGAACTGGGAGAATCCGACACTGGGAAGAACTAGAAGAATGAAAAGAGAAAGAAAATTAGCACACTTCAACTGGGGGGCAGCCATTTTCAGAGCTTTGTCACTCCCGCTTCTCGAGGCATACATGCCAACCAGTCGTATGACAAATTTATTTATACCACTAGCTATTAACACTTGCGACCAGTTTCGAATACCATTGCAATGGGTACATTATTTCAAATAAAGAAAGATTACTATTGGGAAATTTAACCATGTGCGGAAATTAAGTACTTACTGAAAATTTGTGAAGGCAAAGTCAGTAGATGAGAGGTGTACTAAAAAGTCAAGCATCGGTGTCGCGTTCATGAAGTCTGCAGCGGAGCTTTGAATGAGAGGTAAACGATGATTATTAAGTGAACACATCAATCGGTTTTGGATCACGGGAGAATGAGGGTTGGCGAACCTGATAAGCAGCTTAGCCGTGACTGGTAGGCACTAGGCCGAGTCTCAGTAGAGGGAAAGCGAGGAAGATCATCAGACCATCTTTTTTGAGGTTTTAGATGATCACGTGGTTTCCAGATTGTCTTTTTCCCGACTCAAGAATGGAAGACGAGAATCGTCGTGTGATTGGGTCGCGTTGGGCCCCGCTGCTGAATGTTGGAAAATGGACCAGCGAGGGAGATTAAATTGTGTAGGACCCATTAATAGATTAATACGCGTGGCTTATGAAATAAAATGATTGCAGCAAATTTTATAAATGTTACTACTATATTTATGCTACTAAAAAGAAAATCACTAAATGTCACTATATTTTTATAAAAGCCCATGAAATGTCATTATGTCATTGACCAGAAGTAATAAAGACAAAAATACCTCTACTAGTTAACAAAGTACTTTTAAAGTTCATAATATGCATCTAAATGTTTAAAAATTCACTAAAATTCACAAAAAATTCAAAATGCTAAAAAATATAGATAACTATAAAATATTTAAAAAGTTATAAAAATAAATATAAATATATTAAAATATCATAAAACATTGAAAAAAAATAAATACCTGAGATTTTTGGTCTGAGTTTGTAAACCCAGACACAAACCCGGACCATGTTCAAATCGTGCCAGTAGCTTCAATGAAGGGTTGGTCCGAGTTTGTAAACCCGGATACAAACCCGGACCAGGATGGAAACAAGACAGAAGGTTCAGCGAGGGGTTGGTCCGGGTTTGTAAACCCGGACACAACACATACCAGGGTGGAAACAAGGCAAAAGGTTCAGCGAGGGGTTGGTCCGGGTTTGTAAACCCGGACACAGCTACAAATGCTTTAGAATGCAAGTTTTGCTCCCCTTTTGGTCCCGTCTTGGTCTTAAACCTTGTGGAACCGTCTCAACATCTCGTAGTCGTAGAAGCGTCCAAACAACTCCTTTTTCTCATTCCATTGTGCTCCATTGAGCTTTTACCTGAATTATATCCAAAAGTGTGTAAGTTCACTAATAAATACCAACTACCCTATAAAATGGTGAAAATAGGTTATAACCCAAGTAAATTGCAGGTGAATATAAACCTAATAAATGCATATTTTCACCACTTATTATTACTGAGCTGTGGTTTGCTCACTCCTATTATTATAACTATTTTGCAGGTTTAAGCTTCTGTTGAAGGCTTCAGCTTCTGCTTTTGTATTTGGTTTAGCTTTCGGATTTGTGTATTTGTATGTTGACTTTAAGGCTCATCTTGTGTAATAGGCTTCCACTATGTGTTTTGGTGTTGCTTCCACTCTTTAATGTACGCTTAAGCTTGTAATCGATATTTATTAATAAGAGAGCATATTGTATCTGCTTTGGGATTCGTGAGAGTAGTCTTGCGTGTCTTAGGTGGTAAGCGTGCGGCGTGTGACGGTCTTAAAACCATGATGGTTATGGGGTCGTTACATCTTCGGTATGTTGTTTAACATTTAATTGATAGTCATGATGTCCTTGTTTTACTGGCTTGTGATCATTTTTAAACTTGACAACTCAAATCCCAGGTTTTTCCATGATGTAGGAATATCTATTCTCTAATTGTTTTTATATATTTGTATATACTTGGCTTTCGTTAGTTCTGTTCCAAACACCATCCCATGATATTCTATGATTCATAAAGGAAATTGGTGGATTGCGAATTGATGCTAATCTGCAATGGTCATGCTCCACATCTCATCTATACCTTTTTTCAATCTCTTTCCCTTCTTCGGTTTGTCCTTTCAATAATTTTATAGTTGTCTTCTATTGATTTTATTTGGTGTGGAGAAGCATATTCATATGCACTCCTAAGATATGCTAATAGTATTCGTACTATTAATGGAGTCTCTCATATAGGAAGTCATAAGGATTTTGACAAAAACATTAAACAAAAGATTATTAAAGTGCTTGTGTGATTGGTTGAGCCTTATAACATAAAATCAACCTTCTATTAATTTTTGTTTAATTAACGTAAACTATGTGTACAAGTCCTTAAATCTCTCTCCATGGTTCTTTTTTTTTTTTGAAAATAACCAACAAGATATCATTAAGAACAAAGTGACCGTACAAAGTCAGGGAAGTTAGAGGACTTCCAGTAGCTCCTAGGGAGCTGAGCGTTTCTAGCATGAGATGCTAGGTTATGGGCTATTACATTATCAAATCTTGGAATATGAAACCACACTACATCAGAAAAGGGTGTAAATTAGCAAGAGTAGCATGAAGTAAGGCTTGCGTGTCAGCATCTAAACCCTTAACTTGAAAGTCCGAGATGTAGTTTGTAATAGCTTTACAGTCAGACAAAAGGCGGAAATGCTGCAGATGTAGATGTTGAGCGAGTGCATGACCTAAAGCAACCGCCATAGCCTCAGCCTGGGATGGTAGAAGTCGAAAATGTTTGCCATCCATGACGGCTGCCCCCACAGCAGATCCCTGAACAAAGGCAACTGCTGACAGGCCAAACGCCCCAAACTGATCAACAACGGCGTCAACCGATATCTCTGGCCAAGCAGGATGGGTAGTCCGGTGTTCTGACAAAACCGCAGACGCTGAAGAGGTTGTTGTAGCGTAACTGTTGCGAAGGAAGTTGTCTGCGTAAAACCATCCAGCTTCAAAAGATGGCACTCGTTGATGGGCGACCTGGCAGCGAGCATACCAAAGGCTCCACAAAAGCGAAAGGAACCGAGATAGGGAAGCCTGAGGCAGAGCTATACATGCATGCGTGAACCAGTCAGTAAAAGCTGCTTCCGTTAGCGCGAGAGGTGGATGAACAACTCCCAAACGGTCCCAGTAAGGCGTGACAGTGGGGCAGCTGTGGAAAGCATGAAGAACAGTATCAGATGCACCACAAAGGGGGCAAGGCGCTAAGTCCAGGCGATGCAACCGCGTTACATGGAATGGCTCCATGCAGTAGTTTCCAGGTAAAAATCCGAACATGAGGTGGTAAATCAAGTTTCCATAAACGCTTAGCTGCTTGCCCGGCCCCAGAGCTTATGCCCGTAGACGTGGAGGACAGGGAGGCGCGAGAAAAGGCAACATCTGAATGATAAGCACTCTTGACAGAGTAAGTCCCATGCTTTGTAAGACCCCAGAACAAAGAGTCCGGCATGGACCCATCAGCGGGAAGGGGGAGCTGACAAATGTGATCCACATCCTCCGGGTGGAAGTGGGATTGAAGAAGCGGAACATTCCATGCAGGAGGAGAAATTATGAGATCCGCAACCCGGGCATTCTGTAGGCCCTGGGGAATGGACCAAAGATATGGCTTGCCACCCTCCTTTGAGAGTGTCCAGCGATCAGAAACATGAGTGACGTGGCCATTACCCACGCGGCTAGGGCTCCCTAAGGCGATTAGGTCACATACCTTCAATAAAGCCCTCCAGATTGGACTGCAGTTAGCCACCGGTTGCAGATTCTGATAGGGGTGTCCCCGATATAGCGTGCACTGTAGAACCGTGAAAGCAGAGACTCCCGCTTGGTCATGATGCGCCAAAGTTGCTTGCCAAGCAGAGCACAATTGAAACTGTGCAAATCCCGGAAACCCAAACCACCTAAGTCGCGCGGGAGGCACATGTGGTGCCAACTCTTCCAATGAATTGCCTTCGCTGTAGAACCGCTCCACCAAAATTTGGAAATCATACTTTTAATTGACTGGAGCAAGGACTTGGGCAGCTCTATGATAGACATCACATATGTGGGGATGGCTTGTCGGATAGACTTGATGAGATTTAAGCGTGCTGCCTGGGAGGTGTGTTGGGGCCACCCTTGAATGCGTTTTGCCACCCTGTCTTTGATGTAGGCAAAAACAGCTTTCCGACTGCGACCGACATGGACGGGGAATCCTAAATACATTCCCAGATCCTGAACCACTTGCCCTTGAAGAGCAGTTGCGACACCGTGGCAGATGGGTGTGTTTAAGCAGTGGGAGAACATGAGTGCTGACTTGTCAACGTTAATGCATTGTCCCGACGCCAACTTAAAATCATCTAGAATGTTTGCTAGTGCCTGAGCATTGGACACAGTAGCCTTGCCGAAGAGAATGCAGTCATCAGTAAATAGTAAACTGGTGATGGGCGATGAAAGCCCCCGCATAGAAAAACCCGCATAATGGTTGACCTCAGACGCAAGTTGCAAAGCTGATGTCAGAACTTTCATGCAGCAAATGAAAATGAGAGGTGATAGAGGATCCCCCTGACGTAGCCCACGCTGCGGGTGGAAAGTGGTTCCCGGATACCCATTGATAAGGACTGCCATGGTGGAAGTGGTAAGACATTTACGGATAGCACGGATCCAGTAAGGCTGAAATCCCATTCACTGTAAAACCTGCAAGATAAAAGACCATTCAACTCGGTCAAAAGCCTTGGACATGTCCACTTTATAAGCGAAGTAGCCCCGTTGTTTAGCCTTAGACGCACGCATCAAATGCAAAATTTCATGAGTGACAAGGATTTGATCAGTAATCAAACGATCCCGGACAAAAGCACCATGGTTATCAGAAATGACCCATGACATGACAGACTGTGCATGGTTGACCAAGACTTTGGAGGCAACCCTATACAAAGTGTTGCATAAGGAAATGGGCCGAAAATCCGTGATTGAAGTAGCACCCTGCTTCTTAGGGATAAGAGCAATATGCGTATGATTGACGAATTGTACTGAATTGTCAAAGTTGAGGAAATCTAGAGTAGTGGCAATAAAATCCTCACTGATGATTGGCCAGTAGGTGCGTAGAAAAACACCGTTGATACCATCCGGTCCCGATGATTTTGATGGATGTAATTGCTTATAAGCAGCCACGACCTCAACACGTGTGAAAGGCGTACCCATAGAATCAAACAGATGGGCAGGTACCCTATCCTCAACAAAAGCAAGGAGATGTGAATCTTCCTCTGGGTTTGTAGTGGTGAAGAGATCAGCAAAATAAATACGCGCTATGAATTCCACCCCATGCCAGGTCGTTGAGGAGGCAGAGTCGGTGAAGAAAGAGTGAAAATTTGATTACATCGCGATCGGGAGCGGTACTTATTAAAAAAGACCCGACTGTTTCTGTCACCTGCCTTTAGCCAATTGAGCCTGGAACGTTGATGGAGACGAGTTTCATCACAGAGCAAAAGCGAATCTACTATCGCTGAGCACTGCCTCCAACGGGCCTGATTTGCAGCAGAAGGGATCTGGTTATCAATACTGTCCAGTTCCTGCTGGGTCTCACGCAAGGCACGCTTTTTGACCCAAATATTTTTTGTACCCCAAGCCTGTAACAGTTGGCCACAACATTTGGTTTAGTTTCATAATTGCAGCCCGGCGGAGCGGTAGTCCAAGATGATTGCACTATATGGCGACACTCATCATCTGTAGCCCAGCAATTCTCAAAACGGAAAGGCCTGGGACCACGTCTTGTGTCGGGCTGAAGCAAAAGCTTAATGGGCTTATGATCGGAACGGCCCCACCGCAGGTGGTAATTCTGAGCATGCGGGTAAAGAGCTAACCAATCATCATTTGCAATAAAACAATCCAACCGACTCTTAACATGGAGAGGTGGGGCTGCACGATTGGAGTAAGTGAAACAAGTGCCTCTGTAACCCAAGTCAGTGAGGGAACAGTCCCGAAGACAAGACCGAAAAGCACTCATGGAAGACTGTGACCGAAAACCCCGACCACAATGTTCCCTCAGATGCAATAGCTCATTAAAATCCCCGCCAATAACCCAAGGGCCCACCCATTGCGAATGAAGATAACACAAAAGACGCCAAGTTTTCCATTTCTCGGTTACAGAAGACCAACCATAGACTCCACTGAGTCGCCATTGCATACCCCCTAGATCACAGACAAAAACATCCACATTATGGCTTGAAAAACTAGACAAGGAAACATTTACATAATCCTTCCAAAACAAAGCCACCCCCCCTTTTTTTCCTTCACTATCTCCTGCCCCCCAACTATAACCCCTAAGTCTAGATGCAACATGCCACATCTCAAAAGCAGAGAGCTTGGTCTCTAACAAAATAACAAAAAGAGGATCTTCACGAGCCACCAAAACTAACAACCAGCAAACCGCCGCCCTACTACCGAGCCCACGGCAGTTCGCAACGAAAACCGACATTATGCTTGGCGACCCAAGGTGTCCCCCGGTGTCACCTAAGGTGGTGAACCACCAGAATCATCACTCTTAAGCCGCTTGGATGACTCTGGAACTGCAACATCGGCAGCAGCTTCGACCTGGGAAGAAACAGAAGCATCCTCTTCTTGCTTGCACTTTCGGTTACAAGAACTTGTCGGAGAAGCCACAATCTCTCCTTCTTCAATCTCCTGATCACCTTGAACATTCTCCTTGACATCAACTTGAGCAGACGGAGCAGAGAGCACAAGCTGAGCCACAACAGGCGTATGGGTGGAGGAAAGAACCTAGTTGTTTGGCTCAATACCCTCCATTGCATGGTGAGGCGAGAGGGCACGGTGAACTGGTTGAATAACAGGCACTAACGGAGCAACAGAAGGCAAGGCTGCTTTGGAGCGAGAAGGACTAAAGGTACTGGACTTGAGCCATAAACCGTAGGGGAAAGTAGCTCCTGCCACTTCAGATTTATGAGAACAATCTCTAACAGTGTGATAAAAAAACCCGCAAATGAAACAAAGTGTAGGCAATCTTTCATATGACAGACGAAAGATGGAAAACTTCCCTTCAATGGTTACAGTTACAAAGTGCAACAAAGGTTTAGAAAGATTCAGCATAACCTTAACTCGGATGAAAGGCCCAACAAACCTGCGATCATAGTAGACGTAGTCAAGGAACTACCCAATCTTGTTACCAATCCGGCGCGCAAACATGTGATTCAGAAACCACATGGGGACATCATGCACTCTAACCCAAAAAGGAACATCGCAGAATTCATGTGCCTGAGGAGGCTGGTGATGATCAATCTCAGTTAAAACCAACATACAACCCTCGAACGTCCATGGACCGCGGCTTAAAGCTTCGAACTTGCGTTCTTCATCAGGGAACTTAAACAAATAAATCCCAGAGCCCAAAGTGCGGACATTGAGCTGATCCTCAAGGCGCCATAGTTTGGCGGAAGAATGTCCCATAGCCTTAACATCCACTGACTTAGCAATGAGAAGCTTACTAAGAAGGGAACAGGAGTAGTTAAAAGCCGTTTCGTCAGTCGTCACATCCGAAACATCCAAAGTCGCCTCCTCCGCTTCCGTGAGTGCAAGATTGGCACAGTGAGCGGCGATGTCGTCAACACGTGAGGAGGATGTTGCCATTGTGGGAAGAACAAGCTTTGCGAAAGAAAGTAACAGAAGAGAAAGGTTGATGGCGCCGGGAAAGCAAAGACAGGTTGGAGAGGCAGAGTGTTGTGAAGCTGTAGCGTCGGTTCTTGGTGGGCAAGGAATTTAAACTGGCGGTGGGATTAGGGAGACGAAAAGGCTTACAAAAGTGACAGTGGTGTAATGATTTGCATGATTTCAAATTTAAAACGTGGCTAGGTAGAGCTAATAACGGGTTTAAGGTGGCAAAATCTGGCTGTGTGGAACGGGCGTGTGGCATGGGTGACGGCAGAGAGGAGATAGTTGGCCAATGCATGGCGAGAATTGAGCACCAGAGAGACGAACCCTCCTCCATGGTTCAGGTTTTATGATTACATTAAAATGTTATTGTTTGCTGCTTCCAGTGCGTCCTAGAGTATCTGACCGAGTACATGGAAGTGCATCCAGATGTATGTTACTCCATCCTTTCCAAGTCTTAAATGCTTAAGGTTTGTTCTATGAAATTAGAACTCTTCCCCAACCAAAGTATTTCTCACTTCAACTAGGTGATACAATAGATTTTGAAGTTATCTCAATAGGAAAATGCATAAATTACACATGGTTTCTTCTTTTGGTAGTTTTGAAAACAACCCAGTAATCTCGGTGAAGACAAAAACTCCTCGCAAGTATACAGAGAGGGGAAACAAAGAAAGAAACAGAACACAAGAAAGAAAAAAGAACAGAAGAGAGCTTAGATTGAATTGAGAATACAGTCGACTTTACAACTTAGGTATCTTGTTTGACGACAACGAACTTATATTTAACTAATACAATGATCCGTACATACTTATATACATATACGGCTGTAACGGATACAATGGATATACTAAATACAACTTATATTAACCATCTTAACAAGTTTCAACAGCAAAGAGGGCGAGGGAGCTGGTATGACAGAGAAGTGTTTTGAAGTATCTTCTTTTCTTGAAAAATTGGCTGACCGTTCTGGTAGCAATCTTGGAGAAGCTGGTATGCTATCCTTTGCCCCTTTTCCATGGCGAGTAGATATATTGTATACACTCAAATTGAATTGAGCATGTATGTTAATCTTGTTTGGTGACATTTGTCTGGATGTCTAGGCTGGCTGCTGCTACGAATTATATGGATACTGTAGAAAATTAGCTCCTTTTCTAGTATGCATTGAACCTGAAGGAGCTTTTAGTTGCTAGGGGTTTACATTTTTTTTCTATATCCCAATGATGAATGTTTCCCCTTGCCCACTGATTCTCTTTTATGTTAGGATTTAGGGTGGGGAATTCTTTTTTATCAATACTTTTTATATTTGCTTTATTGCAGACATATATTAAAACTGAAGGGGATTCAGCTGGCGTTAGTGCAAAACAAGGTTGTGACAGACGTTTACAGGCTATCCTTCCATTAAGGGGCTTGAGTATATTGAGAGAAAGGACGAGGCAGCAATGTACAATTATGTTCTGTGTGTGGATCTTTTATGATCACTGAGTTTCTTGGATGTTATGCTGTGTAGAAACTTGTCGCATCTTTTAGCCTGTTTCCAGTATGGGTAGTTTGTTTATAGTGTGGGTAGTTTCAGTTCATGCATCTGTTTTGAACCCCTCCAACTTTCTGCTCCACTAGGCAACAATTATATGTAAGTCGTGGAAATCATTCATTACTCGAGATATACTGTTGTCACTTTCATATAATTTGATTGTATATTTTGAGAGGAAGTTCATGGTAATTGATTTATGAAGAATTTTGGGATATATTAAGAGCTTCCTTAACGAGACCTTTATGTTCAGAGCACAATTATGCTTTGCTTGAACCATTTATCAATTGACAGAGCTACCTTGCTCTATAGTAATTGTGTGGGATCACGGTTCACAGTGTAGCAGGGAAGAAAATGGAGTGGGAGCACGTATCTTTGGGTTACAGGGAAAATTTTGGAAAACAAAAATAAGTTTTTATAAAACGGTTAACAAATAAACTGTGTTATATTATAAAACACGAACAGGAATATAACACTCTTATAATACGGTTCAAGTTTTTGGGTGCTATAAAATCAGTTTTACCGCCATATTTTTCCTAACAATAATTATGCTTTTATAACACGGTTGCTTCCTCATTGAACCATGTTATATAATCCTTTATAACACGATTTAAGAACTGGGTTGTAAAATATTGTTTATATACGACTGCAGCATATAAAACTCCTCATTACCGTGTTATAAAATCAATTCTAACCGTGTTATAAAACATTTTTTCTACTAGTGCGCTTCTGCAGAAGCTAACATGCTAGCATATGCCATGGATCTGATACTACTTGTTGCAAGCTTGTACGCTAATACACGTTTTTGACCGGTCGTGAACGTGTCTCGTAGTGGAAAGGGAATTGAACACTTCGAGTATTAATCACTATAGTAGAAGACAGTGGATACTGCAAATTGGAATATTTTATTCAATTGAGTATTACCCTTGAAATTACGTGATATTTCGCCGTCCAACCCTATGGACTCGAAACAGTTTAGGACTTACCCCTAAGCCCTTCTACCTTGACTGAACCTATTCAGTCAACAATCTCCCTGCAGCCCGCGATTGCTCGTAGACTATCCTAGCTACCCTTATTTTCTCAACAATATGAGTCACAACACTCCTTTCGCTCACACTACCGCTCGTAATAATTTCCCCACTCAACGATATTGAACCTTACAATGATAAACTCTTACAAACTGAGCTCTCTAGCACACTGGTCTCCGGTTTCAGCAGCCTTCAAGAATGAAGGTGGATTTGCTTTTATAGGAGATTTTCTTCAAGAGTTACTTATCTTCTATTAGTGGATTCCAAATGATCTTCTTTCAGTAGCTTTGAATTCCACACTTGTTATCTCATCTTGTCTGCTTCCTTACAGCAGACCAAAAAGTAGATTGTACTTTCTTTACATACAAAAGTAACTTATGGATTGTTTTTGTGTACTTGTCTGGCTTTTCCGCATGCTCTCCAAGATGGGACTTTGAAGTTGACTTTTAGGAAGCTTTCTCGTCAATGTTGCAGCTCCCTGATTGGTCTTCAACATTAGTTCAATGAGTGACAAAGTGAGTCTCTGTGGAGCTTCGCCTTGAGTGATTGTGGACAGGTGCCCGACTCTTGAGCACCGATATAAAGGAAGAATCTGTTTGTCACCAAGATATTAGAATAATCTTTATTCATAAAACACTTAACTTTTCATCATACCAACAAGGAAAATTGCTATCGTCAACATCTTAAGGCACTTGACTAAACAATTTGTTCAGAAGTTGTACGACACTGAGCATAAGAAGCTATTTAAGTTAACTGACAAGGACTATGAGGACACTAAGCATGATAAGGCAGACATTCTTGTACAAAAGTTCTATAGTTTTTTTTATCTAATCTTAGTGTTAGACAATCTGTACCTACAATTGCATTATATACTATTTCACTGCATGAACATTCCATGCTTTAGATCACCGAATAAAAACAATATATGTGAAAATGTTAGACAATGTGTGTCTGCAGTTGCGTTAGATAATATTTTGCTACATCGTACAATTACATTTTATTTACTTATAGTTAATAAATTCGCCCATCAATCTTTTACGACAATTGTGCAGGGTGGTTTTTTTTTATTAAACAAATGCTTCCAGTGGGCGTGCCTCTCCCTATATAAAGCGTATCATTGCACTACGACAGGTTCATGCCATTTTTGCCACATAGGTATCAGATTCGGGGCAGGGTATGCATCCAGTCGAATGAACTGTGAATGGTCATTCAGGATTCCAATGTAAACCTCCATTGTGGGATACATCAAATCATGATCATCTCGTAGTGGCAAGCCCATCAAGCTACACTAGTGGAATGGAGGGAATTTACCATGGTTGAAAATTAATGTCCGTGTCATCTATTCCCTAAAGCTTTTTAATTAAAAGCCTTAAGCGAACGCGAGCAAAGAGAACTTTAGATTACGGTTCCAGTAGAAACCATAACTTAAAACCTTATTGGCGCGTGCGACAATTAGGCTTTAGATTATAGTTTATAATGGAACCAAAAAGCCGTACTGGCTCGCACGCCAATAATGCTTTAGGTTACGGTTTCTAGCTAAAACCGTAATCTAAAGCTTTTTTTTACAAAATAATGCATAAACCTGTTGCAATATAATCGCGTAATAACATCACAGAAGCAGCTTTAAAAGATATATTTTCAATTGAAAAAGTGCAATAAGTTCGAATACAATAACACAAAATATGCAAATACCAACGATGCTCAATCCAAATCCCAGCAAAAGAAATATGATTTCTCAAAACACAACAAAATATCTAGCAACCAACTGAATGACTAACAACTTAAAAAACCAAAATTCTTGCAGCAAATTCCCAATGTCTTAAAAAAAACTTCTAACTATCAAATAGACGAGTCTTTTTCAGAGCTTGTTCCAAAATCAGCATCAGCTTGTAATATCTTCTATGTTTTCCTTTCTTCTTCCATCTTGATCTTTAATGACCCATATGGGTTCAATAGGAACTGAGCCAGCGGGAACGCTCTAGGAGATCTCTCTTTGCACGTTTCAAGGGGTTGTGACTACAACCTGCACCATTAGGTGTGGGTATAGTACTCCTACCCTGACCAGTATAAAGTGTGGGTGGAGACCTTGAATCTTCAAGGTCCACCACATCCATCATTTTCATGCACATGTCTCTATTGGCGAAGACATTGTGAGGTCATGCAGGGTGTAAAATTTCAGCATCGGTGTATCATCGTTCCACCGTTTCCTGTTATAAATCGAACAGATAATGTTATAATAAAGACACATTATAAAATAAAAAAGATTAAGAAAAAAACATCAATAATAGCAAGACATATTACCTTTGACCCGTACTCTCTTTTTTATCAGGCGACACTGGACTAGATGCGGCCTCTAGGTTAATGGGATCTTCCTTCAGAGTCAATTGACCTTATATATAACAATTTCCAACGTAACAAGAGTTTATAAGCAAATACTCGATTGGAAATAAAGTATGCAACAAAACTTAATAAGAAAACAAAAAAGAGGAGATATGCTCGTATGTAACAGAAAATACTACATTGGATAAAACCTACAGACTAATAGAGATAAATCAATCAACTATATCTACTAATTATTAGGAACTGAAATAACCAAATGAACGTTAAAACTGATATCAGCACAAGAATCGGACAAAACAAATAAACCCCATACATATGAAATCACATATGAACATTAATCAGTTTGCATGCATGCGGAACATGGTTTAATCCTACTTCATTTACGCTAATTTTAAAGAACTTACGTTGTTTGTCCAATGATACATGTTGATTATTGTTTGTGCTCACAGAGTACTTAAACAAGAATGACAATCTATGTTGTGGAAAACTTCATCAGAACAAAAGTTCATGGAAGCAAGAAAAAGGAGGGAGAAGGGAGGAAGAAGCTTACCAAGTCGGCTGAAGCAGAGAGAGTTTCACCAATGGTGAGCTTACGGAAGAATAATTACGACTTGACACAAGAGAAGGAAAATAAAGAGTGTGTACGGGAAGTTGTGTAAGACGTCCAATCAACAGGGGTAGTATGGGTAATTAGTACCTGTACAACATCGAAAGTGTTTAAGTTTGGAAAAAATGTGCCCAAAATTAATACCCAAACAACATAAAATGACGTTGTTTTAACCTGCGTCGTACTTTTAATTACGGTTCTGTAAGAAAACCGTAATTAAAAGGTCCCGCCTCTTGACTAAACGACGTCATCAATGTGCGTAGGCTCGCGCGAAGATACCGATCTGTAGAACGACGTCATCAAGTGAGTAAGCGCGCTTGGGTCAATGGACTTTTGATTACAATTTGTATATGAATTATAATCTAAAGCCTCATGTCAAACTTTAGATTACAGTTCTGCAAATAACCGTAATCTAAAGTCTGTTAATCTTACCCGCTTTTCACCCTTGACCCACTATAAATTACAGTTATATAACAAATCGTGATTAATTACATCCAGTCCACTAATTTAGTTACGGTCAGTAATATAACCGTTATTTAAAGGGCGCAATTTATAGTCTTTTTTCCACTAGTGCTATCGTCCATTGCGAAGCTAATAAAGCTATATAGTACACCATGCATAGAATCAAACCTATTTCTAGACATTTCATCCAATTAATGAACTTGTGGTGCGAAGCCCTCGCCGAACCAGTTTAGAAGGAAACACACTATGTCATACCATTTAGGTTCCACACGTTGTCTTCACCATTCAGCTTTCTGGTTCAAGTCGTCTAAGCACGCCCGTCTGACCTTTCTCCAGTCATTTTCATTATTATACGCCCAATCCGCAACTGCCCTAAAACAGTTTCTGTTTCCCAGTATTTCTCTGTACCTCGTAAGATATGGAAGAAGTGAAGGAGGAAATTCTTTGCGGTACAAAGATTGTTCCATGGATTTACATGCAGGCGGTTGACATTGACTTTGGTGCGTTGGCGGCCATCATTCAGATTGACTATGTTGCATCGACGGCCCTAGTTGAGATTGACTTTCCTGCATCACCGGCCCTCGTTGAGATTGACTTCGATGCATCAATGAACCTCATTTCCCAAGCTCCACATGTTCATGTTCAGACTTCGCTCTAGTGTTGGGCCTCGTCTTACGCAGTATTCCCTTAGGCACACTTACTTCTGGTGGGTCTAACCCGCTGTGGTCCTCCTTGGACTCCCACTGTGGCTTCCAACTATTGAAGGCTTGTTCAAGTTGTGCAGGGTCGAAGTGCTGGTAGAGGTCTTTGTACTATAGGCCAATGCGTGTGAATTGTTCATCGGCAGTGTACGACCCATCGTACGTTTGTTGAGGTGTAACAAACTCTTCGACAGGCTCATATTTCAACGTCCGCCAAAACTTGTACATTTCTTCTACTCGAATGTTTTGATCATCCAATCATAAGGAGCTCATACATACGACGCACACATGATAATCCCATCGTGATGTTAATGGCATACGCTTCTACTGATCCACATGTATGATCATTGTTGCATTGTCTGTACCATAGCTCGTGTTGAAGTAATTTCAGACACTTAAAACTTGCGCAGCCCACCAGATTGAGAAAATACACTGGCTAGTCATGCATTACTCTCCTATCGAGGGAAAACTTTATCTCTTGCTTGTTCTCGAAGTGTTGTCCCTCGATAAACCTGTGCATACTTTCAAATTTGGTGTCCAGCGATCCAATGGATATGTGAAGCCAACATTTAAGAGTCGAATGCGCGCTCTCCACCCTGTGCACACAGAATTCATTAGTTAGAAAGATATCAGACAATAACAAAAGTGAACACTTACATATTGAAACATTATTTAACAATATGTTTGTTGTTGTGTTGTCATAGTGTCACTCTCTTGACCCATAGCTTAACAAATTTCTCACGCTGACATACATAACCACATGGTCTCTAAACAGACCACAAAAGGATGTTTACACCCGTACGACTTGATTAATCGGGTGTAGTGTTCATCGTACTCTATGACTGTAAGAACATAGACAAGCCTTTGCCAGCGATGTGTTATTGCTTCAGCGGCTTTTTCATCGCAGCACATTATCTTCACCGTTTTGGCAGCCACGTTCCTAGCGATGTGCCACCGACATAGTAGGTGGGGAACACCTGGGATGACCACACTTAGTGCTTTCACTAACGCCTTTTCGTTGTCGATCACAATCACTTCAGGATAGCAAGTCATTAGTTTCTGATGAAGCATCCAAGTGTAGGTGGGCTCATCTTTTCTCAACACAAAATATACATGTCTACAATGAATGTCCCCACTCACTAAATTGATAATTTGGGAGCCAGTAGTCACGAGTCATGACACTTAGCCCTTTCTTTTGTAATAAGCTTGATCAAATCACATTTTCGGTCAAACAAGAATGGTAATATAGTAATTATAATATGTTAATCATGGAATTGTGAAACTTTTCTCGAAGATTTCTACCAGCATGACAGGTTTCTTTGTTCCCTTTCCAGTTGTGAATTGTAGTACCTCACAATCTCTACTTCAATTCCTCATATATTTCTCTTGCTCGAGGATATAATGTGTTTTCGGTGGAGAATAGTCCCCTCCCAGGTCTTGCACCCCTGAGCATCTTCAATGATCTTGTGCTTTCTAAGGACAACAACTGTTTTTGTGCTTACTCTTTCCATCAATTTGCTTGTCCCATTGTAAGTAAATTCTGCTGGCACTATAACTCATCTGCTCTCAAACATAATGCATTATAGCAGTGACCAATTTCTGTGTTGTAGCATCTCAACCGCACACACTATTCTTGATGTCCTTTTGCACCCAGCAACTCCTTGAGCAACGAATTCTATATGCCAAACTTGATAAGAGCACCACAGCTTGTTCAGATGCAAAATGAAATCCAAGGTAAATCCTGCGAACTAGCTAGTACATTCCACTACGTTCTTGAAATTTCTTTTAGGCCACTTCGGTGCCTAGGCTTCGCAATGGTGTACAAGTGAAACACTTGTCCATCCATCAATAGCCTATGGATGGTTTCTGAGGGCAATGGGCTCGGAATCGGGGTGTACCAAATCTGTTTACTGATAACTCTTTAGTCAACTCAATCGTTCATGTACCCTTTGAATCTTGTTTTGATTTTATTAAAGGTCTTCTCCCTGAAGCACAATTAAGTAGAAGATGATTTGTAACCAGTTGCTGCAAAAATATACTCCTGCTTGTTGATGACTTCCTGTATTGGAGACTATCTATATTGAAGCTTTAGACGATGATATGTTAGAGATAAGTTAGGTGGTTTTACGTTAAATATATGTAATAGAACTATTGTTATTCATGTAACGTTTGGGTTTTAAAGGGGTATTATTGTAACGGCTATTTTCTGGGTGTACATATATAGTTGTAGTACTGTACATAGTGTGACTCACTTAATCAATAAATAGTAGGGTTTACGATTGTTACTCCTTTATTCTTTCTTTCTTCTTACATTCGGTTAGCAAACCCTAGAGCTGGGTTTAGCTCCACGGCGGCGCAGCTGGCAGGGGTTGAAATCACAACATGGTATCAGAGCGCCGATCCTGTGCGCCTTCCAGTTGATTTGCCTCCATTGATTTCTTCATTTCGACCTTTTCTTTCCCTGCCCCGAGATTCATCTCATTTCTTTCTCTGAGTTCTTTCGGGTTTACAATGGGACAAAAAGGAATCGTCGTCTGATTCTGGGGGGCTAAACCACGAAGTACAAAAGTCTGAAGGGACGACGAAGGCAGGCCATGAAGATCCACTATACATGGCAAGCTCAGAACAGCCCGGTATGATTCTTGTGAACAAATTCGACAGAAAAGGCTTCGCATGTTGGAAAATGCAAATGACGATAGCCCTGGGAGCGAAGAATAAGCTGGGCTTCGTCGATGGATCCCTGGTGAAACCTACTGACTCCGACCACAAAGAAAGAGCTTGGACGCGCTGTGACTCGATGGTTAGAGCCTGGCTCCTCATGAGCTTGGAGAAAAAGATCGCCGACAGTGTCCTGTTCGCTCCATATGCGGCTTTAATCTGGAAGGAATTGTGCAAGCGCTACGAACATGCGGACAAGAATCTACGACCTTGAACAGATACTTGCGATGTTGAAGCAGGGTAGTGACAGTATAGTCGACTATTTCATGAGGGTGAAATTAATCTGGAACGAGATCGACACGAGCAGCACTGTCCCTACGTGCACCTGTGGTTCGTGCGTCTGTGATGCTTCGAGCAAATTTAGGGAGTATGTTAGAGAGAGAAGAATGATTCAGTTCTTGATGAGGTTGGAAGAAAGGTACGGGATTATCTGTGGTTATATCTTGATGAAGTCTCCCTTTCCTGACGTAGATCAAGTATTCTCGCATCTAATCCAAGAGGAAAGGCAGAAAAACCTGACCAAGAATGGCTCAGTCAAGGGAACTTCTTTGTCCTTCGCATCAGATCAGAATAAAAGGGTTGGATTTAAGGCTCAAGGGTACAATTCCACAAGCGGAAACCTTCAATGCACACACTGTGGTAAGGTGGGGCACTCCAAGGATCGATGATACCAGAAGAATGGGTATCCACAAGGTTGGAGGAACCCAAAGACAAAGAAGATTGCAAATGCTACGGGATTACTTGAGGGAAAAGGAGAAGACTCGAGAGAAGGAAGGGTTGAACCAAAGGATCCTTTTGGAGGGATTCTTTCTCAAGAATAAATGGGTAGACTGGTTGAGTACATCAACAACAACCAGACGGGACTCACGGGAAGCATGACTGCGGATGGCCAAACATCTGGAGGTTCTGTTGATAAATTTTCTAATCTCTCATCATGTCTAAAATTTACAAATCACCTCAGCATGAATGTTGAAGGTGATAACATCTGATTGGATTCTTGACTTGGGTGCTTCAGACCACATGTGTGGAGATCTCAAAATATTTAATAACTATGTCGTGCTTGACCAACCTCACACGGTTGGGATGCCAGATGGGCATCCCCAATATGTCACAATTTTATGAGAAGTTAGGATGAATTCTTTGATTATCTTGAAAAAAATGTTTTATATGTTCCTGCTTTCAAGTTTAATTTAGTATCGATCAGTAAACTGTCTCACGATATGAATGGAAAATTTGTTTTGACTCCAAGTCTTGCTTCTATCAGGATTGTGAAAGAGATAGTCTTGTTCAAGTGGGAAAACTCAACAGAGGTCTTTATGTGATAGACTGTGAAATAGGTGGAAGGGTTAGAAGGAACCCTGATTTCTGTGGATGTAGTAAGAAAGCTTTCAGTTTAGGTTTTGATTGTAAGAATATATTAGCCTTATGGCATCGTAGACTCGGTCACATGCCAAGAAACAAAATTGTAAAGCTTAGATTAGTTGATTAATCAGAAGGGAATAAACAGTTCGTATGTGAACCCTGTTCTAGATCAAAAAGCCGCAGGCTTCCTTTTGTCTCAGATTCTTCTAAAACCTATGATGTGTTTGACCTTATTCATGCTGATTTGTGGGGTCCTTATAAGACTAAAACTTTTGATGGTTTATCTTACTTCCTTACACTGGTTGATGATAGAAGTAGGGCCACCTGGACTCACTTGTGTGCCACCAGGTCTGAATCTTTGACATAATTATTTAGTTAATCAGTTTAATAAAAGGATTAAAGTTTTGAGGACAGATAATGCCTTTGAGCTTGGTAGTTCTAGATTTGCATCTGACTTTCTTAAGAATAATGGCATAATACATCAGACCACCTGCATCCATACCCCACAGTAGAATGGAATAGTAGAAAGAAAGCATATGCATATTTTAGAAACTGTTAGGTCCTTGATGTTCCACTCTAATATCCCTCTCATATTTTGGGGGGAAAGCATTCTAACTGCCACCTATCTCATAAATAGAATACCCTTGAGTAGTGTTCATAGCAGAAGTCCATATGAAATCATTTTTGGAACTAAACCTAACTATAACTCTTTAAGGTGTTTTGATTGTCTCTGTTTTGCCAACATAAACAAGCCTCAGTATGAAAAATTCGCATCAAAATCTGCAAAGGGTATTTTTCTTGGGTATCCTCATGAAAAAAAGGGATACAAAATATTAGACCTGGATAACAACAAGATAATTATTAATAGGGATGTTTTTCATGAAAATATATACCCTTTTAGAGAAACAATGAATGAGGACCCTAGGAACATATATGAGAATCAAGTTGGTACTAACCCCTTTTATTATGAGTTTTTTAACCTGCAATGACAGAAGGGACTCAAGAGCCTAGGAAAATCTTGACATTGCTGTGAGGAACTGTGATCAACCATCTACCTTTGAAGAAGAAGAAAGGGAGGAACAAACAGTTGCAGAACCTCATCTTCCGAGTTCTAAAAGTATAATTGAAGAGGCAGTCCAACAATCTGGGGAAGAAGGTCAAGTTAGAAGGTCCTACAGAGAGAGACACCCTTCTAAATATTTGGAGGAGTATGTGGTTGGGCAGTCCACTAAATATAAAGATAATCATTCTCTGGCTGTTTCTCTATTATTTTAAGAGATGAATAGCCAGAACTGCTTGTGTCCTGTCTGATTGTGAAAATTGTTTGAGTGATAATGGCATTGGCTGCTTAAATGAAAACGAATCCATTGCTTCATCTACTTTGACCAGAAGTGCCTGTTATGCCTTTTCTGCTGATAGTGGTTATTGCAATAATGTTTTTGTTGATCTGTTTGAGCCATCCTCTTTTTATGAGGCTATCAATGATGAAAATTGGTTAAGTGCGATGAATGAAGAGTTTAGGGCTCTAGAGAAAAATAAGACATGGGACATTGTTGACTTACCTTTAGGAAAGAAACCCATTAAGTGTAAATGGGTTTACAAGGTGAAACTTCATGCTGATGGTTCTTTAGAAAGGTATAAGGCTAGGTTGGTAGCTAAAGGTTACACTCAGAAATATGGGGTAGATTATCTAGAGACATTCTCACCGGTTGTTAAATTCACTACAATTAAAGCTTTGGTTTTTGTTGCTGTAAAAAGGGGTTGGCACATAGGGCAGTTAGATATCAACAATGCTTTTCTTCACGGGGATTTGCATGAGGATGTCTTTATGGAATTTCCTGAGGGACATAGGCTAGAGAAATCTGGAAAATTTTGTAAGTTAAGGAAGTATTTATATGGCCTGAAACAGGCATCTAGGCAATGGCATGAAAAACTTAGCAATTTTCTTATTTCTTTAGGATTCAAGCAATCTATGAATGACTATTCCTTGTGTAGAAAGAAGAAAAAGGACAAAGTGTGCTTTCTGATTGTATATGCGGATGATATATTGGTTATAGGGGATGATAATGCCTTGATTAGAGACATGAAGCTTGAACTTGATAAGAGGTTTAAGATGAAAGATTTAGGAGATCTTAGTTATTTCGGGAATGCAATTCTTTCATTGTCCTGATGGGATTCTGATGTTACAGAAGAGATATTGTGATAGTTTGGTTAAGGAGTAGGGTGTGGAAGACTGACATCTGCTGTGAATCCTTTAGATGTTAACTGCAAGCTCAGGAGAAATGAGGGAAAATCCCTGGAAGATCCTAGTATTTATAGGAAACTGGTAGGTAAATTGGATTTTCTTTCACATAGTAGGCCAGATCTATGTTATGCTATTCAGGTTCTAAGCCAGTTTTTAGATACTCCTTGTGTTACGCATTATCAAGATGCTTTGCACCCTTAGATATGTTAAGGGTACTGCTGGATATGGGTTGCTGTTTAACAATAGTAGGGTGTTTGATTTAGTGAGTTACTGTGATGCTGATTGGGCGGGTTTCCCATATACTAGGAGATGATAATGCCTTGATTAGAGACATGAAAAACAAACTTTTGTTGCCCTTTGTCTGTTTTAGGGGGACCCCTTTGTCTTGGAAGTCTAAAAAACAAACTTGTTGCCTGTTTGTCTTATACAAGTCTGAGTATAGGGCTATGAGGCAAGTAAAAGCCAAACTCAGTTGGCTTACAAGACTATTGAACGAGTTGGGAGTGCATAATATAACACTAGTCCCAGTCACATCAGATAGTCAGTCAGCAATTCACATCGTAAGGAACCCTGTTTTGCATGAAAGGACAAAGCACATCGAATTAGTGCAAATGGGAAATTTAATCTACTAAAAAAGCTAAGAAATTAATCATAGAAATTAATAAATTAAATCCCTACGGGTTGCAAAATACCCGGTGACAATAATATAATAAAGGGAAAATTACATCACCCACCCATGACGTTTAACAAAATTACAAACCCCACCCATGTGGTTTCAAAAATTACTTTCCCCACCCATGTGGTTTCCCCTTTTTTACATACGCCAACTTTTCTATTTTTTGTTCAAGTTAAAATATGCTTACATGTTGTCCAAAGTTGATGAACTTTACACGGACGATGCCAAAGTGTTATATTTTGGTCCGGCACAAAATCTGAAGTTTTTTAAGCTCATATGTAGTCTGTGGGACCTAATAAAACATGTGACTAGTGAACGTGGTTCATTGGGTCCCACATGTCACATGTGAGCTTAAAAAACTTTGAATTTGGTATTGGACCAAAATATAACACTTTAGCATCATCCATGTAAAGTTTCATCAAATTTGGACAACATTTAGGCTCCGTTCTTTCAGGGGATTAATCTCCCATCATT
The DNA here is from genome assembly GCA_023374045.1 of Limonium bicolor. Classification (NCBI taxonomy): domain Eukaryota; kingdom Viridiplantae; phylum Streptophyta; class Magnoliopsida; order Caryophyllales; family Plumbaginaceae; genus Limonium; species Limonium bicolor. The sequence continues at coordinate 121,383,810 of CM041782.1, read as the reverse complement.
TTTGAACGCCGCTATTGCTGCGTTTGGGTAAATGTCCTCTGTGAGAGGAATGTGGGTCCAACAATAAAAAAGAAACAAATAAGACAGAGACAAGTGGGAGTTCTATCTAGATTAATCCAGTATGAAAATTAAAGGCTCTGAACGAACGTGGCCTTAAGCATCTCCTAAATTGAATGAAAATTAGAAAAGTTGTCGGATTTAAAAAAAGGGGAAACCACATGGGTGGGGAAAGTAATTTTGAAACCTCGTAGATGTGGTGTGTAATTTTGCCAAACGTCATGGGTGGGAGATGTAATTTTCCCTATAATAAATTAAGCAAGTTACCGAGGTCAAATCCTCGGGGACTTTGTGACTAAATATAATCTTAAGAAAACAGTAAAATGGAAGGGTTGTGGGTTGTTTTGGTTTTGTGAATTAAAATAGCGAGAGAAAACTAATAAATAAATGAGCAAATAATTCAATGAAAACTATGTGTGAAATGGAACTCCGGATCAGGTTATCTTTTTCGACTGTCAGATTATGCAATTCCTGCTAGTTAGTTTGAGATGTCGATTGGCAAAATTCCTAAAACTTTTCCAGAGACTAAATCCTTGCCTCAAGAACTCGCCTAGCAGAACGCACTAAATCTAATCCAGATTTAGCACAACACGAATAGACAGAATGAGCACAAGGAATTGTTTTTTTTTTGCACTTGAGGGAAAATCTAACCTATCCAGTATGATTTTCCACAAGTTTACGGTTAATCGACCATTCCATTTATCACAAAATCGCTCAAAAGGAGTTCGTAAGCAATTAACAAATTAGCTACTTTTATTGAAAGCGCAAAAGATAACCTAACCTACAACAATCGACAAGCATCTCAAACCAACGAGTAGCAGAAATTACACCGTCCCCAGAGTTTAATTCTCCTAGCCTAGCATAATTGAAGAACGAATACAAGAAGAGAGTAGAAATCATCTCGATATTAGTTCTGAAATTTTCCAGATGGAAAGTTGAGCAGATGAACGAATTTGGAGCAGAAATCTTCTCCTTCAGTGTAGAAAAGAGTTGCACGACACTGCTCTAGTCTTCAAAATGCCTCGCGTATCTGATTTCTGAATCCCCTCAATGTCTCTAGCGGCTGCTCCTTTAAAAAGAATTTTTAGACATAAATACACACGTCCGGTCACCTGTCCGGGTGGGAGAGCCGGACGTGAGATAGATTGTCAGGCGAGTTTTCTGGCCTTGTGAGACGTCGGACCTCCTGTCCTGGTCAGTTGGCCAGACGCGTGGGCTGGACGGTTGTATACTAAGAATTATCGGTGCTGCACTCATGGTCGTAAATATAGCCGTCCTTCTGAGCACGTCAGGGTCACAGGGTCGGACGCATCATCCGGACGCGCGATAGATTCAAGAAACAACATTCTGGGTGCGTCCGGGTCTCGTCGGGTCAGTTAGCCGGATAGGAACAACGTGTCCGGGTCACTTAGCCGGACATAAATCCGGACGTGTGTAAAAAAATCAATTTTGAGGTGTCGGACCACCCGTCCGGACCATAGGGTCTGACGCAAGTGGACATGTATATATTTGTGCTCCGATTTGTTCTGAAACTTGGATAGGGTCCAGATTCTTCGTTTGAGCTCCGATTTGTTCCCCGTTGACGGAGTTGGAAAGCTCTTGAGGATAATTATGCATTTCACCATCATTTCTTGCTTTTAACAATAAATTGGCATCATTTCTTGCCTAAAGTAAGAATCAGGAAAAACATAGGATTAGTGTGAGAAAGCGACCAAAATGTTGCATAAAATAAGAATTTAGCACCAATAAAACCATGATGATTTCACGCTTATCAAATTACCCCACACTTAGCCTTTTGCTGTCCCCAAGCAAAACTCTCAAGCACAAGTAAAGCCAAGCTAATGGAACTCAACAGAAAAGGAAGAGCACTAAAGAAAGGAATTGCTAGCTTTACCAATCAAGGGGGCAATTTAAATTATTCAAAAAATTCATTTTCTATAAACATGAAGTCATTGGAGTTAACAAATGAGAAACAAAACCATAAGAGCCTTGCCTTTAACCTTGAGCCAATCCACTTTTTTTTCCTTCACAAACCATAGAAACGATAAGGGCCATGAAGTAAGATCATATTCCACCATACCTTTCAATGCCACATACTCTTCATTTATAGAGGAAATAATCTATATTCAGTACATCATTTGCATAAATATTTCAACTGAAGCGCTTTCACTTTCTTTCACCACAGACTTTTCTCTCCACCCATGTAACGACATGGGTCAACTATCCCAGATCACAAGGACCTTAGGTAGCTAGGTGATAAAGCACCCCAAAGGACTTAATAACGAAGTGGACGAGGCCTGATTTTGGATCAGAATTAGAACTAGCATACCTTGGATCAGCGAAGTACCTTGCCTTGTTCTTTTTCAACCATTTCAATCCAAATCATTACAAGGCTCAAAGCTAAAAGCAAGGTTCAGATGTGAATATTCTCATTTGTTTCGGCAATTTTAGAACAAAGACTTTAATTTAGCAACTAAAAATAAGAAGAATCACCCAAGATCAGCTAACCAACAAAACTTCCTCTATGGCTTCCTTCCAAGTTGAGCAACCATAACTAAACTTTAACAAATGTAAGGGAAAAGAGCTCAAACGCACCCAAAAAAACAAGCGGTGAAGGAGCTCCCCCACCCCCCACACTAGAGTGAAGCAATGTCCTCATTTCAGGAAGAATTAACATTGTGCAAGCAAAACCAACAGGGAAACAAAATCGCACACAACAGTTCAGAGGGGAATATGTAAAACATGAAGGAGTATAAAGTAAAGAATACTCCTAGAATCCGCTCAGGGTTGTGTAGCAAAGCCAACCCCACACTTGAGTCAGCTAAGCGACGAAGTAAGCAATCTGATAATATTTATATGCAAAGCCAAAGAACTCAAGTGGAACCAGACAAAACCATTAGTAGAAAAAAAATAGAGTCAAGGCTCTTGCATTAAGCATAGCATTAGCCAACACACACAAGCTAAAAAGAAAAGAGCAAAATAAACATCTAAACTCAGAAAGTAAAAGAGATACAAACCGGTGGGTTGCCTCCCACCAAGCTGCCACGAAGTAGAGTCTCTGACTAGACTTCACAAGAAAGCATCAGGAGGGCCACCATAGCAGCTAGCAAGGGCTTTCTTCAGTATAAGACGCCATTGCAGCGCGGCTTCTTTGAAAATTCAGAAGGCGGTGCTGAGCGTAGCATCAGAAACAACAACAGAAATAGGAGTAGCAGAAGAGGAACTCTCATCAAGGATACTCAGGTGCAGGAGGATGAGAAAAAGCAGAGCCAAGGGTACTTCTTCAGACGAGCACCATTCACCTTGAAGACCTCTCCAGACTTATTCTCTAGCTGTAGACAGATAGGAAGTGACTCCCACAAACTTTAAATGGGCCAGCCTAATGGGACTTGAGCTTTCCAGGAAAGAGACGAAGTCGAGAGTTATATAAGAGAACCAAGTCACAGACCCTAAAATTATCCGTAGGATCATTGGTCATGAATCCTCTTAGAGACGTCCTTGTAGATTCTAGAGTGTCATAAGCTTGCCCTTAATTCCTCCAGCTCATACAATGAAACTTTCGTTCTCACCAGCAGCATTCGGATCAAAGTTAGGGCTTTCAGAGCCCAATAGCTTTATGCTCTAGCAACTGAGAGATGGCAAGACTTCCCAACACCAGCTAAAAGGAGACATCCCAATGGGAGTCTTGAATGTAGTTCAGTAAGCCCACATAACATCATCTAATTTGACAGACCAATCCTTCCTTGAGGAATTGACTGTCTTTTGAAGAATCCATTTTAGCTCTCGGTTACTCACTTACTGCTTGACCATTAGTTGGGGATGGTAAGGCAAAGCAACCTTATATGTCACCCCAACTTAGACATCAAGGAATCAAAGGCCCGTTGCCAAAAGTGAGAACCACATCACTGATGATAGCTCTGGGCAACTCCAAATCGAGTAAAGATGTCCTTCTTCAAAAAATTGACCACAGTTTAGCGGTCAGCAGAAGGGCCAGGGGAGGGGGATTGCTTTGACCACTTGGAAACATAATCTACAGCAACAAGGATGTAGTGGTTTCCATGAGAAGAAGAAGGAAAATGGGCCAGCGAAGTCAATACCCCAAACATCAAAACAACTCTACTTCAAGAATTCCTTTCTGAGGCATCTCATGCCTTCTTGAAATGTTCCTCATCCTCTGACAATTATCGCAATGAGAGCAGAAGCGGTGGACATCCTTCTGTAGAGTGGACCAGTAGAAACCACACTCTAACACCTTAGCAGCTGTCCTTGTGGGACCATGGTGACCACCTGCCTCTTGAGAATGGCAGAACTCAATCACACTTTCGATCTCTTCATCAGGAAGGCACCTCCTAATCAAACCATCAGCACACACCCTAAAGAGATAGGGGTCCTCCCACACATAGTAACGAGCTTCAGACAAAAATTTCTTCCTCTGGTTGTAGCTTAGACCATGAGGAATCAAACTAGAGGCAAGGTAGTTAGCCAGGTCAGCATACCGTGGCTCTTTAACTTTCTCAATCACAAAGACTGTCTCACCAGGGAAGAATTCATTTATGGGTACCCTGTCATCTGGAGTCTCAAGCCTAGACAAATAATCTGCAACTCCATTCTACTTCCCTTTCTTATCAACAACTTCCAAGTCAAATTCTTGGAGGAGCAAGATCCATCTCAGGAGTCTGGGCTTAGAATCATTCTTTTGAAATACGTACTTCAAAGCAGAGTGATCGGTATGAGCAATACCTTACTTCCCATCAAATAGGACCTGAACTTATCAAGAGCAAACATCACAGCAAGTAGCTCCTTTTCAGTAGGGGTGTAATTTTTTTGGGCTTCAGATTAAGTCTTACTTGCATAAGTGATAACCCGCAGAATTTTGTCCTTCCTCTGACATAGTGCAGCACCAACAACATAATCACTGGCATCTGTCATGATCTCAAAAGGAAGAGACCAATCAGGAGGAACCACAATAGGAGCAGAAATGAGCTTACTCTTGATAGTCTCGAAGGCTTTCAAACACTCCTCTGAGAACTGAAATTTCACATCTTTCTACAGAAGATTAGACAAGGGCTTGGCAATTTTGGAAAAATCTTGGATGAACCTCCTATAGAACCCTGCGTGACCCAGAAAAGATCTGACATCCTTAACTAAAGTGGGAGGAGAGGCAGCTTCTCAATGACCTCCATCTTAGCCTTATCCACCGGAATACCATCTTTGGAGACATTGTGACCAAGCACTATACCTTCCTGTACCATGGAATGGCACTTCTCGCAATTCAAAACCAGATGGGTCTCCTCTCTCACATCGTCCAAGTATCTGATCCAACTGATCAAGATACCCATCAAAAGTCTGGCCATACACAGAAAATTCATCCATGAAAACTTCTATGCTCTTCTCAATAAAAACATTAAAGATTGCCATCATACAACACTCGAATGTGGCTGGAGCATTGCAAATACCAAAGGGCATCCTCCTTCGCCATTCTTAGCTAGTAGGTTACCACCCAAGGCCGAGCGAATCTCACCCTTATTCTCATCTCTAAGCCCATGGAGAAACCAAGTGCTAGAGAGGTAGGGTCCTGTCCATGGTGAGGGCACTGTCACAGAAGCTCCTTGAAGCGATCCCAAGCTTCACAGACTATCTCAAATCCTGACTGCTTGAAAGTCATCAACCCAGCAATCAACTGGCGAGTCCTCGAGATAGGCAAGTACTTCTCATAAAATATCTCTGTCATCTCATCCCAAGAAGTGATAATGCCTGGAGGCAAGAGATGATACCATTTAGATGCCTCTCTTGAAAGGCTGTTCGAAAATAAGCACAATCTCGCGTACTCCTCCAAACCAGGAACAAGACCTAGAGTGTCAAGATGAACCAAGAACCGGTGCACATGGTCTAAAGCATCTGCAGGGTCCACTCCATAGAAACCCAGCTGGATGATTGCGCACAACAGTCGATTGATGTGAGGGCTTCAGCTTTTGCCACTCAGCAAGCAACTCAACGGTCAACTGCGGTAGAACTACGAGGCTCCCTCTCGGAGTAGCAGGCGGTCTATTGATTGTACCCATCGTAGCATTATTCTGGCCATTCTCAATTTGAGGAATATTATCAACCATGTCGAAATATAGCTGCCTTCTCGCTCTAAGAGCCTGGAGGAAATTCCTTTCAATCGCAGGATCGAAATTTGCTTCAGGAGGACCAATGGAACGCGTTATACGCATCCACTAGGTACCTACAACAACAAAGAAGTTAGAAACAAAAGGGAAATTGAAATTAGAACTAAATTAAGCAAGAAAACAATAGAAACAAAAAATTAACAAAATAGCTAAAACAAATAAACTCAAAATAAATTGAAAATAAAATAAATTAAAATTAAACAAAACAAAACAAATGACAACCAAAGTCAAGTCCCCGGCAACGGCGCCAATTTGCAAATGGGAAATTTAACCTACTTAAAAAGGTAAAAATTAATCATAGAAATTAATAAATTAAATCCATACGGGTTGTAAAATACTCGGTCGCAATAATATACTCCCTCCGTCCTGAATTGACTGCCCTGTTTACTATTTGGACAAGTCGTTTGACTTCAATTTTTAACCTATAAGATAAATTAATTTTAAAAATTTAAGTTTTACATATGATTCCTTACATGATAAACTATATATTACAAATTTTAGTTTTATAAAATTATTTTATCTTATATGCTTAATATTGAAGTGGAAAAACGTGCCATAAAGTAAACAGGACGGTCAATTCAGGACGGAGGGAGTAATAAATTAAGCAAGTTACCAAGGTCGAATCCACGGGACTTTGTGATTAAATCTAATCTTAGGAAAACATCAAAATGGAAGGGTTGTCGGTTGTTTTGGTTTTGTGAATTAAAATAGCGAGAAAACTAGTAAATAAATGAGCAAATAAATTCAATGAAAACTATATGTGAAATGGAACTCCGGGTCAGGTTATCTTTTTCGACTGTCAGATTATGCAATTCCTGCTAGTTAGTTTGAGATGTCGATTGGAAAAATTCCTAAAACTATTCCAGAGACTAAATCCTAGCCACAAGAACTCGCCTAGCAGAACGCACTAAATCTAATCCAGATTTAGCACAACACGAATAGACGGAATGAGCACAAGGAATTGTTTTTTTTTGCACTTGAGGGAAAATCTAACCTATTCAGTATAATTTTCCACAAGTTTACAAGTTAATCGACCATTCCATTTATCATAAATCTCGCTCAAAACGGAGTTCATAAGCAATCAACAAATTAGCTACTTTTATTGAAAGCCAAAAGATAACCTAACCTACACAACAATCGACAAGAATCTCAAACCAACGAGTAGTAGAAATTACAGAGTCAAAACAGTCAGATAACCATCCTCGGAGTTTAATTCTCCTAGCCTAGCATAATTGAAAAACGAATACAAGAAGAGAGAGTAGAAATCATCTCGATATTAAATATGAAATTCACCAGATGGAAGGTTGAGCGGATGAACGAATTCGGAGTAGAAATCTTATCCTTCGGTGTAGAAAAGGGTTGCACGACACTGCTCTAGTCTTCAAAATGTCTCGCGTATCTGATTTCTGAATTCCCCCCAATGTCTCTCACGGCTGCTCCTTTAAAATAGAATTTTTAGACATAAAATACACATGTCCGGCTCACCTGTCCGGGTGGGAGAGCCGGACGTGAGATAGAGTTGTCAGACGAGTTTTCTGACCTTGTGAGACATCCAGACCTCCTGTCCGGATCAGTTGGCCGGAGGCGTGGGCTGGACGGCTGTATATTAAGAATTATCGTGCTGCACTCGTGATCGTAAATATAGCTGTCCTTCTGAGCACGTCCGGGTCACAAGGTCGGACACATCATCCGGACACGTGATAGATTCTAAAAACAGCATTCTAGGTGTGTCCGGGTCTCCGTTCGGGTCAGTTAGCCGGACAGAAACAACGCGTCCGGGTCACTTAGCCGAACATAGATCCGGACGTGTGTAAAAAATTCAATTTTGAGGTGTCCGGACCACCCGTCTGGACCATAGGGTCGGACGCAAGTTCGGACATGTATATATTTGTGCTCCGATTTGTTCTGAAACTTCGATAGGGTCCAGATTCTTTGTTTGAGCTCTGATTTGTTCCTCGTTTGCGGCGTTGGAAAGCTCTTGAGGAGAACTATGCATTTTCACCATCATTTCCTGCTTTTAACATGTAAATTGGCATCAGTTCTTGCCTAAAGTAAGAATTTAGCACCAATAAAACCATGTTGATTTCACGCTTATCAATTAGATGTGCATTTTAAGGGAAAAGCTTTATGATGGTCTAATCACGGTTGAGTTTGTGCCTTCTAAGGACCAGCTTGCAGATCTCCTAACGAAACCTCTGGCTGGAAAGAAGTACCCGGTGCTGGTGAGGAAGATAGGCATGAGAAGTGCTCTAGATCATGGGTAGTTCCAGTTGTCTGTTCAAATCTTACACTCCCTGTGCGATTTGAGGGGGGGTGGTTAGAGATAAGTTAGGTGGTTTTAAGTTATATATGTAATAGAACTATTGTTATCGTGTAACGTTTGGGTTTTAAAGTGGTATTGTTGTAACGGTTATTTTCTAGGTGTACATATATAGTTGTAGTATTGTACATAGTTTGACTCACTTAATCAAGAAATAGTAGGGTTTACGATTGTTTCTCCTTTATTCTTTCTTCTTCTTACATTTGTTTAGTAAACCCTAGACCTGGGTTTAGCTCCACGGCGACGCAGCTGGTGTGGAGGGTGATTTTTCGGTATGAGGGGGGTCTATGAAAATATGGTCTGACTGAAAAGCCAAGATCCTAGAAATATGCCATTCTGTGGAAGGTGAAAACCCGTTATTCTGGCATCCCTCAAATACCTACTAAATTGTCCGTCTTTCCCAGAAAGCATATGGGAAATGTTAGTGAACACTACACCCGCTCTCAATTGACTCCACGCGGACTTATGCCCTAAGGGCGGAATTGACTAGAGTCGCCACCTAGTTTAACCTATGGAACTAGGAAGGGAGGGTGAGGGTTCTAAGAACCGTTAATTGACGCTGATGATTTGTTGCCTATGGATAAGACTTATGTGATCATACTAGAGATTCTGTGTGGGTTCGTACTGGGTTACACCCCTTAGAAGTGGCAACGACCACGACTTCGGATTGGTGCCCGAGGAAACCTCGGTCTCCAATTGTCAGGATTGCCTTCTTTCAAAACCTTTTTAGAGAGATTCATTTAAAAGCCAAGGATATGATTAGGACAAGAGGAAAGAATACGAGTGGATGAGGCGAGCTTTCCTGCCAAGCTAACGCCAAAAAAAGAATTGATGAATTCGAATGGGTATAGAATGAAAGATTGAGGAAAAGTCTGAAGTTGAGTGAATAGATAAGACTTGGAGTCTGATGGTTTGAAGTTTGTGGGAACCGAAGAAGGTTTAAATGTTTTGAGAGATATGAGAGCCACCTCAGAGGGGGAAAAGGATTTTTGTGGAATGGGGACACACCCTAGATGGGCTGCCTACGTACTCAACTCCCTGTTGAGATCAGACCTTACGTAGTTCACGTGTTTTGGGTTTTGGAAGTTTTGAAGGGTTTGAATTTTTGGGTGCGAGAGATTAGTCTGTGAGACGCTCGGGTCTATGAGACGGTTGGGATGTTCATGTAGGGGGAATAATGGGATGTCAAGGCCAGTGAGACACTCGGGTCTGTGAGACGCTTGAATCTTAAAATAGTGGAGATTGAGATGTTCGAGTCTGTGGGGCACTCGGGCCTATAAGTCTATTGAAGTTGGAAGAAATTTAGGATTTAGAAGATGTTTCGAGTTTGGAATGATTTGAGTTTGGAAGATGATTCGAGTGTGTGTGAGGCACTTGGAATTTGGGTGAAGATCCCGGTTTTTCAGGTTTGAGGTTCTGAAAGGGTTGAGGTTTTGGGATATTTCAATTATAGAGTGAGATGATGGAGGACTGAATTGTTTGGAGGATTGATTGTCAAAACCATATTTTGTTGTAAAAGGGTGATAATCCCGAGGGATTACCCTATGTACTGAAATACCCCGAACTTAAATATAGGGATTAAAATTAATCTCATATGTATTTAAGGGCCTAATGGTACCCAATTAATACTAGTAAGGAAAAATAAATCCAAAAGAAATAAAGAAACGCTTTAAAAGCGGAAAACGCTAAATAGCGTTAAATAACCATAGGAGGTACGAGACCTTGGTTAGAGTATTATATGGATTTTGAAGGTTTAATAAGACCTAAATAATATATGGGAACAAATCCCGAAGAAACGGATCCTTAAAACGGATTAAAATCACTAATGAACCTTAAACGCGTTTTTCGAGGTAACCGAGAAACGTGTCTTTAAGCGGGTCAAAGACTCGTAACAATTTTGGTCAACTAAATAATCATTCATAAATATTAGTGAAGCTTTAGAACCAATAAATCAATAAAATGAGAATTAGTAAAAACTGTCAAAACGGGAACTTGTGGGGTAGAAATATAAATAACACAACTTATGTGTCCAATATTGTAAAAAAGAAATTCAAAACCCATGTGGGTTCTGTATGCTATCCGATTTTTTCCCCTCTCTCACACTAGTAATTCCTTTTTCATTTGCAAGATGACAAAAACAATAAAAAGGAAAGCATAAAGTAACATACCTTATTTACTCTCACAATTCTCTCTCCTATCCCTCATTTCTTCACACACCCACGTACTCACTCCCCTCATTCTCTGAATCTTCCTTTCTTCTTCTCCAAACCAGCGACAACCATGGAGAAATAGAAACAACACAAAACCTCACCTTCTCTCCTTTGTAACTCCCTCAAATCTCTTCCAAAAATTACAAAAATTATACCATTGTCTTCCTCTCTTCAAGAGCAACAATTCTCTCTTTTCAAAATCCAGAAAAGAACATTTTCGTTTTTATGGGTATACCCCATTTGGAGCTTCAAGACCACCATTAGAACCACCTCCTTCTCCTTGTCATTTTAAGGTAAAAATCTTCTTGAAACTCCATCATTTTTCTAGCCTTAAGGTCAAAACGAAATACGGAGCTAAACCCTTGTTTGCTTCTTTGAATGCTAGCCGATTTTGGCATTTTGGGGAGTGGGGAAGGTTGTCCTTGAGCTATCCCAAACAGCACTTGTGCCCTTACAAGGTAAAGAAATTCCTAAACCCTAGAAAAGGTACCTTAAAAGCTTTAAGATAATTTAAGGGTTAGTATATTAATTATACTTGTTTTGTATGCTTTGGGGTGATGGGAATGGAGTTTGGCAACTCCATTCCCCACAAAACCAATTTGTGCAAGAAAAAGAGGAAGAGGAGAATTGAAAAAGGAATGGAAGGAAATACAAGCTCAAGGTAAGAGCTCCTTCTTAATGCTCAATTTAATGCATTAGTGTAAGGGGAATGGGTAAGCAAATAAAAGAACCTAAACGATTGTATTGGTATGTGTATTGGAATTGAAGTTTAAGTATTTATGAGGAAGTTTGAGTATTTGTGAAATTAGTACGTGAATTGTAGGCCTTGGAGCCAAATGGTTGTGTATGAGTATTAGTATTGGTATTTGAAGAAGTATTGGTGAATGTATATTGTATTGATTGCTGGTAGGACCCTTGTATGGGTGTGGCTAGAATAGGAATGATTTTGGTGATAATGGGAATGTGTGGATAAGTGAGAATTGTAGGTGAACTATGGCAAAATTTTGGTAGGAAATGTACATTTATGGGTGACTTGGTGAATGGGAGAACCAAGGTGAGTATTGGAGCTAGTAGGTATGTTTAGTAGTGATGAAGAGGTAGTAGTAGTATGAGAAATAAGAAGTACAAAATCTGTAGCAAAGTGTATTAACATGCATTGGAGAAGTTAGGAAAAAAATTAATGCGCAAGAATGGTAAAAGAGAGTGTTGGACTTGGGTATAGATATTGTAGATGCTTGGAGATGAATTGGAATGGTAAAATGAAGTTAGAGCAAAGTGCTAAATGCAAAGAGAGGTGTAGGAATGCACAAGTGTGCAAAGTATGAAAATGTGAATGGAAATTTGTGGAATTTGAGCAAGAAGTTGAGTAGGTGTTGGACCATGGATTTAAGGAGTTTTAGTGAGTGTTTAAGTGTGTTTAATTATGTACAAAACATGTGGAAAGATTATGGAATGATTGGAGGTGGATTAAGGGTTGATTTGGGGTTGAAAAATCATCCTAGTAGCAGTTTTTAGCAGGGTCCGGGACCTAGGTTATGCACCAAGTCCCGGACCGCACCTAAAATTAATTCGAGAGTCACACCAGCAGGTGGTCCGGGACCTTAGTCCAGGACCAAGTCCCGGACCAATAACAAAATTCAGTCGAGAGTGTTTTCAGTGCATGGTCCGGGACCTTGGGTCAGGACCAAGTCCCGGACCACTTATAAAAACTTGTAAAATGTGATTTTTAGGGTTCTAACCATGGGGCATTGATGGGTAATGGTTTTAGATGTTGTTAAGGCCTTGTTTGGTGACCTTTAGAGGCCCTACGAAGTGTAAACAAGTTGAGGAAATATTTAAGAAAGTTGTAAGTATATGAATATTAAGTTAAACCGAAACAACGGGACAACGGGGTAAGTACGGGAGTAGTAACTACGTATGTATTGTAATGCTTAGTATTAATTGAACCATTTGGCATGTAGTCATTGGTTCAAGAATAAGACTCAAGGGACAAGTAAGGACTAAGGAACGAAGAGACACCGGTAAAGTAGATTTCGGGAAAAAGGTATGATTTCTTCATGCCCTGTATCCTAATCTGGTTACCCCGATTTGTGTGCTTATTTGACCACCTAAATAAGACAAATGCATGAATCGGACTATATTGCACTTACCTGTGCTTGACTTATGTTGTGCTTGATATTTATTGTCTTGAGCACTAGTTTGTATAATTCATGAAGTATATGAATTATGATGAATGGTATTCGAACCTCGTATTGCACTTGTGTAATGTATTGTACCTCGTATGTATGTGTATATGTGTATTGTATTATTGTGGCTTGGATGTTGACTTGTGCTAATTCCTAACTATCTAACTCCTAACTTAAGTGAGTAAATTGGAATGAGTACAAGTCCGATATAGCTTCGGCCACGCGTGAGGATGAGGAGACACAAGAGGTTGGATCCGATTCCTGGTTCGTAAGCTGGTCCACGGCCCAAATCCCTTAAGTGGGTAGCATCCTGGATTAGTGAACCAAGTAAAGCTGGTGGTGGGACGGTGTAGTCCCTGCCCAGAGGCCATACCGGCTTAACATGAGTAAGAGTAAGAAGTAAGTATGTATGAGTATGAGTATGAGTATGAGTAGGTATGCGTATGTATGGAATAATGAGTAAAAGAGTAATCTCCACCCGATTAACCCGGGTGGACCAATGAAGCTAACAAGAACTGTACTTGTGTATGTACTGAGTATGTGTATTCGGAAGAAGGTAAGTATGTGTTGGATGGTTATATTGTATTCCCTGTATGCAATGAAGTGTATGTATGTATGTTTGCGTAAGTATTCTTGTATTGTGTATAAGAGCATGTATGCATGTATGTTTGAATGAAATCAACCGCATGTATTCGACCAAGTGGTCGGCGTACCCTCACTAGTACGCGGGGTATGCGGTTATCATGCTCGGCGAAAGCTGACCCCTTCGGGGGACATTTTTTAGTGTGCAGGTACCCGAAGCGAATGTGGTCAAGGCACGAGACCGGTGTCTACATTGGATAGTAGTAGCAGAATGTAGAGGTGCATTAACTAGCACACCCCTTGTATTAGAAAGTAATGTAGTAGTGAGGAATGGGTAGTAAGTAGGCTCTTAGTGAGTATGTATGAACTGGAAGAGGTATTATACTTGTATAAGGAACCTAGTAAACTCGGTATGTAGATTATACTGTATTGTACTTGGAGTATTGTATTGAATGAAGATTGTAGTAGTATTTGGTAAACGGAGAACGTATTGTAGACTTGTAGTACTCGGGATTCCGGTCCATCAGACCGATGCTGTATGTAGAAGTAGTAGCCTTGTTAGTCACGTGGGTGACTAACGGCATTGTATCACCCATTGTATGTAAGCATATATCCGCTGCGTGTATCTGATATGTAAGGAAATTGGACGGTAAGCACTATATTAATGGTAGGGGTGTTACAAAAAGTGGTATCAGAGCGAAGTATCGCTCTGATGACTGGAATACCGAGATTAGGAAATACCGAGTTAGGAATTAGAAGCTTAGGGCTAAGGGCTGAGGGTTAGCATTAGAGATATGCTAGTTAGGAACTACCGGTGGGTACCGGATACCTACAATACCAGTCCCGCCCGCCGCAAACCCCACTGTATAACTTGGGAAAGGACGCCAGAGAGAAGAAAAGTCTTCTCATAGGGAAACCCGATCTGGCAATTGTGAAGCAATCACACAGTAAACAAGAACCGACGTGTAGTAGATTCCAAGAACGGGAAGTCCCGGAGATAGTCCCCGGTTGAACCACAACACCCGCACTTAATAGCGGCAGAAGAATGAGCACTCCAACCACGAGGAGGCCACAACTTACAACAGCATGGGGCGACGTGCTTAGCAGTCGCGAAACCTAGCTAGTTAACCAACAGCAGGACAGAAGCACTAACTGTGCAACGGAATGAAAAAGGGAGCAGTAACGGAACCCGAGACACGAGTCTACGGGATAGTAATACTTGAATAATACCACTAACGGTATGCTAGCCGGCTAAGGATGTAGTCGGGAGCAGTCAACTCTAGAATTACAACACCACTAAGGTTGCAATGCCTGGCCAATATAGCTCAGACAACTATAATAACAACCAGGAGATATAATCCAATAGGACTACAAGAGTAGTGCCTAAACAAGGAAGACTCAGTGACCGCCACAGATGTGTGGGAACGAGCCACAAGGAGCGACACTAAACCAAATAGAACGGGAACCTCCAAGGAGTGGAGGAGTACCCAGATCTACGACAGCCATGTCTAGACCACCCAGAAGCTACCTAAAGGAGCGAGTATACCAATTGAAGATCAATAAGATCAAAGGAAGAGTCGACAAGACTAACAAACACAAATGGAAACCCTACCAAGATTAGTATAAGATTACCCAAAAACCACCAGTACCACGCACTTGCCACGGCAAGTGCAGTAAAGACAGAGATATGTAAGGGAACGCTAACACGTCACAAGTACATAGTAATGCACGGTGACTGTAACGAAACAACCACAGGATCACACATCCTAACAACCAGACGTATGGAACCTTGGAAAGGCCTAACGGCCCGACCACTGCATTTAGAACATACCAGTCAGCGAGAGGCTAGACTTGGTCAAGACCTCAAACATGGCCATGCCATGAGAGATTTCTTTTAACACCGGAACCATTGTTTTTAAAACCCAAAATTTTCTTTTCAAAACCACAACCTTCTTTTAAAAAAAAAACCTTGGATTTTAAAACCGAACCAACATGATTATGGTGAGTATCATAGAATGATACAAGAGGAATTGGCAACAGAATACTTCACCTAGGCGTGTGACGAACACTACGAGTGTACCCGTTACGGGATGTGGGACAACCGCACTCCGAAGGAGCTTGCGGGCCCAACATATAGTTGGGTAAGTGGCAACGTATCAACATGGTACCCCACGTATGTGCACATGTAGTGTACGACACACGGGAAGTAGTCGACTCCGTTCTACGGACCATCAGTAAGTTCAACCCAGGACAGCTGGACACCTCAGAGAATCAAGCATAAGGGAACTCAGAGAATCCATCTGAAGATTAGGAACAAGAATTAAGAAGTACGGAGAGCACATGCTAGTAAGTATAGACATTGGATATGTCTCAGGTCATCATGAAAATACATGACTGCTGGGAAGTATACCCAGCCTAAACACAGCAAGGCAATCGCCTATAATGTGAACATCACAATGCTCAACAAACGGGACGGAACTCCCAAGAGCGATCACCAAATTACCACAAGTATACTCCATCATTGAAGGGAATACCAAACCTAGTCTTAGACACTAGGAACAAGCATAAGCAGTCTACCCAAGAACGGGAGACGTTACAACCCAAAAAGGGACAACTCAAGAACGATACCACTAGACGGTACAGTGGACAACCTATCATAACCATTAGCCGGAAGTAACGGCATAATTTAACAACACCCAGGAGCGATCCTTGAAGGGTGTCTGCGTTAACAACAGTTGAACAACCGTAATGATATGAGCACGGGAGCTAAAACGGACACTCGGTTAGGACACCGAAGGGATTTCACTTAACAGGAAATGCCCTAAGATATTGAGAGACACCTATCAACATCAGATTACCTAAAGGGTCTCCTATGAACGGAAGCGTGATGTCACGACTTACCATGGAGCCAATAATACCTCCAACCTATGACGGTATACAAGGAGTGGAAACATGTATAAACAGCTTGCAAAGAGCATAGCTTGCAGCAATACGACTCAGAAGTTGTAAACCAAATACGTTATATAAACTTAAACGGTTGCAAAACCGGCACCAATTGTTAACAAGACCTACAAGAGATATTGCCTCATACGACAAGAAATCAACAACTGGACCATAAAACCAACCCAACATCCTGAGTGGCTTGTAATAATGGCCACCTCAGTGTCACTGTCACTGGAGCACCAGTCTAGCATACAGTTGACGGAGTTAAATACCCCTCATGCCTTCTGTAGCAATTGTACACAGAGGCATAAGAATCATGATAATGCCAACATTGGCCTAGTCCACACTTGGACACTACGAGAAACCCAAGGGAAGGTACCCCTCGTTAACCAAAGACCACTAATGCGGTGATGATGTGAAACCTTAGAAAAGACTTCCATCTACTATAACAATAAAACCACGCAATAGATATTGCCAAAGAGTGATGGAGTAAGGAAATGAGATTTCCAAACCATTACGACTTAAAGGAGTAAGCATACTCCATATGCACCCAAACATATAGTGGACCATTGTGTAAACACCGACATAGCAAACCTTGTCATTAGACCTATGAGTGGAGACAAACCCCTCAACAAGAACCTTCACTTGTCAGTGATAGAATACCCTCCAATTGGAGAACGGGACCAGAAAACCCTTGAAGTTTCATGGGATGTCCTGGTAGTATACATACAAGCAAAACTACACAGCCAGAGCCTGAACCAATGCTCAGCACCGAAAGGCAATAACTATTAAAGCAATCAATGTGAACACACATTGAACACCATGAATGATTAACGCTCAAGAGAGCTTATGACCCGATGAGTTATCTCATCCTTGGTCAACCAAGATACTTGGTGAATTGTATCACAAATGATGAAAATAATGTGAGGTAAGCCAACTTACACATGAAACCTAAACTGAAATAAAACATCCCCACAATGGGAAGATAATAGTAGTGCGGTACGCTACAACAATCGTCATACACACGAACATTGGGAACCCCAGGGTATTCATACCATAAGGGAATGGTGCCAATGACAATGGCAATGAGTAAAGAGAAACTATCACAGTAACAGAAACAGTAAAAACAATGTTGTATAATGAGTAAGAATACGGTGTGCAACAAGCGACCAATATGAGGAAGTAGCAGATAATGACACGGAGTATAGGTGCGAAATAACAGGCAGAAATATTCTTCCCATCACATAAGTGACTTACTGTCAAGCGTTTACGCCTCTGCACTCTGTATGACTGAGTGTTTGGCATTGCACTTGTTCAGCTAATGATCTAATGAGATGGTTTAGGGATATGGAGAATGTCACCGTGTAAATCCTTCTTCACCACAAACACGGCATAAGCCAGTAAGCAAGCTTAGCAACAAACCGTGCGGCCTAAGGCCAAAGAAGCACGAAGAATGTAACACACACTAACAATCACAAGATGTGAATTCCATGGAATAAAAGGTGAAAGGATTAAGAAAGTCACTAGGACCGACGCATATCAATGCAAGGTCATACAAGTAAGAACACTTGTACTGAACCAGAAGAACTGGTATAATTAGAAGCTAGTGACAACAGAGGAAGCACTATAGTAAGTGGTGACTTAACCTCGCCTGACAATAAGTCGGAGGAACTTAACGAATAATCGTGGGAGCACGAACATGTGCAGAAGATTACCAGAGAGCTGGCTACAAATTTTAAACTCATTGAGTTCAAACACGGTAAAAGAATACCGCATTTCTCTAGTAAACCTTATTTCCATAATAGATGGATAAAAAGGTGATGTATAGCACATTAATGATAACAAGAAGGGTGGATAACCCAAATTATCGGGGTCGCGCAGCAGAAGCTAGTGGGCCCTAGCTAGGAGATTAATGTACCCAGTGAGCATAATACAATGGCTATTAATGCCTTGAAGCCTAAAAGGCTAGAACCGAATTAATGATGAGTTAAATAAACTCATATAGGAACTCTTGGTGCAAAGACTAAACCGTTGGTATGGTTAAGACCCTTTGACCAGAGCATATTCTATAGTATACCGTAGTGAAGCTAAACGCTTCAGTTTGCCCAAACTGATTAAACCAATGTTTAATAATAATAACATATGGTAGATTACGTGGGCGTAATCCCTTTTAAGGGGGGTAGAGCGAAAACCGCTTAATGCAAGTTTTATGAATAAAACACAAAACATATGTGCATAGCACAAATGAGAATCATTGATGATGGTACTATGTTAAATAAACATAAGTACTCATTCATATTGTAATTATGGTAACTAGGCATTAGACATGCAAATACCATAGGGGAATATACCCATCTTGTAACACCAGTGTAAGAGTATTAGTAAAAGAAAAGTAATGAGTAGTGGACGGAGCTCCACAAGTATTGTAACCTTTGATAGTACGAAATGAATGAGGATAGTAGATGAATGAAGCTTATGAGTAGTGGAATCGTAAGTAAAATAGTTGAAACAATTGAAGTCAACTAAATCTTATAAGTGTAGTATTCCTTAGTTAGAATATAGGAGATGATGGTGAGTAATGGATGGAAGTAGTGAAGGTTGATGAAATGAGCATTAGGATTGAACCATGGAGTAAACCATTTGGGAAGTAGAGTGAGGACGATCGATGGACTGATTCCATCCTTTGGAGATGTATGGATTTGTAATCACGACTAGAAAGAATAAAAAGATAGAAAATGAAAACAATTAAATTATCTGTTTGGTTGAACCTGATGTGGGAAGTCGAACTTGATCCTGATCAGATCAAGGGAAACCGAACACAAATTGGAGTGGAAAGATAGTTCAACACTGATGCTGATCACATCAGGGTCGAATGATTCTTGAAGCTCCCCTCAAGTGGTCACAAGAATCACACATAGGATAGAAGTAATGAATATAAATTGGAATATGGAGTCGTATGCTTTAGAAATTTTAATTGGTAGTGGTGGAAGAATTTCTTTTAGTAGGGAGAACGAGGATGTGTCAGAAGTGAGTACCGAAGAAGATAGTAAGGTAGTATGTGGTATAATTCCAAGGGCAGCGGGACATAGAGGAGTCCCGTGTCTAGAGGACCTGAGCGCCTGCGGGATTGGAATGTGTATTGCATCGCTTTGGGGATAGCCTTGCATTGTATGTATGTATAAATTGGTAATGAGGAACCGGATGGTCGGTAGTAATGCGGATTGGAGTGATTATTATGCATTAGTATGGTATGGTATGGTATATTATGTAGGAACCGTGGGTAACGGATTTGGGATGGTAAGAGGAAGAAGGTATGGCGTTGGTATTAGACACGTAAGAATGAGTAAACATTATAAACCCATAACCTCGAACAACTTTGAGGACAAAGTTCCTAAGGGGGTAGATTGAAATACCCCGAACTTAAATATAGGGATTAAAATTAATCTCATATGTATTTAAGGGCCTAATGGTACCCAATTAATACTAGTAAGGAAAAATAAATCCAAAAGAAATAAAGAAACGCTTTAAAAGCGGAAAACGCTAAATAGCGTTAAATAACCATAGGAGGTACGAGACCTCGGTTAGAGTATTATATGGATTTTGAAGGTTTAATAAGACCTAAATAATATGGGAACAAATCCCGAAGAAAACGGATCCTTAAAACGGATTAAAATCACTAACGAACCTTAAAGCGCGTTTTTCGAGGTAACCGGGAAAACGTGTCTTTAAGCGGGTCAAATAGACTCGTAACAATTTTGGTCAACTAAATAATCATTAATAAATATTAGTGAAGCTTTAGAACCAATAAAATGAGAAATTAGTAAAAACTGTCAAAAACGGGAACTTGTGGGGTAGAAATATAAATAACACAAACTTATGTGTCCAATATTGTAAAAAGAAATTCAAAACCCATGTGGGTTCTGTATGCTATCCGATTTTTGTCCCCTCTCTCACACTAGTAATTCCTTTTTCATTTGCAAGATGACAAAAACAATAAAAAGGAAAGCATAAAGTAACATACCTTATTTACTCTCACAATTCTCTCTCCTATCCCTCATTTCTTCACACACCCGTACTCACTCCCCCTCATTCTCTGAATCTTCCTTTCTTCTTCTCCAAACCAGCGACAACCATGGAGAAATAAGAAAACAACACAAAACCTCACCTTCTCTCCTTTGTAACTCCCTCAAATCTCTTCCAAAAATTACAAAAATTATACCATTGTCTTCCTCTCTTCAAGAGCAACAATTCTCTCTTTTCAAAATCCAGAAAAGAACATTTTCGTTTTTATGGGTATACCCCATTTGGAGCTTCAAGACCACCATTAGAACCACCTCCTTCTCCTTGTCATTTTAAGGTAAAAATCTTCTTGAAACTCCATCATTTTTCTAGCCTTAAGGTCAAAACGAAATGGAGCTAAACCCTTGTTTGCTTCTTTGAATGCTAGCCGATTTTGGCATTTTTGGAGAGTGGGAAAGGTTGTCCTTGAGCTATCCCAAACAGCACTTGTGCCCTTACAAGGTAAAGAAATTCCTAAACCCTAGAAAAGGTACCTTAAAAGCTTTAAGATAATTTAAGGGTTAGTATATTAATTATACTTGTTTTGTATGCTTTGGGGTGATGGGAATGGAGTTTGGCAACTCCATTCCCCACAAAACCGATTTGTGCAAGAAAAGAGGAAGAGGAGAATTGAAAAAGGAATGGAAGGAAATACAAGCTCAAGGTAAGAGCTCCTTCTTAATGCTCAATTTAATGCATTAGTGTAAGGGGAATGGGTAAGCAATAAAAGAACCTAAACGATTGTATTGGTATTGTAGTATTGGAAGTTTAAGTATTTGAGGAAGTTTGAGTATTTGTGAAATTAGTACTGAATTGTAGGCCTTGGCCAAATGGTTGTGTATGAGTATTAGTATTGGTATTTGGAGAAGTATTGGTGAATGTATATTGTATTGATTGCTGGTAGGACCCTTGTAGGGGTGTGGCTAGAATAGGAATGATTTTGGTGATAATGGGAATGTGTGGATAAGTGAGAATTGTAGGTGAACTATGGCAAAATTTGGGTAGGAAATGTACATTTATGGGTGACTTGGTGAATGGGAGAACAATGTGATATTGGAGCTATAGTATGTTTAGTAGTGATGAAGAGGTAGTAGTGTATAGAAATAAGAAGTACAAAATCGTAGCAAGTGTATTAACATGCATTGGAGAATTAGGAAAAAAATTAATGCGCAAAATGGTAAAAGAGAGTGTTGGACTTGGGTATAGATATTGTAGATGCTTGGAGATGAATTGGAATGGTAAAATGAAGTTAGAGCAAATTGCTAAATCAAAGAGAGGTGTAGGAATGCACAAGTGTGCAAAGTATGAAAATGTGAATGGAAATTTGTGGAATTTGAGCAAGAAGTTGAGTAGGTGTTGGACCATGGATTTAAGGAGTTTTAGTGAGTGTTTAAGTTGTGTTTAATTATGTACAAAACATGTGGAAAGATTATGGAATGATTGGAGTGGATTAAGGGTTGATTTGGGGTTGAAAATCATCCTAGTAGCAGTTTTTAGCAGGTCCGGGACCTAGGTTATGTACCAAGTCCCGACCGCACCTAAATTAATCCGAGAGTCACACCAGCAGGTGTCCGGGACCTTAGTCCAGGACCAAGTCCCGGACCCAATAACAAAATCATCGAGAGTGTTTTCATGCATGGTCCGGACCTTGGGTCAGGACCAAGTCCCGGACCACTTATAAAAACTTGTAAAATGTGATTTTTAGGTTCTAACCATGGGGCATTGATGGGTAATGGTTTTAATGTTGTTTAGGCCTTGTTTGGTGACCTTTAGAGGCCTACGAAGTGTAAACAAGTAGGAAATATTTAGAAAGTTGTAAGTATAGAATATTAAGTTAAACCCGAAACAACGGACAACGGGTAAGTACGGAGTAGTAACTACGTATGTATTGTATGCTTAGATTAATTGAACCATTTGCATGTAGTCATTGGTTCAAGATAAGACTCAAGGACAAGTAAGGACTAAGGAACGAAGACACACCGGTAAAGTATATTTCGGGAAAAAGGTATGATTTCTTCATGCCCTGTATCCTAATCTGTTACCCCTATTTTGTGTGCTTATTTGACCACCTAAATAAGACAAATGCATGAATCGGACTATATTGCACTTACATGTGCTTGACTTATGTTGTGCTTGATATTTATTGTCTTGAGCACTAGTTTTTGTATAATTCATGAAATATAGATGAATTATGATGAATGGTATTCGAACCTCGTATTGCACTTGTGTGTAATGTATTGTACCTCGTATGTATGTGTATATGTGTATTGTATTATGTGGCTTGATGTTTGACTTGTGCTAATTCCTAACTATCTAACTCCTAACTTAAGTGAGTAAATGGAATGAGTACAAGTCCGATATAGCTTCGGCACGCCGTGAGGATGAGGAGACACAAGAGGTTGGATCCGATTCCTGGTTCGTAAGCTGGTCCACGACCCAAATCCCTTAAGTGGGTAGCATCCTGGATTAGTGAACCAAGTAAAGCCTGGTGGTGGGACGGTGTAAGTCCCTGCCCAGAGGCCATACCGGCTTAACATGAGTAAGAGTAAGAAGTAAGTATGTATGAGTATGAGTATGAGTATGAGTAGGTATGCGTTTGTATGGAATAATGAGTAAAAGAGTAATCTCCACCCGATTAACCCGGGTGGACCAATGAAGCTAACAAGAACTGTACTTGTGTATGTACTGAGTATGTGTATTCGGAAGAAGGTAAGTATGTGTTGGATGGTTATATTGTATTCCCTGTATGCAATGAAGTGTATGTATGTATGTTTGCGTAAGTATTCTTGTATTGTGTATAAGAGCATGTATGCATGTATGTTTGAATGAAATCACCGCATGTATTCGACCAAGTGGTCGGCGTACCCTCACTAGTACGCGGGGTATGCGGTTATCATGCTCGGCGAAAGCTGACCCCTTCGGGGACTTTTTTTAGTGTGCAGGTACCCGAAGCGAATGTGGTCAAGGCACGGACCGGTGTCTACATTGGATAGTAGTAGCAGAATGTAGAGGTGCATTAACTAGCACACCCCTTGTATTAGAAAGTAATGTAGTAGTGAGGAATGGGTAGTAAGTAGGCTCTTAGTGAGTATGTATGAACTGGAAGAGGTATTATACTTGTATAAGGAACCTAGTAAACTCGGTATGTAGATTATACTGTATTGTACTTGGAGTATTGTATTGAATGAAGATTGTAGTAGTATTTGGTAAACGGAGAACGTATTGTAGACTTTTAGTACTCGGGATTCCGGTCCATCAGACCGATGCTGTTGTAGAAGAAGTAGTAGCCTTGTTAGTCACGTGGGTGACTAACGGCATTGTATCCCCATTGTATGTAAGCATATATCCGCTGCGTGTATCTGATATGTAAGGAAATTGGACGGTAAGCACTATATTAATGGTAGGGGTGTTACATGTACCCCTCAAACACGACACTTAATTATGCTAGTGCCGAGACATCGAAAGATGGGGCAATGAATTTATGTCGAAAAATAGGATTCAGAGAGAAACACATGAATGAGATGTTCTCGGTCAAACCCTAATAACGTCTCTAACTCCCGGGTTTTAAAACGTTAAAAACCGAAAACATTGAAATCGAGCGGAAGGGAGCTAGACGATTCTAAAATCCCGGCTGCAACTAGGAAGGCCGATACTTCCCTAGCACCCCGCGCCTTGTAAAAATTCTAGGCTGCAATTAGGGGAGGTTTGTCACCCTAATGCCTCGCCTAAAGAGATCCAGACTGCGACAAGGAGGGTTATGACCCTAGTGCCCCGCCTCGGATTTTTATTTTGGAAGAGAGACAAGCGATGTCTAACTAGGAAGAAAACGTTCTTTGAAGGTGTTAGACATCCCATGTTTCCCTGAAAACGGTTTATGCTTTAGTTGAAAACTAAGTCAAAGAACTTTTGAAGTTGTTCAGAATTCTCTGTAAAGAAACGCTGATTTTGAGAAATGTTTTTAGGATAAAACTTTCTGTATATGTGAGAAGAACTTTCTGCATTTTGAGAAGAGTTTTCTGTGATGTGAGAAGAGTTTTCCTTTAAAATCCACAAAAATGTTTCTTTTGAGAGCTTGATGAATTTGAACAAAAAGATTGCTTGAAACTTGAGAAAAGAGATTTTTTTTTTGGATTTTTAGTTAAAACTGAATAATGAGGAATGTTTTTTGGAATTTGGAGTTTGAACGGGATTTACAATGATTTGAATCGAATGCATTAAGTTTGAATTGGATTGGGCCGAATGAATTGGATTTGGATTGAATTTTGGTTGGGGTTGGAAAACGAGGGGGGTCAAAGTTAGACCGAGTCAAAGTGGGATCGAGTCAAAGTTGGGTCAAGGTCAAACTTGGGCTGGCCAAAGCTCGGATTGGTCAAAGTTTGGGCCTTGGTCAAAGCTTGGTCATGGTCAAAGTTCGAGTCAAGGTCAAAGCTTGGGTCATGGTCAAAGTTCGAGTCAAGGTCAAAGCTTGGGTTGGTCAAAGTTGGACCGAGTCGAAGTTGGACCGGGTTGGGCCTTGGTCAAGGTTTGGACCGGATTAGGCCTTGGTGGATCGAGTGGGCTTTTGGGTCCAAAATGGGTTTGGGCTGAAATGAGCTTGAGCCTTGAAATGTGTTTGGGCCTCGAATGGGTTTGGGCCTTGATGGGCTTCGGGTTTGGGCCTTAGTGGGCTTCGGATTTGGGTCTTGTTGGGCTTTGGATTTGGGCCTTGTTGGGCTTTGGATTTGGGCCTTGGTTGGGCTTTGGTTTTGGGCCTTGTTGGGCTTTGGATTTGGGCCTTGTTAGGCTTTGGTTTTGGGCCTTGTTGGGCTTTGGATTTGGGCCTTGTTGGGCTTTGGATTTTTTTTTGGGGGGCCTTGTTGGGCTTTGTTTTTTTTTGGGGGCCTTGTTGGGCTTTGTGTTGAGTTAGGCTTTGGTTGGGCTTGTGGGCCTTGTTTGGGATTTTGGGCCGGATTTGGGTTGGGCAAGTGGACCATGTTTCAGGTCAAATTGGGCCATGGTGAATATTTGGCCAGGTATGGTGGAGTTGGGCCATGAGTTTTGTGGGCTTTTGAATTTAGACTTTGGCTGGGTATTTGGACTTGTCCATTTTTTTTGGGCTTTTGAACCAAGTTTTGAGAGTTAAAGGTTTGTTTTTATACACAGTAATGAAAACATTAATTAAAAAATTGAGAGACAATTCTGGATTTAGGATGGAAAGAGAGGAAGTAGGTGTTTGGAAGAATTTGGGTTTGGACAAATGAGTTCATTATTTATATATATATATATATATATATACCATATTTTTTAAATATGTTTTTAAGGTTTAGGGTGTCAGGACACATGACCCACTAAGTGCCAAGGGACACCCACTAACCTAGTGGCTAGGACCTAGAGGACATAATAACTAGGGCTTAATTCTAACCCAAATGAAATGGGCCTAGATGAAAATTAAATTTACGATGTAAATTGACAATGCCCAAATAAGAATTGAACCGTTCAATAAAAAATAAAAATAAAAAATAGTGTGAGACGTTTATATGCATGACAACATGAATCGCCGAATTAAAGAAATAAGATACAAGTACATTTTACAAGTCATGCTGATTATTTGTTAGTATTACGAGTCAGCCAATTACGGTTATAAAAACAGAACAATGTAAGCAATTCATAAAGTGAAGATAATGAGATTTTGTTATCTTATTCTTATCATGCGTGGCAAATTGATGACAAGGTTAACCTAAACGAAGGGTAAACAAAGTATATATACATTCACACGACACTTGCTAAACTATGCCTAGCAAACTCCAAAAGCTTAAGCATAGATGATGATCCCTTTTTCTTGTATTTATGTTAAAACAGAAAGATAATTCTTATTAGCGACAAAACAAACACATCAGAAGTCGAACAACAAAAATTAAAAAGAAGTCAAGCCTGAAATGAACAAGGCAGATTTTAACTAGCAAGAATTGCAATCTTCCTCAGGCGGTCCCATGCGTGCAATGTCCAGTCCAAACTCCCATGTACAGGGTACCTTGCCCAAGAGATAAATCAGAAATGTTAAACTCATTCTAAACATGACATTTCGTGAATCAAAAGCGAATTCAACTACTCTAAAACAATTGGTAATATAGAATCAGGAGAGGCGTGGAACAAGGGGAAAAGAATATGAGCTTAGAATCAAACTCATAGAGCACCTGTAACAACACAAAACACTGAAATAGTTAAGTGCTATGTATTTTCATCAGTCAATCCAAATGAATAGCATAATACAAGGGATAATGGAAAGAAACAAAGATAGAATTAAATGACAAGGTCTGAATTGATACGACATAGTATTCTTAGCGAACAATGAGTGCAACCCACATCCTGGAGTCGACGTGCAGCCATGACCCAGAACCCACTTAGGATCAGTTTGATCCCAACCACGAAGGAAACAATACAATAGAGTTGTGAGGCATTAAGACACTAGTAGAAAAAACATTTTCAATGACGCACTTTAAACCACGGTTATACTCGTAACCGTCATTTAAAAACTTTATACCACGGTTATGATCATAACCGTCACAAAAGTGTCGGCGGGAGATTTTATACCACGGTTCAACGCAGAACCTTTATGTGTTTTATTATATACCACGGTTCTGAAGGAACCGTCATATATAGTTTGACGCGTTTTATTATATACCACGGTTATAGGTCGAACCGTCATATATACTTTGACCCCTTGCATTATATACCACGGTTGTATGACAACCGTCGTTTTTAGTCATGGTAAAAAAACTATAAATGACGGTTTCTTGGTAGAACCGTGGCTCTTTCTCTTCTTCCTATTAGATATATTGCTCTCACTGTCGAACAAATCGAACATGGTCTCAACTCTTCTTCTCTTCAACTTCGCATTTTTTTTTTGCAACCCACCGGCGAACATGGAACAAATGCTCCTCTTCTTAATGCTCTGCGCCTCTCTTCTTCAACTTTGCAACCCACCGGCGAACTGGAAAACAAGGAACACATGCGCCTCTCTTCTTCATGCTCTGCGCCTCTTCTTGACGGTAATTTTTGCGAACAAGTAACAAATGCTCTGCGCCTCTTCTTCACGGTAATATTTGCGAACAAGGAACACATGCTCTTCTTCATCTTCATTGTAATTTTTGTAACCCTAACCGGCAAACAGACGGTAATTTTGTAGCCCACCGACGAACACGGTAATTTTGTAACCCACCGACGAACAAGGAATACAACATTCACTCACTCATTTTGCAACCCTAATTCGCATACAAGGAACATACATGTTCTGCATTCTGCATTGTTTGAGCTCTGTTGAATTAGTTGAAGACGGCGCTAAATCACCGGCGATTTTTCAAAAAAAAAAAACTATAAACCACGGTTTTACGAATAACCGTGGTTTATTAGTTCATTTTATAAATTAAATACCACGGTTCTACACAATAACCGTCATTAATACTCACTTATACCACGGTTCGGGCTTTTAACCGTGGTATAAAGTCAATGATCTCACGGGAAAAAGGGTCTTAAAACGACGGTCCAAAGGAACCGTGGTATAAACTCCCTTTTAAACGACGGTTTTTGAACCGTGGTATATAGGTTTTAGCTATATGCGACGCCAGTATAAACCACGATTTCTAACCGTGGTATATAGGCAAAATAACCGTCATAAAACATTTTTTCCACTAGTGAGAGTAAGTAAATCAAGCAACTGAGGGAACACGGAGCAATTATTAAATACGCAACAGAGGTAAACAAATGAATTTTGATCAAAGATCCATTAAAATCAGAATAGAGGACAATCACCTCCAGAAGAAGAACATTGAGATTTCCTGCAAAATAAAGAATAGACAAAACAAACAACTCAGATCAGTCTGTACGAGTGCTTGAATGGACAGAAAATGCAAACAAAGCAAAAGAAAATGGGGTTCCTAAAACACAAATCGCAACCCAGCTCGGGTTGGGTCCAGTAGTACTCAATAGGGACTTCAAGTTTGTTCTGGGCAGAGCCAAACGAAGCCAAACAGAAGCGAGAGCGACAATCATTTTGTCTAGAACAGACACAACCGCAGAGCATTGACATGGTCTATGTCTCCAAAGAAGAACATTGAGATTTCACAGTGCACGCGGCATTCTCTACAATCGAACTCAAACTGTCGCGTTGCAATTAGAATCGAACAGTGCAGTAGGAAAGGAGAAGTTAAGGAAACTGAAGTTAGATACGATTTCCAAATCACAAGGCCAACACGAAAGGCAGTAGTAATGAACTAATCTTCCAAATCCAATTATCAACCAACAAATCGAATCAGATTTTTTGTATCTACGATCCAACCTACATTGACCTCGTAAAACAAAAATAAGCATAGTCATAAACAGATTAGCACAAACGGAGACCTATCCAAGTTGATACAAACTTCATTCGATTCCTTCAAACCTAACTACGAATCAAACTAACATCTCAGGAGAAATTCCAGCGGCGAACTTGGAAGACGATCAGTTTAGATTTGAGAAAAATCTCAAAATAGCCAGCATACTAAGAGAAAGCAGATAAACCAGAGAAACTTAGCCACTGAAATACAGATTCAAACAGAAAAAATGGCCTGCAAACCAATGACGGAAAATAGGATTGGGGGGCATCGACTTCGTCGGAGTTCGGCATCTGAAGGAGCAGGTCGAAATGTCTGCTAGAAGTCGAGGACAAGTGGCGAAGGTGGCGGAGATGATCGACTTCTCTGCACTTCAACTCGACGATGGCTTCGGAAGAAGGAAAAGAGGCGCATTACGTGTGCTCCTTGTTGCCACTTTGGGTTACGAATTATCACCAGTAAGAGAATGAAGAAAGGTTGTGGTGTCTGCTGCTGCTTAGGGCATTTCGATTTTATTTTTAGATGAAGCAAAGGATTGTTCTCTGGTTTTTCTTTTGAAGATCGATGGATGAAGAGCTTATCGGCGAGGGAGACGACTGCTTGGGGAAGATTGAAGGTGAAAAAAATGGGAGATCGAAAGAGACGCCCGGCTTGGAGAAGAAGACGGCTTGGGGAGAAGATGAAGAATGAGGAATATGAAGGTGTCGGCTATTCTAGTTTTGACTGAAGAAGAAGAGAATTGGCGGTGAGTGAAGGGGATCATCGGGAAGGAAGCAGTGGAGAAGGAAGGATGGGTGATGGAGTTTTTGCTTCTGGAGATGAAAAAATGATCGAATCCTTGCATATGGGAGAAGGAGATGGGTTTTTTTTAAGGAGTTGGGCAACCTTCAGGCTTCTTCAGCGTCGAGTACCGAGGAAGCATGGCGAGAGTGTTGGGGAAGGGGGCGATCGGCTCTTCCAAGAATTCACCCATACTGTGTGTTCTCTATGATGTTGGGCTTACCGAGATTGGAGTGCTCCGACACAAACAACAATCAAGCCAAAATAAAAGGGCTAGGATCAAACCCAGAACCGCTGGGTTACATGGAGAGTATGCTAACCGGCTATGCTGAGTCGGAAATCAATATCTTCATGGGAGAAAATAATACTAGAGTTTTTAGCCCGGACTGGGATGACTATTCTAAAAATGCTACGAGTTTAAAAGAAAGTATACAAGGAAAAAAATAGAAGACTAATCTAATGGCATGAAATTATGGAATGTAAATAATAAGATAAGTAAATAAAACAAGATGAATGGGTTTAAAACCGGATTATTGTTTGAAAATTCATTTTTTTGGAAAATCTCGTTTTTATGAAATGCTTTGAAAAAGGTTATAAAATGACGGTTTCGTTATGGCACGCACGTCAATACGTTTTGACAGAGAAAGGCGATGACCCCTCTTATTCCATTTCTTATTTCGGAAATTGCTTTATGGGGTGAGAATTTTGGTGTCTACAGATGGCTCCCCTTGATTCAATTCTGCAAGCCCTTGCAGAATTGGATCAAGGTTGACGGCGCCAAAAATTCTCACTGCAGCTTGAGGCATTCCCAAGTGTGAGATATGAGTACCATACGAGTGGGGACTTATGGCGGGCCCCGACTAGACTTCGGCGTCTAGCGCTAGGACTTATGACGGGCCTAGAATGTGATAGTCGATGGTATAAGGACTAACGACGGGCCTCAACTAGATCTCGGTGTCTAGCTCTAGGTCTAAAGACTAGAATACGACCAATCTATCTATGCATGAGGACTAAAGACGGGCCTCAACTAGATCTGGGTGTCTAGCTCTAGGACTGATGACGGGCCTAGAATGCATCTTCGAATTGCATGAGGACTAACGACGGGCCTCAACTAGATCTCGATGTCTAGCTCTAGGACTAAAGACGGGCCTAGAATATAACCGGTATATGAGTTATGCATGAGGGCTAACGACGGGCCTCAACTAGATCTCGGTGTCTAGCTCTAGGACTGATGACGGGCCTAGAATGCATCTTCGAATTGTATGAGGACTAACGACGGGCCTCAACTAGATCTCGATGTCTAGCTATAGGACTAAAGACGGGCCTAGAATACAACCGGTATATAAGTTATGCATGAGGGCTAATGACGGGCCTCAACTAGATCTCGGTGTCTAGCTCTAGGACTGATGACGGGCCTAGAATGCATCTTCGAATTGTATGAGGACTAACAACGGGCCTCAACTAGATCTCGGTGTCTAGCTCTAGGACTGATGACGGGCCTAGAATGCATCTTCGAATTGTATGAGGACTAACGACGGGCCTCAACTAGATCTCGATGTCTAGCTATAGGACTAAAGACGGGCCTAGAATACAACCGGTATATAAGTTATGCATGAGGGCTACGACGGGCCTCAACTAGATCTCGGTCTAGCTCTAGGACTGATGACGGGCCTAGAATGCATCTTCGAATTGTATGAGGACTAACGACGGGCCTCAACTAGATCTCGATGTCTAGCTTTAGGACTAAAGATGGGCCTAGAATACAACCGGTATATAAGTTATGCATGAGGGCTAATGACGGGCCTCAACTAGATCTCGTGTCTAGCTCTAGGACTGATGACGGGCCTAGAATGCATCTTCGAATTGTATGAGGACTAACGGCGGGCCTCAACTAGATCTCGATGTCTAGCTCTAGGACTAAAGACGGGCCTAGAATACAACCGGTATATAAGTTATGCATGAGGGCTAGCGACGGGCCTCAACTAGATCTCGGTGTCTAGCTCTAGGACTGATGACGGGCCTAGAATGCATTGAAGGAGTTGTACGAAACTCACTGCGGCAAGTGGTTAATCTGAAGTTGTTCCTGGCTATAGGTTGGTTCGAGGTCGGGCGCTCTCTGTGGGCCATTTGATCCCTCATGAGGGATTTGAGGGTTGGAAATCTACCTTAGGTGTTGTCGTATTTTACTGTATGAGTGCAGGGTTTGACGGGATCGGGTGATTCCGAGATGATCGGATGGCTCCAGCACGAGGGTAGCCTTGGTGTGAACAGTAGATTCGTGGTTTGACTGCAAAGGCCAGGTGTGATTTTTGAGGTCGAGAGAGGGTTTCGGTCGATGGCTCCGGTATGGCTCTAGAGAGTTTTTTTTTTTGGTTTGGTGATTTGGGTAATCGGTCTTTGAATGGAGATTTTTTTTTAGAAGAGTGACTTTTAGAACTCGGCGGTTCGATATGATTAGGTGACTTCAATATGATTTGAGGGCTCCGGTATGATCGGATGGCTCTGGTGCGATCAGATGGCTCCGGTTCGATTGTGATTCCCTCGTGAGCAACGGCTCTGGGACGGTTGGTGGGTTTCGATTTGGATTGAGATTTTGGGTCAAATGGTGGATTTCGATTTGGATTGAGATTTGTGGTCGAATGGTGGGTCGATGTGATTTACTATGGTTGACAGTTTTTCTTTTCATTGTGGATGAATGGCTTTAGTATGGTCAGTTTCAGCTTCAGTATCCTCGAGAGGGCTCCAGGATAGTTCGGGATGGCTTCGGGGAGGCTACGAGATTGCTCCATTTGATGATAGTGGTGAACAAAAGGGGAATCTTCTTTTGAGGTGGTCGCACCCTGGGCGGGCTGCCTACGTACTCAATTTCGTATTGAGATCAGACCATACGTAGTTCGAATTTTTGTAGGCAAGACCATGGTGATGAAATGGCTCCAACAGGGATGTTAGGTGGCTCCCATATTGTTCTCGAACTGTTGGGATGGCTCCTGTGTAGCTGTAGAGATGGTTACGATGTTTGAGGATGGCTCCCGCATGGCCCCGGCTTGGCTTGGGAGTGGTGTCGATGAGACTCGAATATGACAGTGGGTGGCTCCAGCTTTGACTTCTTTTGATTGGAAGTTATGCTTCAACGACTACAACTGAGGTTGATTTTCAGCGAGACTATGCATAGTTTTTACCGGTTGGATGTTGAAGATGAAATGAATATGATGCATGCAGGTATTAAATGCTGGATACGATGCAAAATGCATATGCAATTTTTGGAGAGAAGGTATGGCCCTATCTCTATTAATACGAGGTTTACGAATATAAAACATCTTCGGCTCGATCTTGAGTGATTGTTGAATTAGAATGTGTGAATCACTTTCCTCTCATGGAGGGATGCAGGTCAATCTCTCGTGAGTATGGCCGTGTGTGCTAATGGTGCGATGTTACTCTTGATGCTCGGAGCAGTATTTTCCTTAGAATTTCTTTCGAGGTTCCGAACTTTCCGACCCTTACAAATTCCTCACCCGCAACGGGGTAGGCTGTTTATGTGTGGTGCTTTAATCAAAGATTCGCTCGCACTCTGAAGACCTTGGCAATAAGGTCACACTCATTCGCTCATGGTCCCTTTGGTATGACGGGACATATTGATAACAAGCACGAAGCTTATGGTTCATGTTTCAGATCCGATACTTTCAGTTAACGCTCGTCAACTAACGAGTCAGGGATCTTTTATTGGGTTATAACGGGGCTGAGGGGTGTGATGTATGTCACATGGGACCGGAGGATTTGTTTGGAGAGTTGGAGCTTTCGCGCAATAAGGGTATGTTTCGCCTCTGCCATGGGTGGAATGATTAGACAGGTTTTGATAACCTTTTATTGATTTCTATGGGACATCATTGGTCCTTTGGATTCGGTTTTCTCCTTCTTGTCTCCTCTGATGTTGTTTTGGACCTCCTTCTCATTTTTGTGTTTTTGAAATTGCATTTGGTTTATTAACCTTCTCAAGCACTTTTTCTTTGCTTTGTATTTTGGCTTTCAGCTTCGGATTTGCATTGACTCATTGATTCTTTGACTATTTTTGGTGTTCTTTTTTTTTTTGGTGTTTGGCTTTGGAGTTTCATTGACTCACTGATTTCTTTGAACATTTCATTTGTTGTTTCATGAAAGATGGTGGGGGAGACCATGGCTCCGGCTCCTTCGAGATCCTCTATTGCAGGGGTAAGTGTGTATATGTGGGGTGGCATGTTGTGGAGGTTCTTTTTTTTTTGAAGAAAGAGTTT
This sequence comes from Limonium bicolor, assembly GCA_023374045.1. Taxonomy (NCBI): domain Eukaryota; kingdom Viridiplantae; phylum Streptophyta; class Magnoliopsida; order Caryophyllales; family Plumbaginaceae; genus Limonium; species Limonium bicolor. The sequence goes on along the minus strand of CM041782.1, from coordinate 121,349,887 downwards.
TTCATGTAAGGCTCAGCGGGGCTCACTAAGGGATTATGTACAGGGTAGTCAAAGTTTTTTTTTGTTTTGTGGAGGTTTTATTCCTAAGTGCCTCGTCATCCTCATTAGTCAATGATTATTTTCTTACTATTCTCGGATTTTTGCATGAATCACAGTTCGTATCCTGTTTATCGACATTGATCTCGCTATGAATTGTACCTCTCCATGTGCTGAAGGAATACACAAGTCGATCATGGTTTTACCTCTATGGACTCGCTCTATCTGCCCTCATCGCTCGGTGGATTGCCCAATATCCTCATTCAGAATTCAAGGGAAATACCGCTCTTCGCAACACTACTCACTTGGTATGTGGTGCTGATTTTAATTAGACCTTGTGTTCATTGATGGGTCAAGAGTTAAGTGGTTCACGCACTATGTTCAATCAATCTCTCACGATTTTCCCAAAGATGTCATTTCGATATGGGGGTATGCAAATGCGATTATCTACCATGCGATGTATTGTGGTAATATGGGATTACTACATATAGTATGCATGAAACGCTGAAAATGGTGAATGGAAATGGTTGATTGAATGTTTTTTTTGTGTTTATTTTGTTTTTGATGCAATGCATGAGTGGTAAGGTTATGACTAGTCTCGCCTGAGTCGAATTCAGCTCACAGTTCATGAAGCTCATCCCATTACTGTTGCCTGTTGCCCTTGAGGCGGTCTAGTTGCTGGCTCGCTGTCGGGGAAGTAATTCTCAAGTGAGGTCGGGTTGGTTATTGGCTCCTGGATTTTGAATTTTTAGGGAGTGACAACTCCCGCATGGTGGCCTCACGACTTGGAAACGACTGCCCTTCTTTTTTTTCATTCTGGTCACTAGCGTGCACGGTGATTCCAATTGGAAAAGGTTTGAACTCGGTTTTCTTTTCTATCCCTAAGATCGGGCTTAGCGTTGAGATATTGGGATGAAAGCCGGTGTGTGACAAGGTTAAAATGGAACACATGACTGTGCAAATTTTGAGGTGGACAAGACCCGTGAATGATTGATGGATTTGAAATGACTGGAAGTGCAAGTGACTTTTTTTTGTCATGAATGCAATGCATGTGTTTTGCTTTTTGCTCGGTTGCATTTGTTGGCGTTGTTTACTTAGGGGATGCCTCCTGTAGATACCGTGAATTTTCACCCCATAAAGCAAAGTTGACGAATGATATATAGATGTGAGGGGTCGTCCTTATTCGTTCTTTTCATTATACGTGCATGCCAAAAGAAACCAAGTTTTGGAAAAACAAGTGTTTTCAAAGTGGCGGATTTTCTCAATATGGATTTTGACGCTCGGTCATTCACAGATAAAATAGGGAGTGGGGAACCTATACACATTGATCTAAATAAATTCAAAGGGAATGTATAAACCTATACATGCAGTCTATTTAGAAATTGACAAGAAAGAACAGAAGGCTAGGGGAAACCTATACATCAATTCTAAAAGTCATTAAATAAGGGAGTTTTGAGCTAAACTTCTTTTGAGTTCTTCTGGTCCATCTTCGGGCTTCTGATCGACTGCTTGCGCTCGTCTTCGGACTCTTGGCCAGCTGCTCGCTCGTCTTCGGGCTCTAGGCCGACTGCTCGCTCGTCTTCGGGATCTAGGCCGGCTGTTCGATCGTTTTCAGGCTCTTGAAGCAATACCGTGATCAAACCGAACGGTTGGTGTTCTTCTGATTTTCAATAGTTTGAACTCGAACCGGTGTCACTAGTCTTTATGTCGCTTGACTCGGGTTGGTACACCTCTGATTTTGCATTTGAATGGTTGGTGTCGGTCTTCATGTCCCTCGGGTAACTCCACGGGTTGGTGTGCCTCTAGCTTTCAGCTCGATCCACATAGTCGATCTTCATGTTGCTTCACTTGCTTCGACGTGGGGAATGAGGGTATTTTTTAGAAAAAGAAAGGTGAATGATCAAGCACAAAATCTTATGTGAAAATCCACCACTTTTGTGAAAACACAAATGACTAGAACGCTCCACGGTGATGACCGCTGCTCTTGAAGGTGGATAGAACTTCAAAAATAACGGGTCACAACATGGGGACTAAGTCATTTATTTTGAAATACGTTTGTGAAAATCAACTTTCAAAACTGTTTTCGAAAACTATTTTGAAATAATGCTGATGAAAAGTGTTGTTTGAAATTCATTTGTAGAAAGTAGATTTTCGAAATCTATTTTTGAAAAATTGTTTTGGAAATAACATTTAAGTGAAGTAAAGTTTCCAAAGATGTTGTGGCAGGTTTTTAAAACCTCAAATGTTTATGAGTAACATTTAGGTGTGACTCTATGTCAAACGAGCTCGTAAGAAAGCTTTAAGAGACATACAAAAGAGAATTCCGAACGTTTTAAAACGGCTTGGATTGAAAAACGGTTCGCACACATGTACAACAAAAAGTAAATCGCGGTTGTGTTTGATGTGGAGCTGTAAGTGTAATGTTGGGATAATCACTTTCCAGGTCAATTAATGCTTCCATACCACCAGGGAACCGTCGTCCCTTCACTGTTCATCTCTCGGGATTTATCTCTGTTATGCCCCTTGCGAGGCATTTATAAAGAAAGTCCGGAGTGCTTAAGTTCGAAAGGTCAGGATACCCGAAGTGATAAGGAAACATACGCCACGGCCAGTGATGATCGACACAACACCCACTCTTCGGGAACTCGGGGAAGTACTGCATGGGAATGGGTCTCTCGTCATCTGCACGGTCAGGTGTGTCTAAAGCCCAAATTATTCACTGACTACGTTGTGCCATGTATGGGTATCTGGTAAATACGGGATCCTCTATGGACGTGTAGCGTGACATTGGGGTTTAAAGACACCCGTGGTGCAGAGGAACAATGGAGAACTGAGCCCATACAATCTTCAGGGTAAGGCAGAAGGGTGGTCAGACAGGCGGCATACAAGGGGGTAACTCTCCGTAAAACCCGTCCTAGACACCGGATCAGGTAGCTGGACACTGAAGGCTCATGGTTCACTATATGCTGGTTTAGACTCGGATAATGAAGGATATATTTGGATCATGAGTATCAAGACGTAGGTCGATGACCATCTCGCCCCGTGGGTATAACCATTCAAATGAATGACCCGACTCATGGGGAATCGATCGTGGACCGATCGGCATCCCGTGACTCGTGAATATAGCGGGTGACACAGAGGAATGCATGTCCTAAGCTACCCAACCAATGCACCCCACAATCATACAACATATAAGTAAAGTAGAGAAGTTAGCACCAACTTATTTACTAAATGTTTGTCTTGAAGGTTGTAATTCCAATTTGGTTGTTTATTACCCTAAAGGGAAGTTAGCTTCATTCAATCCTAAGTGTCTCTTTCTAATCGTGAGCTAATTGTTAACCGAATTGTTGTAATGTTTGTTGAGGATCTATCAAGTCCTATCTGTCCACATCAGATACACACTCTAGGTGTGGAATAGAGTAATCCTAGAGGCTTTGAAAAGAATCTCTTGAAGGTTTTGAAAGAAGTGGGGAAGTCCCGACAATTTTGAATGGAGTTCAGTCTTCTTGAGTTTGAGAGAAACTTACTCAAGTTCTCCCGCAGAGTCGCCATTCTGTGGAGGGTGATTTTTCGGTATGAGGGGGGTCTATGCAAATATGGTCTGACTGAAAAGCCAAGATCCTAGAAATATGTCATTCTGTGGAGGGTGAAAACCCGTTATTCTGGCATCCCTCAAATACCTACTAAATCGTCCGTCTTTCCCAGAAAGCATATGGGAAGTGTTAGTGAACACTACACCCGCTCTCAATGGACTCCACGCGGACTTATGCCCTAAGGGCGGAATTGACTAGAGTCGCCACCTAGTTTAACCTATGGAACTAGGAAGGGAGGGTGAGGGTTCTAAGAACCGTTAATTGACGCTGATGATTTGTTGCCTATGGATAAGACTTATGTGATCATACTAGAGATTCTGTGTGGGTTCGTACTGGGTTACACCCCTTAGAAGTGGCAACGACCACAAACTTCGGATTGGTGCCCGAGGAAACCTCGGTCTCCAATTGTCAGGATTGCCTTCTTTCAAAACCTTTTTAGAGAGATTCATTTAAAAGCCAAGGATATGATTAGGACAAGAGGAAAGAATACGAGTGGATGAGGCGAGCTTTCCTGCCAAGCTAACGCCAAGAAAAAGAATTGATGAATTTGAATGGGTATAGAATGAAAGATTGAGGAAAAGTCTGAAGTTGAGTGAATAGATAAGACTTGGAGTCTGATGGTTTGAAGTTTGTGGGAACCGAAGAAGGTTTAAATGTTTTGAGAGATATGAGAGCCACCTCAGAGGGGGGAAAAGGATTTTTGTTTGGAATGGGGACACACCCTAGATGGGCTGCCTACGTAGTCAACTCCCTGTTGAAATCAGACCTTACGTAGTTCACGTGTTTTGGGTTTTGGAAGTTTTGAAGGGTTTGAAGTTTTGGGTGCGAGAGATTAGTCTGTGAGACGCTCGGGTCTATGAGACGGTGGGATGTTCATGTAGGGGGAATAATGGGATGTCAAGGCCAGTGAGACACTCGGGTCTGTGAGACGCTTGAATCTTAAAATAGTGGAGATTGAGATGTTCGAGTCTGTGGGGCACTCGGGCCTATGAGACTATTGAAGTTTGGAAGAAATTTAGGATTTAGAAGATGTTTCGAGTTTGGAATGATTTGGGTTTGGAAGATGATTCGAGTGTGTGTGAGGCAATTGGAATTTGGGTGGAGATCCCGGTTTTTCAGGTTTGAGGTTCTGAACGGGTTGAGTTTTTGGGATATTTCAATTATAGAGTGAGATGATGGAGGACTGAATTGTTTGGAGGATTGATTGTCAAAACCATATTTTTTTGTAAAAGGGCGGATAATCCCGAGGGATTACCTTATGTACCCCCTCAAACACGACACTTAATTAATGCTAAGTGCCGAGGCATCGAAAGATGGGGCAATGAATTTATGTCGAAAAATAGGATTCAGAGAGAAACACCATGAATGAGATGTTCTCGGTCAAACCCTAATAACGTCTCTAACTCCTGGGTTTTAAAACGTTAAAACCGAAAACATTGAAATCGAGCGGAAGGGAGCTAGACGATTCTAAATCCCGGCTGCAACTAGGAAGGCCGATACTTCCCTAGCACCCGCCTTGTAAAAAATTCTAGGCTGCAATTAGGGGAGGTTTGTCACCCTAATGCCTCGCCTAAAGAGATCCAGACTGCGACAAGGGAGGTTATGACTCCAGTGCCCCGCCTCGGATTTTTATTTTGGAAGAGAGACAAGCGATGTCTAACTAGGAAGAAAACATTCTTTGAAGGTGTTAGACATCCCATGTTCCCCGAAAACGGTTTATGCTTTTAGTTGAAAACTAAGTCAAAAGAACTTTTGAAGTTGTTCAGAATTCTCTGTAAAGAAACGCTGATTTTGAGAAATGTTTTTAAGATAAAACTTTCTGTATATGTGAGAAGAACTTTCTACATTTGAGAAGAGTTTTCTGTGATGTGAGAAGAGTTTTTCCTTTAAAATTCCACAAAATGGTTTCTTTGAGAGCTTGATGAAATTTGAACAAAAAGATTGCTTGAAACTTGAGAAAAGAGATTTTTTTTTGGGGATTTTTAGTTAAAACTGAATAATGAGGAATGTTTTTGAAATTTGGAGTTTGAACGGGATTTACAATGAGTTTGAATCGAATGCATTAAGTTTGAATTGGATTTGGATTGAATTTTGGTTGGGGTTGAAAAACGAGGCGGGTCAAAGTTAGACCGAGTCAAAGTGGGATCGAGTCAAAGTTGGGTCAAGGTCAAACTTGGGCTGGCCAAAGCTCGGATTGGTCAAAGTTTGGGCCTTGGTCAAAGCTTGGGTCATGGTCAAAGTTCGAGTCAAGGTCAAAGCTTGGGTCATGATCAAAGTTCGAGTCAAGGTCAAAGCTTGGGTTGGTCAAAGTTGGACCGAGTCGAAGTTGGACCGGGTTGTGCCTTGGTCAAGGTTTGGACCGGATTAGGCCTTAGTGGATCGAGTGGGCTTTGGGTCCAAAATGGGTTTGGGCTGAAATGAGCTTGAGCCTTGAAATGTGTTTGGGCCTCGAAGTGGGTTTGGGCCTTGATGGGCTTCGGGTTTGGCCTTAGTGGGCTTCGGATTTAGGCCTTAGTGGGCTTCGGATTTGGGCCTTGTTGGGCTTTGGTTTTGGGCCTTGTTGGGCTTTGATTTTGGACTTGTTGGGCTTTGGTTTTGGGACTTGTTGGGCTTTGGATTTGGCCTTATTGGGCTTTGGTTTTGGGCCTTGTTGGGCTTTGGATTTGGGCCTTGTTGGGCTTTGGATTTTTTTTTGGGGGCCTTGTTGGGCTTTGGATTTTTTTGGGGGGGGGGGGGCCTTGTTGGGCTTGTGGGTTGAGTTAGGCTTTGGTTGGGCTTGTGGGCCTTGTTGGGATTTTGGGCCGGATTTGGGTTGGGCAAGTGGACCATGTTTCAGGTCAAATTGGGCCATGGTGAATATTGGGCCGGGTATGGTGGAGTTGGGCCATGAGTTTTGTGGGCTTTTGAATTTAGACTTGGGCTGGGTATTTGGACTTGTCCATTTTTTTTTTGGGCTTTTGAACCAAGTTTTGAGAGTTAAATGTTTGTTTTTATACACAGTAATGAAAACATTAAAAAATTGAGAGACAATTCTGGATTTAGGATGGAAAGAGAGGAAGTAGGTGTTTGGAAGAATTTTGGGTTTGGACAAATGAGTTCATTATTTATATATATATATATATATATATATATATATAAATATATATATTTATATATATTTTTTTTAAATGTGTGTTTTAAGGTTTAGGGTGTCAGGACACATGACCCACTAAGTGCCAAGGGACACCCACTAACCTAGTGGCTAGGACCTAGAGGACATAATAACTAGGGCTTAATTCTAACCCAAATGAAATGGGCCTAGATGAAAATTAAATTTACGATGTAAATTGACAATGCCCAAATAAGAATTGAACCGTTCAATAAAAAATAAAAATAAAAAATAGTGTGAGACGTTTATATGCATGAGAACATGAATCGCCGAATTAAAGAAATAATACAAGTACATTTTACAAGTCATGCTGATTATTTGGTTAGTATTACGAGTCAGCCAATTACGGTTATAAAAACAGAACAATGTAAGCAATTCATAAAGTGAAGATAATGAGATTTTGTTATCTTATTCTTATCATGCGTGGCAAATTGATGACAAGGTTAACCTAAACGAAGGGTAAACAAAGTATATATACATTCACACGACACTTGCTAAACTATGCCTAGCAAACTCCAAAAGCTTAAGCATAGATGATGATCCCTTTTCTTGTATTTATGTTAAAACAGAAAGATAATTCTTATTAGCGACAAAACAAACACATCAGAAGTCGAACAACAAAAATTAAAAAGAAGTCAAGCCTGAAATGAACAAGGCAGATTTTAACTAGCAAGAATTGCAATCTTCCTCAGGCGGTCCCATGCGTGCAATGTCCAGTCCAAACTCCATGTACAGGGTACCTTGCCCAAGAGATAAATCAGAAATGTTAAACTCATTCTAAACATGACATTTCGTGAATCAAAAGCGAATTCAACTACTCAAAAACAAATTGGTAATATAGAATCAGGAGAGGCGTGGAACAAGGGGAAAAGAATATGAGCTTAGAATCAAACTCATAGAGCACCTGTAACAACACAAAACACTGAATAGTTAAGTGCTATGTATTTTCATCAGTCAATCCAAATGAATAGCATAATACAAGGGATAATGGAAAGAAACAAAGATAGAATTAAATGACAAGGTCTGAATTGATACGACATAGTATTCTTAGCGAACAATGAGTGCAACCCACATCCTGGAGTCGACGTGCAGCCATGACCCAGACCCACTTAGGGCATCCACAATGGTGTGGATTCCACTCATAGTGGTAAAAAAAAAAAAGAAAATGATGAGGTGGAGGAGAGAAGATATGAGAGGGTTGCTTAATTAAGAACCTGGAGAGAGAAGGTTCTTGCTGACACATGGAGAGAGAATGTGAGAGAAGAGATTATAATAGTATTTTTAGATGGGTGGAATCCACTTTCCTTATTGTGGATGCCCTTAGGATCAGTGTGATCCCAACCACGAAGGAAACAATACAATAGAGTTGTGAGGCAATAAGAGTAAGTAAATCAAGCAACTGAGGGAACACGGGAGCAATTATTAAATACGCAACAGAGGTAAACAAATGAATTTTGATCAAAGATCCATTAAAATCAGAATAGAGGACAATCACCTCCAGAAGAACATTGAGATTTCCTGCAAAATAAAGAATAGACAAACAAACAACTCAGATCAGTCTGTACGAGTGCTTGAATGGACAGAAAATGCAAACAAAGCAAAAGAAAATAGGGTTCCTAAAACACAAATCGCAACCCAGCTCGGGTTGGGTCCAGTAGTACTCAATAGGGACTTCAAGTTTGTTCTGGGCAGAGCCAAACGAAGCCAAACAGAAGCGAGAGCGACAATCATTTTGTCTAGAACAGACACAACCGCAGAGCATTGACATGGTCTATGTCTCCAGAAGAAGAACATTGAGATTTCACAGTGCACGCGGCATTCTCTACAATCGAACTCAAACTGTCGCGTTGCAATTAGAATCGAACAGTGCAGTAGGAAAGGAGAAGTTAAGGAAACTGAAGTTAGATACGATTTCCAAATCACAAGGCCAACACGAAGGCAGTAGTAATGAACTAATCTTCCAAATCCATTATCAACCAACAAATCGAATCAGATTTTTTGTATCTACGAAGATCCAACCTACATTGACCTCGTAAAACAAAAATAAGCATAGTCATAAACAGATTAGCACAAACGGAGACCTATCCAAGTTATACAAACTTCATTCGATTCCTTCAAAACCTAACTACGAATCAAACTAACATCTCAGGAGAAATTCCAGCGGCGAAACTTGGAAGACGATCATTTAGATTTGAGAAAAATGTCAAAATAGCCAGCATACTAAAGAAAGCAGATAAACCAGAGAAACTTAGCCACTGAAATACAGATTCAAACAGAAAAATGGCCTGCAAACCAATGACGGAAAATAGGATTGGGGGGCATCGACTTCGTCGGAGTTCGGCATCTGGAGGAGCAGGTCGAAGTGGTCTGCTAGAAGTCGAGGACAAGCGGCGAAGGTGGCGGAGATGATCGACCTTCTCTGCACTTCAACTCGACTATGGCTTCGGCAGAAGGAAAAGAGGCGCATTACGTGTGCTCCTTGTTGCCACTTTGGGTTACGACGAATTATCAACCAGTAAGAGAATGAAGAAAGGTTGTGGTGTCTGCTGCTGCTTAGGTCATTTTCGATTTTATTTTTAGATGAAGCAAAGGATTGTTGTCTGGTTTTTCTTTTGAAGATCGATGGATGAAGAGCTTATCGGCGAGGGAGACGACTGCTTGGGGAAGATTGAAGGTGAAAAAAAATGGGAGATCGAAAGAACGCCCGGCTTGGAGAAGAAGACGGCTTGGGGAGAAGATGAAGAATGAGGAATATGAAGGTGTCGGGCTATTCTAGTTTTGACTGAGAAGAAGAATTGGCGGTGAGTGAAGGGGATCATCGGGAGGAAGCAGTGGAGAAGGAAGGATGGGTGATGGAGTTTTTGCTTCTGGAGATGAAAAAATGATCGAATCCTTGCATACGGGAGAAGGAGATGGGTTTTTTTTTAAGGAGTTGGGCAACCTTCAGGCTTCTCAGCGTCGAGTACCGAGGAGCATGGCGAGAGTGTTGGGGAAGGGGGCGATCGGCTCTTCCAAGAATTCACCTATACTGTGGTGTTCTCTATGATGTTGGGCTTACCGAGATTGAGTGCTCCGACACGAACAACAATCAAGCCAAAATAAAAGGGGTTCTGCCCATACGGTAGACAAAAATGGGTTATACTACTACCTGAGATTCAAACTTAGTATCCCCATAGTAAAATAAAGGGAAAATTACATCCGCACCCATAGGATTTAGCGAAATTACACGATGCCCCATGAGGTTTGGGAAATTACTTTCCCCACCCATCACGTTTACAACGTTTTTTCATCCGTCAACCAAAATTCCAGTTTCCATCCATATTTACCACATGGCGCGCTCTGATTGGTCCCTCACTGAACAGTTTATTTTGTTAAAACCAGACCGGTTTTGGTCTGTTCCTTCTCCTTCCTTTCAATCCCGATTCGTCTACCCTTCCAAGGAATCCGATTCACACCTCGTAACACAGACACGGAGAGATACAGTCGAGCGGGGTGAATCGAGATACACAGTCGAGTGGGGTGAGCTTCACCCTTTCAACTTAAAAGTTCGTCAGCCCGAATATTAGCATACGGAATCTCTTTTTTATTTTTCTTTTCCTTTCATTTCGCCTCGCGTCCTCCACCTCTAAATTTGGTCGTGACATATCTCAACCATTCACTAGTGTTTTGTTTTTTCTCTATCTCCCACTTCGCAAATACTTGCCCCCTCATCACCTCCTTTCTTGAAATTTGTATTGGGTTTCTGTTCCTCACTTCCCATTCCTTTTTCCGGCTCTAATTCTGTCTCCGCTTCTCCATTTGACGCACTTCCATATTCTCTTGTTGTTCATCCGATTGTCTCCGGCTTCGCTGTCACCTCAGTCTGTGATTTGGGTCATCGGTCCTAATTAAATTCCAGCAATCATGGAAGCTGTTACGTCCACTGAAAAAAAATCAAGATAATTTTTGGTTATATGTGCAAAGGGAAGCAAGATAATGAAAATTTATCCGGTGAGATTGAAAGCTTCCCAAAAATTGGCCTTCAAAGGACAAACAGTTCCTTCTGTTTCCTTTCGGGAGCTGCATTGATTGCTAATCCACCCTTGCCAACACTAACATCTGCAAGGGCTTGCTTGGAGCTGAAATACTTCCGAGTTGGGACTCCCCTAATTCATTTCGGAGGATCCCTTCTTCTCCCTCCCTCTCTTCGAAGGTTGATATGCTATCATCCTCTCTTCAAAGTTCAAAGTACTCTCTGAGCTTGAGAGTCGTAGCTCCTCTAATTTGGATGAATTTAGTAATCCGGATTGAAAGGAAGGAGAAGGAACAGACCAAACCGGTCTGGTTTTAACAAAATAAACCGGTTCAGTGAGGGACCAATCAGAGCGCGCCATGTGGTAAATATGGATGGAAACTGGAATTTGTTGACGATGAAAAACGTTGTAACGTGGTGGGTGGGGAAAGTAATTTCCCAAACTCATGGGTGGCATCGTGTAATTTCGCTAAACCCCATGGGTGGGGGATGTATTTTTTCCTAAAATAAAGTCATATTGCAAGCTAAAGAGGAAATAATAAAAGATACTTTAGTTAGGAATCAAACACAGAACCACTGGGTTACATGGAGAGTATGCTAACCGGCTATGCTGAGTCGAAAATTCAATATCTTCATGGGAGAAAATAATACTATAGTTTTTAGCCCGGACTGGGATGACTATTCTAAAAATGCTACGAGTTTAAAAGAAGTATACAAGGAAAAAAAGAAAGACTAATCTAATGGCATGAAATTATGGAATGTAAATAATAAGATAAGTAAATAAAACAAGATGAATGGGTTTTAAAACCGATTATTGTTTGCAAATTCATTTTTTGGAAAATCTTGTTTTTATGAAATGCTTTGAAAAAGGTTATAAAATGACGGTTTCGTTATGGCACGCACGTCAATACGTTTTGACAGAGAAAGGCGATGACCCCTCTTATTTCATTTCTTATTTCAGAAATGTTTTATGGGGTGAGAATTTTTGGTGTCTACAGCTGCATGGTTGAAATCACAACATGATGCTCCAGGTGGTGAGTCCGGAGACTAATGAACGCTCGTGAATAAGTATCAACTAGTCTCTGTATTTATTGTGGACAAGCTAAATGATCCGTACCAGTTCAACACATCTTCAATATTTGAGATTCATCATTCTGAACAAAACAATTTTAACCAAATTGTTAAAGCACAAGTACTTAGGATTGAGTATAAATTCGAGGAATGTCTTAGGGTGTAGGACTTGGGACTTTGACTATGATAGCATTTTGTTTGTTAAAAAAAAAAAAGACTATGATAGCATTTTGCGCCTGGTCTCTTCTGTGATGAGGTTTAGGAGACTTCCGAAAATGCATTCCTTTTTTTTTTCCTATTTGCAACATCATTATCGATGAACCTCTCACCATCATCCTGTTGTCCGGAGACAGAAAACTCGGGCGAAAAAATTAGCAATAAACAGAAATCAACAATATCAAAACTGAATTATGTACTCAATGCTATTTTTATATGTATTATATCAACCCCATAGATTCATTTATTCGAGCAAATCCATGGAGGTCCATGGCAAATCCATTTATTCGAACTCCAGTCGAATCGAGGAATTCCCATCGATTCTTATTCATGGCCTCATTCAGAAAGACAAGCCACGTTGCCTACCACGGTCGAATTGTTCATTGCTTTCCAATTTTGTAATTTCTCCCTTGTGCATCTCATCGAATTATCGCTACAATCAAAATTTGATATTCCCCTCTTTTTCATCAATTTCTACCATACTGTTATTTGTCAGATTCAACAGAAGCAAAATCTTTCTTCGCGAGTAAACGAAGGAAGTGATAATTCCCTTTATTGTTTCTTCACTTTGTGGAGTGTCGATATGGCATATGATGGACTTCGCTTGACCTTGACAGCGGTGAATGGAACACCTTCTTCCTTGGATTGAAATTGGGATTTTATTTACGAGATTCATCGGGACAGGTTCTTCACCACGTTTTGTCTATCGTTTTACATTTCCTTCTCATCATCTCATGAATCTTGTTTGGATCCATTTCACCCGATCTACTCAACTCTGGTGCTTTTCATTTCTTCTTCAACCTTCGGTTTCGAGCTCCGCACCAAGTTAGCCACGATTGATTATCCGATGAATGACTTGATTCTCCTGTTGAGAATTTGATAAAAAAATACTCGCCATTTGTGCGACAATAACAGGAGAAACAAAAGGTCATAACTAATTCCCCGTGATTCATGCTCTCCCTCCCTATGATCAAACAAGTACTTTCGAGTATGGTTACATCATGGTTGCTGTTTTCTAGCTTTTCAATTCCCACAGACGTCGCCAAAATGAAGACAGGTGATTTGGTTCCACACGCCAACCTCGAAGGACTACTAACCGAACACCAAGAAATATAGTGGTTCGACCAATGAATCGGCTTACGTCCACTTTTAGACGATATCTTTATTCATCTCTTGATCTTTTTGTAACACCCCTACCGATAATCACACAATTAACTCCTAACCCGTCTCTATTACCAATACACAAACAGTGGAATTCAATACAACCGGGGGTGATATAATGCCGTTAGTCACCCACGTGACTAACAAGGTCAATCCAAACTAAACAATCAATACAAATACAATATAGGTCTGATGGGTTTTATACCGAGCACTTTATCCAAACGATACATTCCCTTTCCTTAATCAATTCTCAAACCAAATACAAACTTCAATTCCATAATATACAAATACAACTTCAATTACATTCTATACTGAGTATCTACTACAATTCCCAAACTTATTGACCACATGTCGGTCTTACAATTCCACAATACAAAACAAATATAACTTCCTAGACAACTACCCATGCTCACATGGCAACCCGTCCTACACTCGAACGGTATTCGGCTTCAATGTTCCTGTAAAATAAAAATAGTGCCCCTAGGGGCTCAGCAAAATTGCTGCATATGAAATTCGCATACCCCGCGTGCTAACAGGGGTACGCCGACTACTTTGGTCGAGAACATGCGGTTCATTTTATTTCAAATAGCATGCAAGACAATAATACATTATGTATGTATATTGGCACAATCAAGGTTCAACATCGAACACAAACACTAACACACACATCAAGAGGTTAGTTTAATATATCATATACTTAGGCTTTGAGGGTTCTACCTCACTATGCCTTAATCCATTCTTCATCGTCTCACCCACTCTCTTGGGTTACACTTACTCAAGTTCTTTTACTCACAATCTCAAACTTAATACTCAAGTTGCCACTCAACTCTCATCTCCCTAGTTTCAACTCAATGCTCAATACCCAATTCTCTACCTCAAGCAAATTCTCAAATCAAATACTCAATACTCAAAGGCATCTTTTAAGTCTTTGCCCACGACCTCCGGGCAGGGTCATACACAAGACCCACCACCGGCTTACAAATACAAATGGGGCTATACAATTAGCTCCTCAAATTCTCAATTGTCCATTTCTCTACCGGACTACTCAAATTCCCAAAACTCCCTCTCTCGGAGTCATATCACAATCTCATGGATTAGCCTAGAGGAATCTCTCTCGATAACATCTATTAGCTTAGGGAATTCCTCAATGTCTAGTATTCCCAGATTTAAGGTTTTACCCAACTTATCGAATACTCTCGTTACTCTCATTGGACATGTTTTATTAGTCGGATCCTCTCATTGGGGTTCGACTATCTTTCTAAGGGGCTTGGTGATCCCTTACCATTCTTTACTACCTCAAGGTTCATTCCTTAAGCGTTATCAATCCTCCAAATGAGGTTCATTAAATAATCACTAATATAGTTTGTGGATTAATCAATTCGGTTCTCTAACCATCATCGGGAGTTTACTAATTCCCGTACAATTCTCTCACGTTCTAGTGAGTTTATAATTGCGTTATCGTTCCTTGGTTTGATATTTTAGTGGTGTTCACATTTTTATGATTCGACTTGACTCTTTCGTACTAGTCACTACACAAACAAGACTCCACTATGAGTTGTATTACAATGCTCAATCACACTCAAGCAATTCATCCACAATACACATTCATGATTATACAACTTCAATTCAAAATAAATTCACAAAAATACATCAAGCACAAAGAAAGTGCAAACAATCCGATTTGTGCATTTATCTTGTTTAGGTGATCACACATCAACAAGCACACAAATCAGAGTAACCTTTAGCATACGGGGCATGAGAAAATCATACTTTTGCTGGGGTTACTTACCGGTGTTTCTCACGTTCCTCGGTTCACACTTGTTCCTCGAGTCTTACTCTTGAACCACTGATACATGTCAAATGGTTTCTATTAATATTAAGGCGGTACGGTACGTAAATAATTGCTACTCCGTACTTACCCCGTTATCCCGTTATCTCGGTTTTACTCTTGTCAATTTAAGCTCTTACTCTCACTCACTTCTAGCACATGTTTACACCTCTTAGGGCTTTACAAGTCACCAAACAACTCTAAACATCATCTAAAACCATACCATTCACCCCCATGTTTAGAACCCTTAAAAGTACTCACGGTTGAATTCTGGGGGTGGTCCGGGACTTGGTCCGGACCCAAAGTCCCGGACCAACACTTTTGTGTACTCTCGGCCATTTTTCTCCTACTGGTCCGGGACTTGGTCCTGGACCTAGGTCCCAGACCAATGCCTGTTTTTACTCTCGGCTTGTTTTCTGATGCGGTCCGGGACTTGGTTCCTATCCTAGGTCCTGGACCCTGCTAAAAACTGTTACTTATGTAAAATTTCAGCCCCAATTCAACCATTAATCCACCCTAAATCTTTCCACAAGTTTCCTACATAATTAAACACCTCAAAACATGCTCTAAACCTCTCTAAAACATTGGTCAAATCCTTACTCCAATTCTTGCTCAAATTCACAAATATCAATCTCCACATTTTTACATTTTGCACACTTGTGCATTTCTACCTCTTCTTGATATTTTCTACCTCCTACCAACCTCACCAAATCACTTAATGACCATCCCAATTCATTCCTAGACAAATGCACTTCTAAACCCAAGTTCACTCCTTGTTTCACAAGTTATAAAGACTAACTCTTTTCTAGTTACTCCAAAGCACTATAAAACCCTTTTGCTACAGATTTTTGTCTCTCCCCAATCCATTCTCCATTTACCATTCCAAGGTCATAAGTCAACTCTACTCAACCCAAATGAACACTTAAGTTTCCCCCACTTATCAAGTCACCTACAAACATCATTTCCTACTAAAATTTTGTCATAACCTCCCTATAAACCTTACATCCTCAACTTCACCCATTCTCACCAATTTTCATTCCTAATCTAGACACACCCATAAGGGTCCTACCAGAACATAATATATCCTCAAAACTTCATTAAACCACAATATAAACACAAGCCTCAAATCATTTGGCTCCAAGGCCCTCAATTCACAATTAAATTCACAAATTCCTCCTAATCACAACCAAACACATTTCTAGCAATATTTGGTTCATTCAATTTATTATCCCATCCCAAATTCCATAAACAACAAGAATATACATTAAGGTAGGTTCCTTACCTTAAGTTTGTCAAGTTTCCTTTTTATTCTCCTCTTGTCCTTCCTCTTCTCCAATTCGGTCAAGTGGGCAATGGAGTTTCCAAACTCCATCCCAACATTCAAGGAACACAAAATACACACAATTAAAATCCTAAACCTTTGTAAATACACTAATCCAATGAAGGAGCTTAAAGCACAAAATTCTAGGGTTTACCTTTAGAGTTTTAGGAGGGGTTTTCACCCTTGAGTCAAGAAGGGGGTTCCACCACCATTGGAGTGTTGAAACAAATCTCCAAAACAAGAAGAAAACAAGGAGTCAAAAAGGGGAAAATTGGCCAGCCTAGGAAGTGGAGAAAAAAAAGATTTTTGATGAATCTTTTTACCTTAGGAGAATGGGGAGGCTCCAAGCTTCAAGAATATGCCATCTTCTTCACCAATGGGGGTATACCCATGGAGGTAAACTATCTCCATTTGAGATTTTGAAAAGAGAGGATGATATACCTTGGTGAGAGGAAGAAGAATATGTGGTTAGTTTTTCATTTAGAGCTTTGATGGAGCTTGTGCAAGGGAGAGAAGGTGGAGAAGCCATGAATGTGGGTGGAGAACCCAAAAATCATCCCCAACCAAAGAGAGGGGAGCAAAATCGGCTGGGAGGAGGAAAGAAGAAGAAATAGAAAAGGGAAAGGAGAAATGAGAGGAGAGAGAGAAGGTAAAGTGCTTTTACCTTTTTGCTTTTTAGCTTATTTAGATAACTAGCTAGTCAAGAGTGAGTGGGGTGTTTTACTTAATAAACACCGGCCCCCTATAATAACACCAATTGGGAGCGTTTTTCGTCTTTTACAGAAAACGCTCGTTAATTTACCTGGTTTTAGCACTATTCACTAACCGGGCCCGTTTTCCGGATTTTTCTCGTTTCTTTAATTTTTGTAACACCCCAACCCGAAATCCAATAACCTGAACGGCGATCACTCCCAAATAAAATACAACTGCAACAGAAATAAATACAACAACCGGGCGGTATTACAATGCCGTTGGCCACCCTTGTGACCAACAAGGCTAAATCCAAATACAATCTCCAAAAGTCACGGTCTGAATACGAATACAATCCGAGATACTAGGAATCAAACTCTAATGTAAAATACTTAAGTAAAAACAAGTAACTATAAGAAGACTCCCATAGCTTGAATCTACCCCACCTACACTCGGTTTGGTAATCTTCTCAACTTCAGGTACCTGAAAAATGGGGGTGCCCCCAAAGGGGCTCAGCAAACAATGCTGGTATGGAAAACGTGCAGCCCATCGTCTACCGGGCCACACCAACTACTTTGTCGAACACATGCAGTTCATTTTTATAAAGCTGTAAACAAGCATAGTCTGATAATAACAAGTATCCATACAAGGACAATAATGTCACATAGAACAAGACTTCAGAAGGTCAAGTTAGCTGAGCTGAATCATTTGATAGCTGTCGGGTCCACACAGTGGGACTGACAGATGTATAAAAGTATATCAATATAGTGGAGGTATAGTGACCCCGTTATAGAGAAAGGTTGGGCAGTTAGTCCCCAGGAGATAACGTAGTTAAACCCTGTACTGAGAGCTGATGGGAAATAGAACCCACGAGAGGAATGAAGTCTTCCTCTCCACTGAACTGATGGGCATTAGAAACCCAGAGGAATAGTCTTCCTCTCCACTGAAATGTTCCGTCGCGACGTATAACTGAATAGGAGACGACCTGAGACAGGTACAACTCCTGTAGCATGCATGGCCAGATCCAACTGGGCTCCTCGTTCTCGTAGTATAGAATTGTTAAGTGTCATATAAAGACGTTAAACAAGAACACAATGTGTATTGTCAATTATCACGTTTAGGATAATGACGTTTGTTATAAAGTGAAGTTAGTGAGAGACTTGAGTACAAGTCCTCGGTATACTGAAGCGCAGGTATTTAATCCACTGGTATAGTAGTGTTTGTATGCGTGGGACATACACGTTGTAGTCAGCATCATTCACGCACATAAAATAATACAACAGTGCACAAGAGTAAACAACAGTTTACATTAATTATCTTGGTCGTTATTTCAAACAACAGATAGCACACAAGCCGGTGTAATCCGGTAGAAAACAGGTTGCAAGAATCCCATACCGTTCACCGTAGACTGTACTTGTTTAATTCCCGGTCAACGTCTGGTCAAACAAAGTCCTAGAATAGGATTAACTGAGAGGGTTAATTTATGTTACCCTTATATAATGATCCTATTGAATCTTTTAACAAATCTCGTATTTGTTATTTCATGTGAGGTTTATTTCTTTTAATTACCTCATGATTTTATGTATACTTATTTGTTATTCCTTTTGATTTATTTATAAATCCTTTAATGTACATATATGTATTTATTTATTCATGTACTATATTTGTTTTATTTTTTTTTTGTCTAGCTGACATAACAACTTATAATTCCTTAACTATATTTATATGTCATATATGGACATAAAGTTCTTATAGTTTTCATTATTCCTCCTTTAACCCAAAAGTAATAATCATTGGTTATCTTTAAATTCCTTATAACTATATAAGTCATAGTTTAAACCTCATAACTCCTTTATCAAGATTCTTTCTTTCTAATTCCTCCAAATATCCATGTAGGACCTATATTTATTTTAATCTAATTTCTTACCCTTATATTTCGGTTATTTACAAAACAACCACATTAATTCATAAACTTTATATTTAAATTCTAATCTTATCATAGCATAGAGTTTTAACTTCTTATTTAGCTAAATTACAAGGTCACACTAATATTTTGGTATTTAGCTTTTAAATATTATAACTTTCAAAAATTACAACTTAGCCCCTTAAATTCTCGGCCTTAATAATTTATTTCTTATAATTACAATCTAACCACAAAATCTTATAACCTTTACATAATGTCATGTAAACTATAGTTTTAATTTTAATTCTCCATAAATGCCGAATATATATATATATATATATATATAATCTTAAATTACTAACCAACTAACCCCAAGGTAATTCGGCTTTGTCATTTATTCTTCCTTAATTACATTTTCATCCCAAAACTTTATAATAGTTTCTTAATAACTTATAAACTATAGTCTAAATATTTAATTCCTCAAAATTTCGAGAGTGAACCTAATAATTCTCTTAATTATGAATTTGCCCACTAATAAGTTCCAAACTTTCATAACAATTTTTATAAATTACATAATAGCCCAAAACTTTATAAAGTGTTACTTTAACACTTGTTTAAATTATCTAAAATTCATAAACTTAATTCCTAACCTTATATTATATCATATATATTCCAAGAACACCCTTAACTCTCGGTTTTTGTAATAAACACACTAAACTTTGTAAAAATTACATTTAGGCCACATAACTTAATTAATTAACCATTTAAGCTCTAATAAAATATTTTTAACTCACCAAACTTTATAGTATAAGTTTATATACATAAGTAGCTCCTTAAAATCTATTTAACACTTAGAGCATTCGGCCATAATTTATTAAGGACCATATAGTATATAAAAGTGGATTTATATGTCAAAATAACTATACATAAATTCATATGAGTCATATAACTTATGTAAAAATTATTGTAATGTCTTATATTGATTCTTAGCTTAAAAATAAGCATTTTTGCCCTTGACATTTCGGCCTTAATTTATTTGTAACTTAAATAAATTTTGTGACACAAAAATGTGTCTTAAGGTAAATATTTTCTATATATGTTATAGATTATATTTTTGGCATATAAAACCATATAGTTTCGGTTTTAATTAACCTAGGAGATGTACATAATTTTTGTATAATTTTTAGAAGCTTAACAAAGCTTATAACATAAAGATTTACTTAGTAAACTTACTTCTTAACAAAGGTGGTTTAGTGCTTGAACTCTTCTTTGAATCTCCAAGCTTTCTCCAAGGTAATATTGATGCTCCACTTCGGTTATATGCAAGTGGTGAAGGTGTTTAGGAGTTAGATCTTCAATAAAGATCTTAAGTAGATTTGTAAGTAGTTTTACAAGAATTTACCTTAGACTTTTTCTCCTTATAATTCGGCACTCCTAAGGTAGATGAAGAACAAAGTTTCCTTCATGAAAATGAAGAAGAAAGAAACCTTAGAAGAAGTAGAACTTGGTTACACATAAAAATGTGCTTTAAGGATTTTCAAGCATTAAAACTACCTTAAGATAACCTTGAAATGCTCCTTGGATTAATGTTGGTTTGGACAACCTCCTTGGAGAACTAATTGATGCCGAATGCTTATTGATGTGCTAGGAAGAGTTTTGCTTCAAGGCTTGACAAGAGATGCTAGGAAATTACCTTAAAGATGAAGATAGAAGTTAAAACTCCATTAATGGACTTAAGAGCTTCAAAGGAAGAAGATGAAGCAAGAAGAGAGAGGAGGGAGCCTTACCAATTCGTTGATGAAGAGTGCAAGGAGGGAAATGAGACTAAACTCACGTATAAGGTAAGAGAATGCAATTTGGAATTGATTTTTGTTTTGTCAATTTTTAATGTCAAATGACTATTCTTTTCTTTAGTTTATTCCATGGGTTATTGGCTCAATAAATGCCCATGTTATCTGCATAATTTCGGACATGTGGGGACAAGGCAAGATGGAGAAAATAATGGAGCTAGAAGACAAGGTAAGTTAGGTAAGGTATATTCTTTTGATTTTTCTATGTTTTGTGCTTGTCTTCTTCTCTCTTGTAGATGAACGAATTCAAGGGGTCAAATGAGGTGTCTCAATCGACATTGAAGAGCCAAGGAAGAGCAAAGGAAGGTCACATGGAGAAAAAGAAATCAAAAGGTGGAATCTAGATCTACTTTTTACCTTTTTGCATTTTGTTTTCTTCCTAGCTCACATGGCCTTATTCCAATGCATAATTTCGACAGCTTGGTGGTCAAATGAGACCTACATACTTTGACATTAAGTAATATAACACATGGGAAGGTGAGTCACCATGTTCTATGCCTTTTATAAACTTTAAATGCAAATTTTATACTAGTTTTTGGGCATAACTTCGGCCCCTATAGAGAGCCTTGTTGACTAGTCTCTCCAACTGATTTAGAAGGTCATTTTAACCCTATTTAAGATTACCAATTCGTGGCATGTCAAAAACTACAAGGCAATTGCGTAAAACGCGTTTTCGTGACACCCGAAGGTGTGTTTTTGTGCTCTAAGGAAATCTTTGGGAACCAAATTGTTTTTATGAGTTCCAAGTGTTTGTAAACACTTATTATAGTAAATAAACATATATTAAGATGTTACATTGAGTTATATGGGGTTACATCAACCCGTCATAATTTACGGGCCATCGGGACACACCCGGCAAAAAGGAGCGCTAAGAAATCCTCCTGTGGTTTTTGTTGAATTTTGAGAAACCACTTCGTGGGTTCTCTTTAGAATGGTTAATATGATGTTAGGAACTCTAGGAATTAATTTTATAGGAGTTCGTGCCACCTCGGCACTCCTCCGGACTTTTCGTGCTTTAAGGACGGCGTGAGCACTCCCGAGTTTTGCGTTTTGACTGAATATAGCTTAGGGAATATGTTTATATATTCATATAATAGTGTATGACATTTGGTTTGAATTTAGAGGGTCATACAAGGTCATGTTTGACCATATGCTTCTAAGGCGTTTTAGCGTTTATGGAGAAACGACTGTTTTTACGTAACGTTCTCATGCATGGGTTTGCATGCGTACGTGAAATGATTTATATAGGATTATTTTCCATTAAATAATGGTTTAATAATTTTAATTAGATTTGGGGTATTTCAATCTACCCCCCTTAAAAAGGACTTCGCCCCGAAGTCTCATATCTAAATTATAAGGTTGTGGGGAATCAAGTTCCACTAAGTATCCACAACTCAATCTAGTTTTAGGGATCAAGTCCCAAGTCTCTATATTCCTAAGTTCACAGTGTACATCAAACACAACGGAATACTTTGGAACAATATAGTGTAATTAATAACACAGTCACTTTTCATATCAATAGTGCAGTAGTGCACATAAACTTTTGATTGTAGTGTAACAAAGTACACACTAACAAGTAGAAGTTCAAAGTACATTCAAATACAGTGTTACACAAGAACACATACAAGACAAAGTGTCACTGAAATGCACTAAAGTGCAACAAAATGTATACTAAACTCACAAACGAAAAAGGCTCTACCCCCCCAAAAAAAGAGGGGTACGCCCCCGTACCCTAGACTAAAGTGTCTAGTCGGTAAATAATGAGGGAAATTCGCTCGCATATCTGCTTCTAATTCCCATGTGGCCTCTTCCACATCGTGGTTTGACCAAAGAACTTTTACTAGGCTCACAGATTTGTTTCGAGTATCTCGTGTTTTTCTGTCTAAGATTCGTTGCGGTGTTTCCACATACCGCATTGTTGGTTCTAATGAGAGTGTCTCTGGTTGTAGAACATGAGAAGGATGAGGCATGTATTTCTTAAGCTGAGACACGTGAAAAACATTGTGTACTTTGCCCAACTCAACTGGCAAATCAAGTCGATATGCCACAAGGCCCACCCGCTCTATGATAGCGTAGGGTCCTACAAATTTCGGGCTTAGTTGCCCTTTTGCCCAAATCTGAATACACCCTTCATGGGTGATACTCGTAGAAATACCTGTCGCCAACTGCGAACTCAAGGTCTCGTCGCCTCTCATCAGCATATGATTTCTGTCTGTCTTGTGCTGCTTTCATGTTACTTTCGATTTGTTGTACTTCTGCCTGGACTTGCTCTAAGTACTCAGGCCCAATGATGACGGTCTCACTAGACTCGTCCCAGCACAATGGTGTGCGACATGGTCTGCCATATAAGGCTTGAAAGGTGACATCTGTATAGAGGCGTGATAGCTGTTATTGTATGCAAACTCGATGAGATGTAATCTATCTATCCAGCTGCCCTGAAATCCAAGGCACATGCTCGTAGCATGTCCTCTAAGGTCTGAATAGTCCTCTCTGACTGACCATCTGTCTGAGGATGAAATGCTGTGCTAAGCTTCAATTCAGTGCCAAGTGCTTCGCGAGTAGCTCGCCAATATCGTGAGAGAAATCTAGTGTCTCGATCTGAAACAATAGTCTTTGGTACTCCATGATGTCTGATAATCTCCTGCTCAAATAGTTCTGCTAACTTTGGCACTTTCCAAGTGTCTTTCATCGGAATAAACCTAGCAACTTTAGTCAGTCGATCAACCACAACCCAAATCATATTAAGTCCTCCTCTCGTAGGTGGTAGTCCCACCACGAAGTCCATAGAGATATCGTAAAATTTCCACTCTGGAACTGGCATAGACTGTACCATACCTCCTGGTCGTCTATGTTCGAATTTCACTTTCTGACAAGTGAGACATCGAATCACATATTCTGTCACGTCGCCCTTCATACCACTCCACCAGAAATACCTCTTTAGATCTTTGTACATCTTAGAAGCTCCTGGATGGACAGATGTGGAAGAAGTGTGGGACTCTCGAAGAATATGCTCCTTTATATCTGTGCTGTCTCTGGGAATACACAATCTGCCCTTCAATCTGATTAGTCCATCATCATGTAGCTGAAACTCGTACTTTCCACCCTCAAATGTACCGTCAGACAACTTCTGACTGATCTCCATCATTCGCTGATCACTCTGCTGTGCGCTACGTATGTCGTCCATAAGACTCGAGCTAGCCACAATGACATTTAGAGAATGTGCTCGTCGACTCAGTGCGTCTGCTACAACATTAGCTTTCCCTTCTTTGTACTGCAAATCAATGTCATAGTCCTTAAGAAATTCAACCCATCTTCTTTGTCTCATGTTTAACTCCTTCTGGGTGAATACATACTTCAAACTCTTATGATCCGAATAGACGGTCATCTGGACACCATACAGGTAGTGGCGCCAGATCTTCAAGGCAAAAACAATAGCTCCGAGCTCCAAGTCATGTGTGGGATAGTTTTCCTCATGTTTCTTCAACTGTCGGGAAGCGTAGGCGACTACCTTCCCATTCTGCATGAGTACACACCCTAATCCCCTTCCTGATGCATCACAGTAAACTTCATAACCCTCAGTGCCTTCAGGTATTGTCAAAACTGGTGCTGATGTCAAAGCGTTCTTCAAAAACTGAAATGATGATTCACACTCTGTAGTCCATGTGAATGGTGCATCTTTCTTCATTAAACTGGTCATAGGTTTTGCTAATTTGGAGAAGTCTCTGACAAACCTTCTGTAGTAACCGGCTAACCCCAGGAAACTCCTGATATCAGTCACTGTCCTTGGCCTAGGCCAACTGCGAACTGCTTCTATCTTTGCTGGATCCACTGCGATCCCAGCATCTGAGATAACATGTCCTAAAAAGGAAACTCTGTCCAACCAAAACTCACATTTGGAGAACTTAGCATAAAGCTGGTTCTCCCTTAAGATCTCAAGTACATGTCGGAGGTGACTCTCATGCTCTTCCTTAGACTTTGAATAGATGAGGATGTCATCGATGAATACAACCACGGTCTTATCCAACTGCTCTCTGAATAATCTGTTCATCAAATCCATGAAGACGGCAGGTGCATTAGACAAGCCAAAAGGCATAACTGTAAACTCATAGTGGCCATATCGTGTTCTGAATGCTGTCTTTTCTATGTCTTGCTCCCTGATAGGTATCTGATGGTATCCTGATCTCAAATCGATCTTCGAAAACACTTTTGCTCCTCTCAACTGATCAAACAAGTCGTCAATCCGTGGTAGTGGATATTTGTTCTTCACCGACACTGCATTAAGCTCCCGGTAATCAATACATAGCCGAAGGCTTCCATCCTTCTTCTTCACAAACAGAACTGGTGCTCCCCAAGGAGATACGCTAGGTCGTATGTATCCCTTGTCCAGTAAATCTTTCAGCTGCTCCTTCAGCTCAGCCATCTCTGCTGGTGCCATACGGTACGGTGCCTTAGCTATGGGACCGGTACCTGGTAGTAATTCAATGGAGAACTCTACCTCTCTGGATGGCGGTAAGCCTGGAAGTTCCTTTGGAAAAATATCTGGAAATTCCGACACCACTGGCATATCTGGATCAAAATCAGGGTCGTGCTCTACATCCTGAACATAGCATAGGTATACTTCCTTCTGCTTCCTGACTTGCTTGTACATAGACATAGCAGATATAACTTTGATGGTGCTCTAGGGCTCTGGCGGTATGATACTGTCACTCCTGATGGACTCTTAAGTAACAGTCTGCGCTCTGCACAAAGAATGCGGCCTCTGTGCCGCCCCAACCAGTCCATCCCGACTATAACGTCGAATCCTAGACCTCTGAACTCAATAAGGTCAATGGGAAAATCCTCCTCCTTAATACTGATAGTGGCTCCTCTATAAAGACGAGTGCAACTGATCTTCTCCTTAGACGGGAGTGCCACCTTAAAATCAGGTAACTCTACAGCGTCTAGCCCCAACTTCCCCGCAAGCGAAGGCGAAACGAAAGTATGTGAGGCTCCGGAGTCAAACAGTACTAGTGCATCCACTCCATTAACAGGAAAGGTACCAGTGAGGATCGCGCCACCCTTGCTGGCCTCCTCCTCAGTAAGAATACTTAAGGCACCTTCCGTCTCCTTAGTACAACCTAATAACAGAATCTGAGTAAGTACTTTGATATATGATGGGGTCTAAAGACATTCACTTTCATAACAATAATGCTTCATTGATGAGATGATCTCCTTTCAGATGTCCAAACAATTACAATACTAGTACTTTCTAAAAGTCAAACTTAATCTTCCTGGTTTCATGTGAGTGGTGTTTATCACTGTCGAAGGTGCTGTGTTTAGTTTGATCCTCTTAATTCCATGGTATAGCAACCTTGACTTTCCACCCATTACTAAAACATCTCCTGAACTCAATATGATTTTCTTTGCAAGGTCCACACGCTTCTGCTCGCCATAAAGGAACTCTGCGTCATCTCCAATTGACAAAGATAATACTGGTATCCCCTGTTCAAGGGACCCTTTTGTTTCATCATTGTCCTGGTGTAGTCCTAAACGGCCTCCTTCTTCATAGAAGTTGATGATACATAGATCAGCCCTTAGATTGGGAACTGGATCTTCTTCTAGCTGTTGAGCTGTATTAACTGCTTGTTCCACAATTGGTAAAAATTCTTCTGGGATTTTTGGTACTTGTGCTCCATCTCCATTTCTTGTATCTTGGTAGGTTTTTGTGTAAGGATTCCAATCCTTTCCTAAGCACATCATTTTCAGCTTCATCTTTGATCCTCCTGGAAATTCTGGAGTGTAGAACCCTCCTGGTCCTGCTCCCAATTCTAGACATTTTCTGATGATTGTAATTTGTGTCTCCGGTGTTAGGTATCCTTTGAGTAATATCAAACCTGGTTGGATAACCTTACATTGTTCGTTCCCTGGTTCTTGTATTTTGATAATGTTTTCTTCCAGGGAGGGCGGTGAGGGGATAGGAAAGCATATCTTATAGCTTCCTACGTGGTTTAAATTTTACTAGTGAGTCTTACTAATTCTTCCCTACTCAATTAGGCAATCAAGGCATGCAAGCACTCATTCACATCATCCATTGCTCAATAATAGGTTCACATGGTTTAGAAATACCTGGGTTGGTAGAAGGACCAGCCTCATCTGAGCGGTCCATGACATGCAGGGCGGGTCCCGATGCTGGGCCTTTGCCCTTATACCCCTGAGCCTGGTTTGTTGGCGGAGGGCGAGTATCGCTAGCTCCATTCTTAGGGCCGGTGTTTGCCTTTGCTCCCGGGCGGTAGTTCTTGCTCTCCGGGTTTCGGATACACTCGAAGGCCCGATGTCCAAGTATTTGACAGTGGCGACACTGAACTTTCTCCCCTTGGCAGTCCACGCCGGGGTGATCTTTTCCACACTGTCTACAGTTGAAACGGCGGACATACTTCTGGCCCGTGTTTGAGCCAGATCCAGAACCTAATACAATCAAGGTCAATTACACATTCTAACGGTACTGAAGTAATCACACAAGTTTCAAATTTGACTGCTTTTAGAGTGCCTACCCTTAGGTGGGTAGGTTTTCTGTGATGTTGCCGCTCCGTGGTTCCTGACTGGGGGTTCCCAGTAGTTTGGTTCCCCTTCCCTTGGTAGGACCCCTGGCCTTTCTGATAAGGTTTGTTCCTTTTGTTGGAGTTCCCCTGCTTAGCATCTTCGCCACCAGGTCCGTCCTTCCTCTTTTGGGAGCTCAAAGCATCCCTTCTCTTACATGTAATCTCCACCACGGAGGCAGCATGATAACATTCCTGAAATCTCAAGGTATCAATCTCCAATTCTCCCATGACGGGGTATAGTAGATAATAAAATTTTCATTTCTCTCCTGTTTTACCTGTAAACTGGTAGGGATGATTGGTCCCATCCCAAACTGGAGTCGAGGGCTCAGTCCCCCGTAGAATCGGTCGACCAACACTTGGTCCGAGTATCCTATACCGGGTAGTAGTCGGAGTAGCGAAGTGAACTTCGCATAGTACTCATCCACTGACATCTTTCCCGTCTGCTCCAGGGCATCAAACTCTCTCTCTTCACCATCCTGGTGTGGGCCGGGTAGTATTTGCCCCTAAGTAGTGCAGTGTAGTGTCCCCAAGTAAATGCTGGGTCATCCAGGTGGTCGGCTTTCACCATGTTCCACCAATCTCTCGCTGCATCCTTCAGATAAAAGGCAGCAAGCCTTACCTTTTCCCTAGCTGGGACTGCAAGCGTCTCGAACGCTGTCTCCATCTCCATGATGTATGTCTCCAAGTGAGCAGGGTCAGTCTGCCCCTTGAATGCAGTTGGCCTCAGATCAGCCAAACTCTTCACCCAATCTCTCTCCCTGGGTGGTGGTGGTGGAGGTAGCTGCTGCTGCTGTCCAACCCCCGCCTGTGCAAATGCCTGAGCGATTAAAGTAGCAATGTCTGCCAGCCTGATGTTTGGCTCCTCATCGGCCTGTCCACGGCGTCCTCCTCTTCCTGACATCTGCAGGATGTTGAGGTATATTAGATACTGTGGTCGCAATCTCGGTCTTGGATAGTAGTCTAAGTAAAACTAACTTAAACTCCTTTCAATACTATCACTCAACCCATAACCTAAGCTTTTAGAAATCCTAATCTCGGTGTATCCTTGTATCCAGAGCGTAACTACGCTCTGATACCACTTTTTGTAACACCCCAACCCGAAATCCAATAACCTGAACGGCGATCACTCCCAAATAAAATACAACTGCAGCGGAAATAAATACAACAACCGGGCGGTATTACAATGCCGTTGGCCACCCTTGTGACCAACAAGGCTAAATCCAAATACAATCTCCAAAAGTCACGGTCTGAATACGAATACAATCCGAGATACTAGGAATCAAACTCTAATGTAAAATACTTAAGTAAAAACAAGTAACTATAAGAAGACTCCCATAGCTTGAATCTACCCCACCTACACTCGGTGTGGTAATCTTCTCAACTTCAGGTACCTGAAAAATGGGGGTGCCCCCAAAGGGGCTCAGCAAACAATGCTGGTATGGAAAACGTGCAGCCCATCGTCTACCGGACCACACCAACTACTTTGTCGAACACATGCAGTTCATTTTTATAAAGCTGTAAACAAGCATAGTCTGATAATAACAAGTATCCATACAAGGACAATAATGTCACATAGAACAAGACTTCAGAAGGTCAAGTTAGCTGAGCTGAATCATTTGATAGCTGTCGGGTCCACACAGTGGGACTGACAGATGTATAAAAGTATATCAATATAGTGGAGGTATAGTGACCCCGTTATAGAGAAAGGTAGGGCAGTTAGTGTAATACCCCCATCCCACATCGGGATATGAGTTGTAATGTGAGTGGTTTATAATAATACATATGTGTTGACTACAACAACATGCCTTCCACTTTTCAGCCCAAGTGAGGATTGAGGGCCTAAAGTGGCTAGTTTTCAAGCCCGGATGGCTTGGGAGCTAGGTTGTTGGACAGTTACCCATATGGGGTGTTACAAAATGGTATCAGAGCCGACTCGGGACCGTGCCGGGATGAGCTACCCGACACCTACCGAGGAGGTCCATGGGACTGGATGTTAGGCTTGCGACGAGGACGTCTCGTTCTTTGAGTGGGGGAGTATGTAATACCCCCATCCCACATCGGGATATGAGTTGTAATGTGAGTGGTTTATAATAATACATATGTGTTGACTACAACAACAGGCCTTCCACTTTTCAGCCCAAGTGAGGATTGAGGGCCTAAAGTGACTAGTTTTCAAGCCCGGATGGCTTGGGAGCTAGGTTGTTGGACAGTTACCCATATGGGGTGTTACAGTTAGTCCCCAGGAGATAACGTAGTTAAACCCTGTACTGAGAGCTGATGGGAAATAGAACCCACGAGAGGAATGAAGTCTTCCTCTCCACTGAACTGATGGGCATTAGAAACCCGAGAGGAATAGAGTCTTCCTCTCCACTGAAATGTTCCGTCGCGACGTATAACTGAATAGGAGACGACCTGAGACAGGTACAACTCCTGTAGCATGCATGGCCAGATCCAATGGGCTCCTCGTTCTCGTAGTATAGAATTGTTAAGTGTCATATAAAGACGTTAAACAAGAACACAATGTGTATTGTCAATTATCACGTTTAGGATAATGACGTTTATTATAAAGTGAAGTTAGTGAGAGACTTGAGTACAAGTCCTCGGTATACTGAAGCGCAGGTATTTAATCCACTGGTATAGTAGTGTTTGTATGCGTGGGACATACACGTTGTAGTCAGCATCATTCACGCACATAAAATAATACAACAATGCACAAGAGTAAAACAACAGTTTACATTAATTATCTTGGTCGTTATTTCAAACAACAGATAGCACACAAGCCGGTGTAATCCGGTAGAAAACAGGTTGCAAGAATCCCATACCGTTCACCGTAGACTGTACTTGTTTAATTCCCGGTCAACGTCTGGTCAAACAAAGTCCTAGAATAGGATTAACTGAGAGGGTTAATTTATGTTACCCTTATATAATGATCCTATTGAATCTTTTAACAAATCTCGTATTTGTTATTTCATGTGAGGTTTATTTCTTTTAATTACCTCATGATTTTATGTATAACTTATTTGTTATTCCTTTTGATTTATTTATAAATCCTTTAATGTACATATATGTATTTATTTATTCATGTACTATATTTGTTATTTTTTTTTTGTCTAGCTGACATAACAACTTATAATTCCTTAACTATATTTATATGTCATATATGGACATAAAGTTCTTATAGTTTTCATTATTCCTCCTTTAACCCAAAAGTAATAATCATTGGTTATCTTTAAATTCCTTATAACTATATAAGTCATAGTTTAAACCTCATAACTCCTTTAATCAAGATTCTTTCTTTCTAATTCCTCCAAATATCCATGTAGGACCTATATTTATTTTAATCTAATTTCTTACCCTTATATTTCGGTTATTTACAAAACAACCACATTAATTCATAAACTTTATATTTAAATTCTAATCTTATCATAGCATAGAGTTTTAACTTCTTATTTAGCTAAATTACAAGGTCACACTAATATTTTGGTATTTAGCTTTTAAATATTATAACTTTCAAAAATTACAACTTAGCGCCTTAAATTCTCGGCCTTAATAATTTATTTCTTATAATTACAATCTAACCACAAAATCTTATAACCTTTACATAATGTCATGTAAACTATAGTTTTAATTTTAATTCTCCATAAATGCCGAATATATATATATAAATTCTTAAATTACCAAACTAACCCCAAGGTAATTCGGCTTTGTCATTTATTCTTCCTTAATTACATTTTCATCCCAAAACTTTATAGTAGTTTCTTAATAACTTATAAACTATAGTCTAAATATTTAATTCCTCAAAATTTCGAGAGTGAACCTAATAATTCTCTTAATTATGAATTTGCCCACTAATAAGTTCCAAACTTTCATAACAATTTTTATAAATTACATAATAGCCCAAAACTTTATAAAGTGTTACTTTAACACTTGTTTAAATTATCTAAAATTCATAAACTTAATTCCTAACCTTATATTATATCATATATATTCCAAGAACACCCTTAACTCTCGGTTTTTGTAATAAACACACTAAACTTTGTAAAAATTACATTTAGGCCACATAACTTAATTAATTAACCATTTAAGCTCTAATAAAATATTTTTAACTCACCAAACTTTATAGTATAAGTTTATATACATAAGTAGCTCCTTAAAATCTATTTAACACTTAGAGCATTTGGCCATAATTTATTAAGGACCATATAGTATATAAAAGTGGATTTATATGTCAAAATAACTATACATAAATTCATATGAGTCATATAACTTATGTAAGAATTATTGTAATGTCTTATATTGATTCTTAGCTTAAAAATAAGCATTTTTGCCCTTGACATTTCGGCCTTAATTTATTTGTAACTTAAATAAATTTTGTGACACAAAAATGTGTCTTAAGGTAAATATTTTCCATATATGTTATAGATTATATTTTTGGCATATAAAACCATATAGTTTCGGTTTTAATTAACCTAGGAGATGTACATAATTTTTGTATAATTTTTAGAAGCTTGACAAAGCTTATAACATAAAGATTTACTTAGTAAACTTACTTCTTAACAAAGGTGGTTTAGTGCTTGAACTCTTCTTTGAATCTCCAAGCTTTCTCCAAGGTAATACTGATGCTCCACTTCGGTTATATGCAAGTGGTGAAGGTGTTTAGGAGTTAGATCTTCAATAAAGATCTTAAGTAGATTTGTAAGTAGTTTTACAAGAATTTACCTTAGACTTTTTCTCCTTATAAATTCGGCACTCCTAAGGTAGATGAAGAACAAAGTTTCCTTCATGAAAATGAAGAAGAAAGAAACCTTAGAAGAAGTAGAACTTGGTTACACATAAAAATGTGCTTTAAGGATTTTCAAGCATTAAAACTACCTTAGGATAACCTTGAAATGCTCCTTGGATTAATGTTGGTTTGGACAACCTCCTTGGAGAACTAATTGATGCCGAATGCTTATTGATGTGCTAGGAAGAGTTTTGCTTCAAGGCTTGACAAGAGATGCTAGGAAATTACCTTAAAGATGAAGATAGAAGTTAAAACTCCATTAATGGACTTAAGAGCTTCAAAGGAAGAAGATGAAGCAAGAAGAAGAGGAGGAGCCTTACCAATTCGTTGATGAAGAGTGCAAGGAGGGAAATGAGACTAAACTCACGTATAAGGTAAGAGAATGCAATTTGGAATTGATTTTTGTTTTGTCAATTTTTAATGTCATTTGACTATTCTTTTCCTTAGTTTATTTCATGGGTTATTGGCTCAATGAATGCTCTTCTTTCCAGCATATAACCGGCCATAATGGGAGACAAGGCAATGTGGAAGAAAAATAATGTGAGCTAGAAGACAAGGTAAGAAAAGTAATGCTTATTCCTTTGATTTTTCATGTTTATGCTTGTCTTCTTCCTCTCTTGTAGGTGAACGAATTTAGGGACTGAATGGAGCTTACCAACCGGTGGAGAAGAGCCAAGGAAGAGCAAAGGAAGTTACTTAAATGATAAGGAATCAAAAGAAAGGAATCTAGATCTACTTTTGCCTTTTTGCATTTTGTTTTCTTCCTAGCTCACATGGCCTTATTATTCTGCATAATTTCGACAGCTTGATGGTCAAATAAGACCTACATACTTTGAATTAAGTAATATAACACATGGGAAGGTGAGTCACCATGTTTTAAGCCTTTTATAAACTTTAAAGCAAATTTTATACTAGTTTTTGCTCTCAAACCCCCTATAGAGAGCCTTGTTGACTAGTCTCTCCAACTGATTTAGAAGGTCATTTTAACCCTATTTAAGATTACCAATTCGTGGCATGTCAAAAACTACAAGGCAATTGCGTAAAACGCGTTTTCGTGACACCCGAAGGTGTGTTTTTGTGCTCTAAGGAAATTTTGGGAACAAATTGTTTTTATGAGTTCCAAGTGTTTGTAAACACTTATTATAGTAAATAAACATATACTAAGATGTTACATTGGGTTATATGGGGTTATATCAACCCGTGACATAATTTATGGGCCATCGGGACACACCCGGGCAAAAAGGAGCGCTAAGAAATACTCCTGAGGTTTTTGTTGAATTTTGAGAAACCACTTCGTGGGTTCTCTTTATAATGATTAATAATGATGTTAGGAACTCTAAGAATTAATTTTATAGGAGTTCGTGCCACCTCGGCACTCCTCCGGACTTTTCGTGCTTTAAGGAGCGGGCGTGAGCACTCCCGAGCATTTTGCGTATTTGACTGAATATAGCCTAGGGAATATGTTTATATATTCATATAATGAGTGTATGACCATTTGGTTTAAGTTTTAGAAGGTTATACAAGGTCATGCTTGATCACATGTTTCTAAGGCGTTTTAGCGTTTATGGAGAAACGACTATTTTTACGTAACGTTCTCATGCATGGGTTTGCATGCGTACGTGAAATGATTTATATTTGAATTATTTTCCATTAAATAATGGTTTAATAATATTAATTAGATTTGGGGTATTTCAATTTTATTGGTTCTTAAGCATCCATTAAGGCTTAATTATAGTTATTTAATGAACTATAATTTTTACGGGTTCATTTGACCACTCAAAGTCATGTTTTCGGGTTTTCTCGAAAAACATGCGCTAAACCTTATTAGCGTTTTAAATTTGTTTTATGGATCCGGTTTCTTCGGGAGTTGTTCCCGTATATTAATTAGGCATTATTAAACCTTCTAAATCACTCTAAGACCCTTGTCGAGGTCGTATTCCATCTATGGTCACATAACGCTCATTTTAGCATTTTTGTTTTTTTAAGCGTTTTCTTCTTTCTTTTGGATTTATTTTCTTTACCAAAATTCTTTAGGCACTAATAGGCCCTCAAATATCATATTAGAGTAATTTAATCACCCTAATTAAGTTCAGGGTATTTCACTTTAGTATTACAACTTTTGAGATATTTTCTAAGTGTTCTTTGGCATCCAATGTGTCCATACAAATGAGCCATCTACCCCTATTTGTAGAACTTTAATGATAAGATTTATCTTTAAGTACATGTGACACTATTGTATTGGACCGTGCATGGGGCCCGAACTGGACAGGGCCCGACTGGGGGTCTGGTTCTGGACAGAAACTTAGGGCCCGAACCGGGAGTTTGGTCCCAGACCGAAACTTGGGGCCCGTGTAACACCCCCCGTTAATTATGCCCCTAATACAGTATTAACTAACGTGAATCGTAGCAGAAAATAAAAATGTCGCGCAGAATTTAAAACCTAAACGCCTAAAACCCGGGTGTTATCGCCATTGCTCGCCCATGCGAACAACGAAGCGTCCATCTTAACAACTAAACCAATATTACAACCATTTCCACTGTGATGACGAGGTAGTAAGCTAACACCGAATTACAACATTTAATATCCGAATAATTACTAGTGAGCATCCTACCTAACTATACCGATAGTTAAAAAACGGAATTGTTAACCCAAAGGTAATCTCGAGAGGTATACTGCTAACTAGTTTCCTAAAAGTATGACAGTGAGCTGCTAATAAAATCCCGAAACGATGTAGCAAAATACAAAACAGAAGAGTTCGAATGCAATACAAAAGTCGAGTCGTCTACCCCGATCCCGCACTTCGGCTCGCAACACGATCAAGTACCTGTAATGGGGTGCCGTATAGGCTCAGCGAAACGCTGAATATGCTAAAGTGTAATCCTAGACCCTTTAGGTCACTTAGCTTAATTAGCCATCTGAATATGAGGTTAATTACATGTTGGTCCATTTTACAATTTATATGAATAACAGTAAATAACATAAATTGAACATACACCAATCCACCCATGTAATGATCCATGCACCACACACAATCCACAACATACGATATACAACATTGTATGACAATCATACGAACACGAAATTATTTCCACTAGGGTAATCGTAGTTTTCCTCTAAATTATGCCAGTCACCATTAAGTCTTATTTCCAATCCCAATGGGCGTCATGTTAAGACAACCCGTAAAAAACCTTATTGGACAGTAGTCCTCCCGTACACACGAGGTGCTCATTGCCAAGGATCATTCGATCCCGAGTCTTCCACTTGCCTAATTAAGGTGTCCATGAATGGCCGAAGCCGTGTGCCTGAAGCGGCACCCTGATTCCAACAGTCTGTCTAGGCCCGTCGGAATATAGAGGGAGTCGGTCCGATACGAACGTTATACTCCGGTGATCACCAATGCGCAACCAACTAGTCGAGACTAATTGGATTCCTATACCGTGTACCTTAACCATCACTCTCCAATATATGATTAATCCTTAATCAACTACCCTAAGTAAATGCTTAGGTCTTGGAGAAGTCTTTACCATTCATTATATTTGAAGTCTCATATACTTCCATAGAGTTAGTCTAGGTTATAGTCACGTTCGAGTATCAAGCTCTAGAGACTGGGGATCCCGAGTCTTGTTCCTAAGTGTTTTACTTAGGTCAATATGGAGTAATGTTTTCAGACATTAGAATTCCAATCATACTAACGATCATAGTAATATTGTCTGAAGACATCGCGCACAATAATAATCACGTAGCAATCAACATTTAATCCACACAACATGCTTAACAACCATATCGCCCTTGTCACATAGTCAAGCAATCCCCGAACCGAGGCTTCCCTCAGAGGTTCGGACCACACAATGAACATACCTTTCACCGATGAGCGCTTGCGTAAAAATCCCCGTGAAATCTCTAGCGCTCACTATGCCCGTGTCTACCCACTCGCGCCTCTTGCGTTAGATCCCAAGGAGGTTCCCACAAATTTCTCACCAGCCACACCAGCCACAAGCCTTCTTTTCCTCAGCCTTGTTTTGTTGCAGAGCTTCAGTTACAACCAAAGAAATGTGCAGAAGCTCCTCAGTTTTTGGAAGGGTTTTACTGGTATTCTCGGTACACTTGTTCTTTTCAGATTTCTGCCTCACTTATGCATCCCTCCTTTGATGCTTTCTGGTGTGGGTTTCCAGCTCAAGAAGAACTGGGACAGTGCATCTACCGTGGGCACAAGGAGCAGAGAAGGAAAACCCTTTGCTGCTGCTGTTTGGACGCAGAAGTGGTAGCTTGCCTCTGCTATTTCCTTCTGTTGTTGCTCCAGCATGAAGTAGGGGAGAAGAGGAGGTTGTGCATTTAAGTTGTTGTTCTGCTTGGTTACAGATATTTTTTTTGTTGTTGTTGTTGCTCTGTTGAGCCGAGACTGACTGGGACTGTTATTCTTTACTTGTTGCAGCTTACCTATCCTTTGCTGTACTGAGGTGTGCAAATGGAGTTAGTAAGTGTTCTGCTAATTGTATATATATTATGTCATTGCCGTTGCTCTTTGAACTGAGAATGAGTTCCACTTGAGGCTCCTTGCTGTTTGCCCAAGAGTGGAGGAGAAAAGCAGCATTACTCGGTTTGAATTTTTTTTTCACTATTGCTGTTGTGGTGTGTGGGTGTAACAGGGGGAAAGAAGAACTACTGTAATGCTACTGTGATGGGGAAAAGGATTTGGCAAGCAGGGCTGTAGAGGGCGTGAAGGAAAAAGAAAGGAAGTGGCTTCCTTATTACTTGCTGTTGCACTTCAAGATGAGCAGAGAATGGGGAGTTGTTGTGGTGTGAACAGATCATGACAGAAAAGAGGATGATGGAATGCAAAAGTTGTCATCGGTTTTGGAGAGGAGAAAAAATGAAAGTGATAGTTGCAGCATGTCATGATCGGGAATGGGAAGTATGGTAAGGTAGAGAAGCTTGTACCATGTTGTACTTTTATTGTTAATTTAACTTATGCTAATGATGTTTATTTGCTTTTGGTGCAGGTTTGTGCAATGGAGCTGACTGGATTATTGGAGGGAGTTTTGAAACATTTCCCCCCTTTATAATGTGGTAATATTAGTGGTGTATATATGCAAGTATGTGACCGTATTGTATTTTATATGAATTGTTATGACATTTTTGGTTTAGGAGTGTTTGTATATGTACATGTTTATGGCTCTAATTTATTTAGGGTTTATAAACAATTTATTTAATTTTAATAAGGTATACTAGTGGTACGTAACACATGTAATAATGTATTACATGTGGTATTAAATTCCTGACAAGTAATAATGTTTTTTATTGTCTACGAACTTATATGTTACTTAACTCTTCTAGGAGTTATATGTCTCCTTAATACATATATATATATGTAGACACCAAAATTCTCACCCCATCAAGCAAATTCCGAAATAAGAAACGAAATAAGAGGGGTCGTCACCTTTCTTTTTCAAAAACATATTAGCGCGCGTGCTAAAACGAAACCATCGTTTTATAATCCTTTTCAAAGCATTTCATAAAAATATGATTTTGCGAAAATGAATTTCCAATGACAATCCGATTTCAAACCCGTCCCTCTTTGTTTACTTACATATTTTACTATGTTATTTTATTCTATTTCGTATTCGCTTATTTATTTGTCTAGTTGTTTTACATTGTCCTTGCCTTATGCTATTTTGCTACTTGTTTAGCTTATCTTATTTCATTGTTATTTTACACGTATTTTATTTTTAGTATTTTCCTTTATTCGGTTTTATCTTTATTATTTTCTATCATTTTATGTGCTGAATGTTGTCACAGCTTAATTGGTTCCTATAAGTGAGTAAAGGGTCAAATGACCATGGTTTGAATCCTTGTAGGATCAAGGGTGGAGTTTTTCTTTTTTTAGTTGTAACCCCGGTTAGTATGGAGCCTTTTTTTTTTTGAAAGAGCCGATCGAAAACACAATCGTATGGGCAGTCTCCTTCCCCAAGTCAGGCTTCAGTCTTCACACACCCCACGCGAACAAGACGGTATGGGTTTTGTCTTGGAAGAAGCCGATGACCTTCCCAACAAATCCTCTGCATGCTTCCTCGGGACTCAATGGTGAAGAAGCTCGACTCCTTAAAAATCCCTCAATCTTCTTGTCTGAAAGAGGATTTTGCTTCTCGACCGATTTCAGTCTCCGATATCTTCTCCACCTTCCCCGTAGTAGCCAACACCTCCACCTTCAAAAATCGATGAACCCAGAAACAAAAACTCAGCCCGGAGATCTTCTCCCAAGCCGTCTTCTTCTCCAAGCCTGGCGTCTCTTTCGATCTCCCATTTTTTTTCCACCTTCAATCTTCCCCAAGCAGTCGTCTCCCTCGCCGATGTGTTCTTCATCCACGATTCAAAAAAAATTTCCAGATCCCTCACTCCACACCCATACGACTGAAATCGACCATCACCTTCGTTCGATTCTCCCAAACCTTCCTCCTCCCTCTCCGAAAATTTGAAAAGAAAAACCTACCACCCTTCAAGCTTACTGGATTCATTTCCCTTCCCCTTTCAATTTCGAATTTGCTTGGTCGTGAGTTGCTCGGTTTGGGTTTCACGAGCTGCTGAGCGTTTGTTATTTGTGGTCACTGAACTATTGCACCAGCACCACTTGTGCACCAGCTTGATCGATTAGGGTTGGGGCCAAAAATTAATCTCGCAATCAGATTCACCAAGTTCGTTCAATACTTGGGATACAAAAGGGAGTTTTGCCTGTATTCGGTTTATTCCACTGACTATATCTGTTGTTTATATTCGTCTCTGTTGTGGTTTATTCTCATTGTTCTTATTTTGCGTTAAACTGAGATACCGACATCCACCAGCCTCGGTTTGTATAAGGGAAGTGTGGGTTGCTAAATTATCTTCTCTTTTGTCACCATATCAAGCGAATCCCAGCAAACTACTCTCACGAACTAACTTGCACTCTGTTGATTGGTCTGTGTCCTTTGGCTCTTTGCAGGAGATATTAGCTCTCCTCTACCGGAAGCCCGTGAACTTTATTTGGTTGTGGTAATAGCTTTCTAATTTTTTTGGGTATCGATTGATCCATTTGGTTGGATTTTAGTCTGAACTTATTCTTCCCAGGAAATCTCTTGTCCATCTTCTTTCGATAGTTGCTTCTAATTTGACTTATCCCCTTATTGTTTTCGCTTGGCAACATGACCCAATGTTATGCTCTCTGTACATCTGTCTTCTGTGTGTCTCTATCTTCCGTTTCTCATATGAGTTTGCAAGCTTTAGTTTTCTACTTGATGTAATCGTTTATGAGTCTTGTTTTTGTTTGTTGACCACGTTCGAGAGTGGGAAAAAAACAGTAGTGTCTGGGTTCAGTTTGTAACTTTCGGTTTTATTGTGTATCGTCTATGATTGGTTTAATGCTGGCTGGAGAAAATTGGCTAATGAATCTGTTGTAAGCATAGGCGACTTGGTTACATTAACTTGATTAGTCACTTTAAGTTTGAGTGTCATAATGTTTCAGATTGTGAAACGTGTTCGACATGGCTAAAAAAAAAGTAGAAGAGAAGGCATTAGAGAATAAACGGGAACGAAGCGAGTCAGTTTGGCAACTTAGTTTAGGTCTGGTTAACGTGACTTTAGGTTCTAAATTCTCTCTTTAGGCTAAAATCTCCACCGGTTTCTTGAATAAACAACACAATTTTGACCTGTTGTTCATCATGTGAATTTGCTTCCTGAGTTTATCGTTGCACTATACATGTACATTTTACATCTAACTTTGTTACCAATTTTTATTCATTTCTTGGTATTATTCTGATTATTACTGAACCCTAGTTATTAGACCTTAGGACCAAGCCTTAGGATAGAGGGTGAGCCCTTGCCCATGGTGAGCCATGGTCCCACCTAGCAAAGGGTGATCCCTAAACCCAAACCACATCTTATTATAATAATGTATATATATATATATAAAAAGCCTAACCTGAAAAAAATCAATCCAACTTAAAATCCCACCTAGACCCAATAGTAATCCCAATCTTGGCCCACTTTCAAAAATCCAAAATCAGACGTGAACAATATCAGTCAACGTGGCCCACTTTCAAAAATCCAAAATCAGACCCAAACATTATTATTATTAGTCAACGTGGCCCAAAATAAAAAATCAAATTCAAACTCGTGTCTAGAGTCTGACCCAAACCCACTTAGGGCCTAACCCAATTCAGGCCTAAACCCACTTCAGCCCATTAACCCAATCTGAGGCCCAAGCCCAATCTGAGGCCCAAGCCAAATCCGAAGCCCAACAAGGCCCGTCAAACCCAATTTGGCCCAAACCCAATATGGCCCAAACCCAATATGGCCCATGAAGCCCAACAAAGGCCCAAGCCCACAAAAGCCAAATCCGAAGCCCAACAAGGCCCAAATACTCCAACAAGGCCCAAATACTCCAACATGGCCCAAATACTGCAATAAGGCCCGAGTCCGAAGCCCAACAAGGCCCGTCAAACCCAATTTGGCCCAAACCCAATATGGCCCATCAAGCCCAACTCGGCCCACTACTCAACCTGGCCCATTCCGAGCCTAACAAAGGCCCAAGCCCACAAAAGTCAACCCAAAGCCCAAACTGACCCAAGGCCCAAATCAAATCAGCCCAATTCTACAAAAAACCAACCAAGCCCACAAAAATTAAACCAAACCCACAAAAAATCAAACAAAGTCCACAAGAATCAAACCTTGACCTGGACGATGACCTTTGTTCCGAACTTTGACCTTTGACCTAAACTTCGACCTTTGACCCAATCCAAACTTTGACCAATATGAACTTTGACTTTGACCTAGCTTTGACCTGGTCCAACTTTGACCAGCCCGCTTTGACCTTGACCCAAGTTGGACTGGATCTCACTTTGACTCGGTCAAACTTTGACCAACCTGAACTTTGACCTAATCCAACTTTGACCAACTTGAATTTTGACTTTGACCCAACTTTTATGCCCAACTTTAGGCCCAATCCGACCCGGCCCAATTTGACTCGGCCAATCCAACCCGGCCTATTTTCCAATTTTCGCCCGAACCCAATTTAATCCCAAATTCAAATCAACTAAATGCCAAACCCAATCCAATTCAAGCCCAATTCATTTTTAATTCAGCTCAGTCCAAGCCCGATTCAATTCAATCCAATTCAAACTCATTGTAAATCCCGTCCAAACTCCAAAAATCCAAGAGAAAACATTCCTCATTATTCAGCTTTAATTCAAAAATCTTGAAAATCTCTTTTCTCAAATTTTCAAACGATCATTTTATTCAAACTTCATCAAGCTTTCAAAAGAAACCATTTTGTGGAATTTTAAAGGAAAAACTCTTCTCACATCACAGAAAACTCTTCTCAAATGTAGAAAGTTCTTCTCACATAAACACAAAGTTTTCTCCTAAAAACATTTCCCAAAATCAGTGTTTCTTCATCAAGAATTCCGAACAACTTCAAAAGTTTTCCAACTAAAATTTCAAACTCAAAACTAGACCGTTTTCAGGGAACAAGAGATGTCTAACATTTTCAAAACGTTTTCTCCCTAGTTAGACATCACTTGTCTCCCTCCCAAAAATAAAAATTCGAGGCGGGGCACTGGGGTCGTCTCATCCCTTGTCGTAGTCTGGACTTCTTTAGGTGGGGCATTAGGGTG
Source organism: Limonium bicolor (assembly GCA_023374045.1). NCBI lineage: Eukaryota > Viridiplantae > Streptophyta > Magnoliopsida > Caryophyllales > Plumbaginaceae > Limonium > Limonium bicolor. Next base: position 121,308,055 of record CM041782.1, on the reverse strand, counting down.
ACAAACATCCCCTAATTGCAGCCTAGATTTTTACAAGGCGGGGTGCTAGGGAAGTAATGACCATCCTAGTTGCAGCCGGGATTTTAGAATCGTCTAACTCCCTTCCGCTCGATTTCAATGTTTTTGATTTTTAACGTTTTAAAACCCGGGAGTTAGAGACGTTATTAGGGTTCGACCGAGAACATCTCCTTCATGGTGTTTCTCTCTGAACCTTACTTTTCGACATAAATTCATTGCCCCATCTTTCGAGCCTCGACACTTACCATTAATTAAGTGTCGTGTTCGAGGGGGTACATAGGGTAATCCCTCGGGATTATCCTCCCTTTTACAAAAAAAAATGATTTAAGTGAAATGATTTTGACAATCAATCCTCCAAACAATTCAGTCCACTATCATCTCATTTCAAATCCCGAAACATCCCAAAACATCAACCCTTTCATAATCTCAAATCCGAAAAACCCGGGGCTTCTCCCAAATTCCAATTGCCCCACATACTCGAGTCATCATTCAAACTCCAACTCACTTTAAACTCAAATCCTCTTACAAATTCCAACTTCATTCAAACTTCCAAAGCCTCACAGACCCGAGCGTCTCATAGACTCGAACATCTCACGAACTCGAATGTCTCACAGGCCCGAGCGTCTCACAGACTCAACCATTCTGAGATTTCAATGTCCCACAGACCTGGGCGTCTCATAGACTCTAATCTCCCAAAACCCGAAGCTTTTCGAAACTCCGAACCTTTCTAAAATCTCAGACACCTCAAATATCTTCAAACTCCACAAACATCAAAACTTCCAAAAGCCCCAAAAGAATTGAACTACATAAGGTCTGATCTCAGCAGGGAGTTGAGTACGTAGGCAGCCCATCTTGGGTGCGACCCCATTCCAAATAAAAAACCCATTTCCCCCTCTAAGTTGTTCTTCATACCTCTCGAAACTCTCAACCCGTCAACCAAACTAACTCCAAGACTAGCCTATTCTTCAAATCTTCTAAATCATCTAATCCTCAAACCACACCCAATCCTATCCTTTGGCTTTTAAATGAATCTCTCTAAAAGGTTTTGAAAGAGGGCAATCCCGACAATTGGAGACCAAGGTTTCCTCGGGCACCAATCCGAAGTCGTGGTCGTTGCCACTTCTAAGGGGTGTAACCCAGTACGAACCCACAATAGAATCTCTGACGCAACCAGCTAAGTCCTATCCATAGGCAACAATCTCAGAGTCAACTAACGGTTCTTAGAACCTTTCTCCCCCCTTCCTAGTTCTTTAGGTCAAACTAGGTGGCAACTCTAATCAACTCCGCCTTATAAAGGCATAAGTCCGCGTGGAGCCCATTGAGAGCGGGTGTAGTGTTCATTAACACTACCCTTATGCTTTCTGGGAAAGACGGACGATTTAGTAGGTACTTAGGGATGCCACGAATAACGGGTTTTCACCCTCTACAGAATGGCATTTTAGGATCTATGCTTCTCAGTCAGATCATATTTAGATAGACCCCCCCCCCCCCCCTCATACCGAAAAATCACCCTCCACAGAATGGCGACTCTGCTGGGGAGAACTTGAGTAAGTTTTTCTCAAACTCAAGGAAGACTGAACTCCATACAAGATTGTCAGGATTTCCCCACTTCTTTCATAACCTTCAAGAGATTCATTTCCAAGCCTCTAGGATTATTCTACTCCACACTTAGAGTGTGTATCTTATGAGGACAGATAGGACTTGATAGATCCTCAACAAACATTACAACAATTGGGTTAATAATTAGCTCACGATTAGAAAGAGACACCTTGGATTGAATGAAGCTAACTTCCCTTTAGGTTAATAAACAACCAATTTGGAATTACTTTCAAGATAAAATTCTTAGCAGATAGGATGATACTGACTTCATCGCTTTTATATTTATGTTATTATTGTGGGGTGCATTGGGAGGGTAGTTTAGGACATGCATTCCTCTGTGTCACCCAATTTATCCACGAGTCACGGAATCCCGACCGGTCCACGGTTGATTTCCCATGAGCTGGGTCATTTATATAAATGGCTAAACCCACGGGGCGAGATGGTCATCAACCTACGCCCTGCAGGCTCATGATCCAAAAATACCCTCCATTATCCGAGTCTAAGCCAGCATATAGCGAACCAGAAGCCTTCAGTGTCCAGCTGCCTAATCCGGTGTCTAAGACGGGTTTTATGGGTAGTCACCCCCTTGTATGCCGTCTGTCTGACCACCCTTCTACCTTACCTTGAAGATTGCATGGGCTCAGTTCTCCATTGTTCCTCTGCACCACGGGTGTCTTTAAAGCCCAATGTCACGCTACACGTCCATAGAGGATCCCGTATTTACCGGATACCCATACGTGGCACAACGTAGTCAGTGAATAATTTGGACTTTAAACACACCTGACGGTGCAGATGACGAGAGACCCATTCCCATGCAGTACTTCCCCGAGTTTCCCGAAAAGTGGGGCGTTGTCGGATCATCACTGGCCGTGGCGTATGTTTCCTTATCACTTCGGGTATCCTGACCTTTCGAACTTAAGCACTCCAGACTTTCTTGATAACGTGCCTCGCAAGGGGCATAACAGAGAAAAACCCCGAGAGATGATAGTGAAGGGACGACGGTTCCCCCGGTGAGACGGGGTCATAATTGACCTGGAAAGTGATTATCCCAACATTAACACTTACAGCTCCACATCAAACATAGCCACGATTTCTTTTATGCTATACATGTGTGCAAACCACTTTTTCAAACCAATCTGTTTCAAAACGTTCGGAATTCTCTTTTGCACGTCCCTTAAAGCTTTCTTACGAGCTCATTTAATTTAGAACCTCACCTAAATTTCACTCATAAACATTCAGGGTTTTAAAACCCGTCACTTCATCTTTTAAAACCTTGTTATTTCCAAAACGATTTTCAGAAATAGATTTCAAAAAACCTACTTTCTACAAACGAATTTCAAACAACATTCTTCACCAACATTCTTCACCAACATTCTTTCAAAATTGTTTTGAAAAACACTTTTCAAGTTGTTTTTCACAAACGTATTTCAAAATAAATGATTTAGTCCCCATGTCGTGACCCGCTATTTTGAAGCTCATCTAATGGGGCCATCGGGTCCGTTCTACCCGGAACCGGCGGTTCTACCCGGAACCGATTGGAATCGGAAACCGGCCGGAACCGGTGGGAACCGAACCGAACCGAACCCCGCTCAGCCGGTTCCGAATACGAATACATGTTTTGAGATTCGGCTCGAACCGGGCCCGAACCGGAAACCGGAACCGCCTGGAACCGCCTGGAACCGTTGTCGGATTCGGAACCGGGAACCGGAACCCAGGAACCGGAACCGGTGAACCGGAACCGGAACCGGCACAGAACCGGTTGAAGTTACCGTTTGGAATCGGGCCAAAACGACATCGTTTTGGTCTCGGGCGCGCGCTCCTCTGAAGAAAATAGTTGTACTCTCTTTTCCTTGTTAGGGTTTTCCCAATGGGTTTTTTACCTAATAAGGTTTTAATGAGGCATTGAATCATATAATAAAATTCTCTTTGTTCCTTAATTTTTGTAAATTCAATAAAAATTCCTAAGTCTTTGTTTCTTACACATTTAAGATTATAAACTTGAAGAATAACCTATCTAGGAGTAAAGTGGATGAAAGAGCAACGTGTGCGCTCAACGGATCTCAAATCGGAGCTAAAACAAGCAACTGGAGCTGATCGGATCATTCCGGAACCGCTCCGGAACCGGTCGGAACCGGTCGGAACCGATCAGAACCGAACCGAACTGGAACCGGAACCGGAACCGGCTGGAACCGGTTTTTTGACCGAATCCGAAGCGAATCCAGATTTCAGAACCGGACCCGGAACCGGAACCGGAACCCCCCGCCCAACCGGTTCCGAATACGAATACACATTTTCCAGAACCGGAACCGGTGGAACTGGAACCGGAACCGGTGGAACCGGACCCGTGGCCACCATTAAGCTCATCCCACCTTCAAGAGCAGCGGCCATTACCGTGGAGCGTACTAGTCATTTCGTGTTTTCACAAAAGTGATGGATTTTCACAATGATTTTGTGCTCAACCATTCACCTTTCCTTTCTCAAAAATATCCCTCATTCCCCACGACGGAGCAAACGAGGCAGCATGAAGATCAACTACGCGGATCGAGCCGGAAATCAGAGGCGCACCAACCCGTGGAGCTAGCCGAGCGACATGAAGACCAACACCAACTGTTCAAATACAAAATCAGAGGTGTACCAACCCGAGTCGAGCGACATGGAGGTTAGCAACGACTGTTCGAGTTCAAACTGTTGAAAATCAGAAGAACACCAGTTCGTTTTGTTTGATCATAGTATCGCTTCACTGCAAGCGCCCGAAGACAAGCGAGTAGCCGGTCAAGAGCCCAAAGATGAGCGAGCAACCGGTTAAGAGCCCAAAGACGAGTGAGCAGCCGGTCAAGAGCCCGAAAACGAGCGAGTAGCCGATCAAGAGCCCGAAGATGAGCGAGCAGCCAATTAAGAACCGTGCGAGCGTGAGCAATCAGGAAGGAGCTCGAAGACGAAGCAGAAGAATTCGGGAGAAGTTTTTAAGCTCAAACTTCCCCATTTAATGACTTTTAGAATTGATGTATAGGTTTTCCGCTAGCATTCTTTTCTCTCATGTCCATTTTTGAATAGATTACATGTATAGGTTTACACATTCCCTCTGAATTTATTTAGATCAATGTGTATAGGGTTCCCCACTCCCTATTTTCTTTGCGAATGACCGAACATCAAAATTCATATTGAGAAAATCCACCACTTGGAAAACACGCGTTTTCAAAATTGTTTTCTAAAAATTGGTTTCTTTTGGCATGCACGTATAATAAAAGGACGAATAAGGGACGACCCCTCACATCTATATATCATTCGTCAACTTTGCTTTATGGGGTGAAAGTTCACGGTATCTACAGAAGGCATCCCTTGAATAAGCACACCAGCAAAAACAACCGAGCACAAAGCAAACCACATGCATTGCATTTATTACAAAAAGTCCCATGCATTCTCGGTCAGTCCAAATTCGTCAAACGCGTACAAGTCCTGTCCACTTCAGAAAAATTTCATAATCATGTGTTTCATTGTCACTACACCACACACCAGCTTTCATCCCAATATCTTAACCTCCAAAACTAATCTTCAAGGTATGGAGAACACCGGGAACTCAAGCCTTTTCCAAATCCATAATCTTCGTGGGCATCAGTGACCAGATTGAGAGAAAAAAGATGCAGTCATTTCCACGTCGTGGGGCTACCATGCGGGAGTTGTCACTCCCTAAAAGTCCCAAATTCCAGGAGCCAAACACCAAGAATTACTTCTCCGACAACAACCCCGACAAGTCGACCACCTTCGGGCCAGTGATGATGGGATGAGCTTCATGAACTGCGAGCTGGACCCGACTCAAGCGAGACTAGTCATAGCCTTACCACTCATGCATTGCATACAAAAAAAAAGATAAAAAAAAAAAAACACAAAAAAAAACATTTAATCAACCATTTCCATTCACCATTTTCAGTATTTCATGCATCCTATATGTAGTAATTCCATATTACCACAATAGATTACACTGTAGATAGTCGCATTTGCATACTCTCGTATCGAAACGACATCTTTGGGAAAAATCTTGAGAGAATGATTGAACGGAGTGCGTGAACTACTAAACTCTCGACCCATCATTGAACACAAGGGTCCAACCAAAATCAGCACCACAAACCAAGTGAGTAGTGTGCAAAGAGCGGTATTTTACCCTGAATTTCGATTGAGTGTTTTGGACAATCCACTAAGCGACGAGGGAAGGTAGAGAGATCCAATAGAGGTAAAACCACGAGCGTCTTGTGCTTTCCTTTAGCACATGGAGAGGCATGATTCAAAGTGAGATCAATGTCGATAGCAAGATATGAACTATGATTCATGCAAAGATCCGAGAATAGTAAGAAAACAATCATTGACTAATGAGGATGACGAGGCACCTAGGATTAAAAATCTCCACAAAACCAAAGAGCTTTAACTGCCCTCTACATAATCCCTTAGTGCGCCCCATTGAGCCTTTCACGATAAACCTTTTTCTATGAACTCCACAGCATGCCAACTCACATACACATACTTAATCACCCTTGCAATAGAGGATCTCGAAGGAGCCAGAGCCATGGTCTCCCCCCACCATCTTTCACAAAAAAAAACAACAAATGAAATGTTCGAAGAAACCAATGGGTCAATGCAACTCCAAAGCCAAACACCAAAAAAAGAACGCCAAAAAAGTTTGAAAACACCAACAAGTCAATGCAACTCCAAAGCTGAAAGCCAAAATACAAGGCACGAAAAAAATGCGTGAGAAGGTTGATGAGCCAAATGCAATTTCAGAAACACAAAATGAGAAGGAAGTCCAAACCATACATCAGAAGAGACAAGGAGAAAAAAACCGAATCCAAAGGACCAATGATGTCCTGTAGAAATCAATAAAAAGGTTATCAAAACCTGTCTAATCATTCCACCCATGGCAAAGGCGAAACATACCCTCTATTGCGCAAAAGCTCCACAACTCCCCCAACAAATCCTCCGGTCCCATGCGACATACATCGCACCCCTCAGCCCCGTTATATCCCAACAAAGACCTCTGACTCATAAGTCGATGAGCGTTAACTGAAAGTACCGGATCTGAAACATGAATCATAAGTTTCATACTTGTTATCAACATGTCCCGTCATACCAAAGGGACCATGAGCGAATGAGTGTGACCTTACACCACAAGGTCTTATGAGTGCGAGTTAATCTTCATTCTAAACATCAAGACATAAAATAGCCTATCCCATTAAAGGTGAGAAATTTGTAAGGATCGGAAAGTCCAGAACCTCAAAAGAGATTCTAAGGAAAATACTACTCCGAGCGGCGAGAGTATCATCACACCATTATCACACACAACCATACTCACGAGAGATTGACCCACATCCCTCCATGAGAGGAAAATGATTCACACATTCGAGATCAACAATCACTCAAGATTGAACCGAAGATGTCTTATATTCGTAAACCTCATAGTAATAGAGATAGAGCCATACCTTCTCTCCAAATAAAAACTATATATGCATCTTGCATCTCATATAGCACTTAGTATTTACATGCATCATAACCATTTCACCTTCAACATCCGACTGGCAAGAACTCTACCTAGTCTCGCTGAAAATCGACTTCAGTTGCAGTTGTTGAAGCATAACTTTCGATCAAAAGATGTCAACTAGAGCCATCCCCGACCATCATCAAGCTACATCGAACCATCTCGAAGCCATCCTGGGCTATCCTCGAGCTACATCGAATCAAACTAAAGCCATTCGAAGCCGTACAAAGACAATCCCGGAGCCATCCACTGTCATACTCAATCCTCATCGACACTGCTTCTAAAGCCAATCTGGAGCCATGCGGGAGTCATCTTCAAAACATTGAGACCATCCATAGAGCTACACAGGGGCCATCCTAACAGTCCGAGAACAATACGGAAGACACCTCAAATCCATATCGGAACCGTTTCGTCACTAGGGCCTTGCCTACAGAGTTTCAAACTACGTCAGGTCTGATCTCAATATGGAATTGAGTACGTAGGCAGCCCGCCCAGGGTGCGACCACCTCAAAGGAAAAGTCCCCTTTTGTTCCTTACTATCACCAAATAGAGCCATCTCGTAGCCCTTCCCGAAGCCATCCAGCTATCCTGAGCCATCATGAGCGGACCCTGAAGTCATAGCCGGAAAGAAGCCACCCATCCATGATCATAAGTCATCAATCACAACACAATCCACCAATCACATCAACCCACCATTCGACTCAAAATCCAAAACAATCGAAACCCATCAACCATCCCAGAGTTGTTGCTCACAAGGGAGTCACATATCAAACCAGAGCCATCTGACCGCACTGGAGCCACCCGACCGCATCGGAGCCATTTGATCATACCAAAGTCCTCCGGTCATATCAAAGCCATCAGGTTCCAAAGCCACTCATTAAAAAAACAAAACCAAACAAAAAACTCAGGAGCCATACCGGAGCCATCTCGAACTCTGGAGCCAAGAGTCATACCAAATCCCAAAACCACAGTGCATATCGGGCCAAGACCACCGAAAACAAAACCAAAACAAAAAAAAACTCATGAGCCATACCGGAGCCATCTCAAAACTCTGGAGCCAGGAGTCCTACCAAATCCCGAGACAACAGTGCACATCGGGCGAGACTATCAAAGTAAAACCGAAACACAAGTCCCACACTGACAAAGTCAAGGGCCACATCAAGAAACAAAACATCCGACTATCATTTCCCTCACAAAAACAACCAAAAGCATCCAATCATGGATCAATCCACAATTAAAGCCATCCTCAAATCAATCTACCACTACAAACAACTTCAGATTTACCACTTGCCGCACTGAGTTTCGTACAACTCCTTCAATGCATTCTAGGCCCGTCATCAGTCCTAGAGCTAGACATCGAGATCTAGTTGAGGCCGTCATTAGCCCTCATGCATAACTTATATACCGGTTGTATTCTAGGCCCATCTTTAGTCCTAGAGCTAGACATCGAGATCTAGTTGAGGCCCATCGTTAGTCCTCATACAATTCGAAGATGCATTCTAGGCCAGTCATCAGTCCTAGAGCTAGACACCGAGATCTAGTTGAGGCCCGTCATTAGCCCTTATGCATAACTTATATACCGGTTGTATTCTAGGCCCGTCTTTAGTCCTAGAGCTAGACATCGAGATCTATTTGAGGCCCGTCGTTAGTCCTCATACAATTCGAAGATGCATTCTAGGCCTGTCATCAGTCCTAGAGCTAGACACCCAGATCTAGTTGAGGCCCGTCTTTAGTCCTCATGCATAGGTAGATTGGTCGTATTCTAGTCTTTAGACCTAGAGCTAGACACCGAGATCTAGTTGAGGCCCGTCGTTAGTCCTCATACCACCGACTATCACATTCTAGGCCCGTCATAAGTCCTAGCGCTAGACGCCGAAGTCTAGTCGGGGCCCGTCATAAGTCCCCACTCGTATGGTACTCATATCTCACACTTGGGAATGCCCCAAGCTGTAGTGAGAATTTTTGGCGTCCCGTCAACCTTGATCCAATTCTGCAATGGTTTGCAGAATTGAATCAAGGGGAGCCATCTGTAGACACCAAAAATTCTCACCCCATCAAGCAAATTCCGAAATAAGAAACGAAATAAGAGGGGTCGTCACCTTTCTTTTTCAAAAACATATTAGCGCGCGTGCTAAAACGAAACCATCGTTTTATAATCCTTTTCAAAGCATTTCATAAAAATATGATTTTGCGAAAATGAATTTCCAATGACAATCCGATTTCAAACCCGTCCCTCTTTGTTTACTTACATATTTTACTATGTTATTTTATTCTATTTCGTATTCGCTTATTTATTTGTCTAGTTGTTTTACATTGTCCTTGCCTTATGCTATTTTGCTACTTGTTTAGCTTATCTTATTTCATTGTTATTTTACACGTATTTTATTTTTAGTATTTTCCTTTATTCGGTTTTATCTTTATTATTTTCAATCATTTTATGTGCTGAATGTTGTCACAGCTTAATTGGTTCCTATAAGTGAGTAAGGGGTCAAATGACCATGGTTCGATTCCTTGTAGGAACAAGGGTGGAGTTTTTCTTTTTTTAGTTGTAACCCCTGTTAGTATGGAGCCTTTTTTTTTTGAAAGAGCCGATCGAAAACACAATCGTATGGGCAGTCTCCTTCCCCAAGTCAGGCTTCGGTCTTCACACACCCCACGCGAACAAGACGGTATGGGTTTTGTCTTGGAAGAAGCCGATGACCTTCCCAACAAATCCTCCGCATGCTTCCTCGGGACTCAATGGTGAAGAAGCTCGACTCCTTAAAAATCCCTCAATCTTCTTGTCTGAAAGAGGATTTTGCTTCTCGACCGATTTCAGTCTCCGATATCTTCTCCACCTTCCCCGTAGTAGCCAACACCTCCACCTTCAAAAATCGATGAACCCAGAAACAAAAACTCAGCCCGGAGATCTTCTCCCAAGCCGTCTTCTTCTCCAAGCCTGGCGTCTCTTTCGATCTCCCATTTTTTTCCACCTTCAATCTTCCACAAGCAGTCGTCTCCCTCGCCGATGTGTTCTTCATCCACGATTCAAAAAAAATTTCCAGATCCCTCACTCCACACCCATACGACTGAAATCGACCATCACCTTCGTTCGATTCTCCCAAACCTTCCTCCTCCCTCTCCGAAAATTCGAAAAGAAAAACCTACCACCCTTCAAGCTTACTGGATTCATTTCCCTTCCCCTTTCAATTTTGAATTTGCTTGGTTGTGAGTTGCTTGGTTTGGGTTTCACGAGCTGCTGAGCGTTTGTTATTTGTGGTCACTGAACTATTGCACCAGCACCACTCGTGCACCAGCTTGATAGATTAGGGTTGGGGCCAAAAATTAATCTCGCAATCAGATTCACCAAGTTCGTTCGATACTTGGGATACAAAAGGGAGTTTTGCCTGTATTCGGTTTATTCCACTGACTGTATCAGTTGTTTATATTCGTCTCTGTTGTGGTTTATTCTCATTGTTCTTATTTTGCGTTAAACTGAGATACTGACATCCACCAGCCTCGGTTTGTATAAGGGAAGTGTGGGTTGCTGAATTATCTTCTCCTTTGTCACCATATCAAGCGAATCCCAGCAAACTACTCTCACGAACTAACTTGCACTCTGTTGTTTGGTCTGTGTCCTTTGGCTCTTTGCAGGAGATATTAGCTCTCCTCTACCGGAAGCCCGTGAACTTTATTTGGTTGTGGTAATAGCTTTCTGATTTCTTTTGGGTATCGATTGATCCATTTGGTTGGATTTTAGTCTGAACATATTCTTCCCAGGAAATCTCTTGTCCATCTTCTTTCGATAGTTGCTTCTAATTTGACTTATCCCCTTATTGTTTTCGCTTGGCAACATGACCCAATGTTATGCTCTCTGTACATCTGTCTTCTGTGTGTCTCTATCTTCCGTTTCTCATATGAGTTTGCAAGCTTTAGTTTTCTGCTTGTTGCAATCGTTTATGAGTCTTGTTTTTGTTTGTTGACCACGTTCGAGAGTGGGAAAAAAACAGTAGTGTCTGGGTTCAGTTTGTAACTTTCGGTTTTATTGTGTATCGTATGTGATTGGTTTAATGTTGGCTGGAGAAAATTGGCTAATGAATCTGTTGTAAGCATAGGCGACTTGGTTACATTAACTTGATTAGTCACTTTGAGTTTGAGTGTCATAATGTTTCAGATTGTGAAACGTGTTCGACATGGCTAAAAAAAAGTAGAAGAGAAGGCATTAGAGAATAAACGGGAATGAAGCGAGTCGGTTGGGCAACTTAGTTTAGGTCTGGTTAACGTGACTTTAGGTTCTAAATTCTCTCTTTAGGCTAAAATCTCCACCGGTTTCTTGAATAAACAACATAATTTTGACCTGTTGTTCATCATGTGAATTTGCTTCCTGAGTTTATCGTTGCACTATACATGTACATTTTACATCTAACTTTGTTACCAATTTTTATTAATTTCTTGGTATTATTCTGATTATTACTGAACCCTAGTTATTAGACCTTAGGACCAAGCCTTAGGATAGAGGGTGAGCCCTTGCCCATGGTGAGCCATGGTCCCACCTAGCAAAGGGTGATCCCTAAACCCAAACCACATCTTATTATAATAATGTATATATATATAAAAGCCTAACCTGAAAAAAATCAATCCAACTTAAAATCCCACCTAGACCCAATAGTAATCCCAATCTTGGCCCACTTTCAAAAATCCAAAATCCTGAACAATATCAGTCAACGTGGCCCACTTTTAAAAATCCAAAATCAGACCCAAACATTATTAGTCAACGTGGTCCAAAATAAAAAATCAAATCCAAACTCGTGTCTAGAATCTGACCCAAACCCACTTAGGGCCTAACCCAATTCAGGCCTAAACCCACTTCAGCCCATTAACCTAATCTGAGGCCCAAGCCCAATCTGAGGCCCAAGCCAAATCCGAAGCCCAACAAGGCCCGTCAAACCCAATTTGGCCCAAACCCAATATGGCCCAAACCCAATATGGACCATGAAGCCCAACAAAGGCCCAAGCCCACAAAAGCCAAATCCGAAGCCCAACAAGGCCCAAATACTCCAACAAGGCCCAAATACTCCAACAAGGCCCGAGTCCGAAGCCCAACAAGGCCCGTCAAACCCAATTTGGCCCAAACCCAATATGGCCCATCAAGCCCAACTCGGCCCACTACTCAACCTGGCCCATTCCGAGCCCAACAAAGGCCCAAGCCCACAAAAGTCAACCCAAAGCCCAAACTGACCCAAGGCCCAAATCAAATCAGCCCAATTCTACAAAAAACCAACCAAGCCCACAAAAATTAAACCAAACCCACAAAAAATCAAACAAAGTCCACAAGAATCAAATCTTGACCTGGATGATGACCTTTGTTCCGAACTTTGACCTTTGACCTGAACTTCGACCTTTGACCCAATCCCAACTTTGACCAATCTGAACTTTGACTTTGACCTAGCTTTGACCTGGTCTAACTTTGACCAGCCCACTTTGACCTTGACCCAAGTTGGACTGGATCTCACTTTGACTCGGTCAAACTTTGACCAACCTGAACTTTGACCTAATCCAACTTTGACCAACTTGAATTTTGACTTTGACCCAACTTTTATGCCCAACTTTAGGCCCAATCCAACCCGGCCCAATTTGACTCGGCCAATCCAACCCGGCCCATTTTCCAATTTTCGCCCGAACCCAATTTAATCCCAAATTCAAATCAACTAAATGCCAAACCCAATCCAATTCAAGCCCAATTCATTTTTAATTCAGCTCAGTCCAAGCCCGATTCAATTCATCCAATTCAAACTCATTGTAAATACCGTCCAAACTCCAAAAATCCAAGAGAAAACATTCCTCATTATTCAGCTTTAATTCAAAAATCTTGAAAATCTCTTTTCTCAAATTTTCAAACGATCATTTTATTCAAACTTCATCAAGCTTTCAAAAGAAACCATTTTGTGGAATTTTAAAGGAAAAACTCTTCTCACATCACAGAAAACTCTTCTCAAATGTAGAAAGTTCTTCTCACATATACAGAAAGTTTTCTCCTAAAAACATTTCCCAAAATCAGGGTTTCTTCATCAAGAATTCTGAACAACTTCAAAAGTTTTCCAACTAAAATTTCAAACTCAAAACTAGACCGTTTTCAGGGAACAAGAGATGTCTAACATTTTCAAAACGTTTTCTCCCTAGTTAGACATCACTTGTCTCCCTCCCAAAAATAAAAATTCGAGGCGGGGCACTGGGGTCTTCTCATCCCTTGTCGTAGTCTGGACTTCTTTAGGTGGGGCATTAGGGTGACAAACATCCCCTAATTGCAGCCTAGATTTTTACAAGGTGGGGTGCTAGGGAAGTAACGACCTTCCTAGTTGCAGCCGGGATTTTAGAATCGTCTAACTCCCTTCCGCTCGATTTCAATGTTTTTGATTTTTAACGTTTTAAAACCCGGGAGTTAGAGACGTTATTAGGGTTCGACCGAGAACATCTCCTTCATGGTGTTTCTCTCTGAACCTTACTTTTTGATATAAATTCATTGCCCCATCTTTCGAGCCTCGACACTTACCATTAATTAAGTGTCGTGTTCGAGGGGGTACATAGGGTAATCCCTCGGGATTATCCTCCCTTTTACAAAAAAAAATGATTTAAGAGAAATGATTTTGACAATCAATCCTCCAAACAATTCAGTCCACTATCATCTCATTTCAAATCCCGAAACATCCCAAAACATCAACCCTTTCATAATCTCACATCCGAAAAACCCGGGACTTCTCCTAAATTCCAATTGCCCCATATACTCGAGTCATCATTCAAACTCCAACTCACTTTACACTCAAATCCTCTTACAAATTCCAACTTCGTTCAAACTTCCAAAGCCTCACAGACCCGAGCGTCTCATAGACTCGAACATCTCATGAACTTGAATGTCTCACAGGCCCGAGCGTCTCACAGACTCAACCATTCTGAAATTTCAATGTCCCACAGACCTGGGCGTCTCATAGACTCTAATCTCCCAAAACCCGAAGCTTCTCGAAACTTCGAACCTTTCTAAAATCTCAGACACCTCAAATATCTTCAAACTCCACAAACATCAAAACTTCCAAAAGCCCCAAAAGACTTGAACTACATAAGGTCTGATCTCAGCAGGGAGTTGAGTACGTAGGCAGCCCATCTAGGGTGCGACCCCATTCCAAATAAGAAACCCATTTCCCCTCTAAGTTGTTCTTCATACCTCTCGAAACTCTCAACCCGTCAACCAAACTAACTCCAAGACTAGCCTATTCTTCAAATCTTCTAAATCATCTAATCCTCAAACCACACTCAATCCTATCCTTTGGCTTTTAAATGAATCTCTCTAAAAGGTTTTGAAAGAGGGCAATCCCGACAATTGGAGACCGAGGTTTCCTCGGGCACCAATCCGAAGTCATGGTCGTTGCCACTTCTAAGGGGTGTAACCCAGTACGAACCCACAATAGAATCTCTGACGCAACAAGCTAAGTCCTATCCATAGGCAACAATCTCAGAGTCAACTAACGGTTCTTAAAACCTTTCTCCCCCCTTCCTAGTTCTTTAGGTCAAACTAGGTGGCGACTCTAATCAACTCCGCCTTATAGAGGCATAAGTCCGCGTGGAGCCCATTGAGAGCGGGTGTAGTGTTCATTAACACTCCCCTTATGCTTTCTGGGAAAGACGGACGATTTAGTAGGTACTTGAGGGATGCCACGAATAACGGGTTTTCACCCTCCACAGAATGGCATTTTAGGATCTAGGCTTCTCAGTCAGATCATATTTAGATAGACCCCCCCCCTCATACCGAAAAATCACCCTCCACAATATATATATATATATGTATATATATATATGTTTATTTTTTATTTTTTTTCATTATTACGGGATTATCTCCCTTAATCCAATGTTATAATATTAGGGGTATTTCAGTCTACCCCCTTAAAAGGACTTCGTCTTGAAGTCGTCTAAATCGAATACGTACAAAGCTACCCAATGAAACCTCAAGGTGTCCACCTAGCCTATCGGTTCTCAGGTTCCAATGTAATCCATTCTATTCAACCAACACTTTCCAATCCATACCAATACATATATCATATATATATATATGTCACAAGTCCCGAAGGACATCCATACACAACAGTTCAAGTGCTCTAGGCACGTACACATCGCCAATTACATCTCAAGTGTTTAAAGCACACTTACACAACAATCGACATACAACATATACACCATAAACCACACCACAATAATACAAAATGGCTACTATACCAAGGGCTCTACTCCCCTTAAATGGGTTACGCCCCGTGACCCCCGAAGTATCGAACAGCCGCTAAGAGAAGAGGGTTGGATACTTCTCTCGCATGGAGTCCTCTAACTCCCATGTCGCCTCCTCGATCTCATGGTTTGACCATAGAACTTTGACCATCCTAATGGTCTTGTTCCTGGTCTCCCTAGTCTTGGAGTCTAAGATGCGAATCGGGATCTCCTCGTATCTAAGTGCAGGGTCTAGTTCGAGTTGCTCGGGCTCCAATATGTGTGAGGGGTGAGGCACGTATTGCTTCAGTTGTGGCACGTCGAATACGTCGTGCACTCTCCCAAGCTCGGCAGGTAAGTCTAACTTGTAAGCTAAAGGGCCCACTCGCTCTGTGATAAGGTACGGCCCTACTAAAATACCCCAAACCTTAATGTGTTAATTAATTATGTAATTATGATTTTCTAAGGCTAATTAAGTCCTTAAGATCATTGGTGAAGAAATAAAAACCAAAAAGAAAAAGAAAATACGTAAAAGTCACAAAACGTGAAAACATGTATTTAATTATTTCAGGAGGTATATAACCTTCAACAGAGTTATAAATATATTTGTATACCCTAATTACACAGTAAGAACATGTGGGAAAAATTCTGGAAGAAAACGGATCCAAATAATGCGTTAAAACGCTAATGGAGTCTTAAAGCGCGTTTTTCGAGAAAACCCAAAAACGTGACTTTAAACAGTTAAACGACCCCGTAAAAATTATAGTTGATTATATAACTATAATTAAACATTAATGGAATCCCAATAGCTATTAAAAAAATAAAGAAACGAGAAAAATCCGAAAACGGGCCCGGTTAGTGAATAGTACCAAACCGGGTAAATTAACGAGCGTTTTCTGAAAAAGCCGAAAAACGCTCCAGCTCATATGTACACATGTGGGGCCGGTTTTATTTAATAAATCAGCTCTCTCACAAGTAGTAACTAGCTAGAAAGAAAGGAAAAAGGAAAAAAACAAAAAGGCATAAAACACCTTTTTGCTTTCTCTCTCCTCTCACTCACACATTTCTTCCCTCTCAGTCGTATCCTCCCTTCCCAGCCAGCTCTCTTCTTCCTCTCTTCTCTGTTACGAAATGAAGCTCTCTTCTATGGCTTCCTCACCTTCTCTTGTTTGCTCTAGCCACCTCCATGCTCCAAATGAAAAATAAATCACATATTTGAACTCCCCTCATCAAGAGCTACAACCCTCTCTTTTTAGAATTCCAAAATGATGAAGTTCATTTCCATGGGTTTTGACCATTTGAAGAGAAAATCACATCTTCTTGAAGCTTGGAGTCCCCTCTTTCCATTAAGGTAAAAGTTTCAAAGAAAAACTCATTTTCTTCATCCTTTTTAGCCTTGGCCGATTCCACCTTCTAATGGTGCCTTGCTCTTTTTTTGTTTTGAGCTTATCTCCAAGTCTCCAATGGTGGGTTAGAGCTCCTCCCTTGATACTTAACCAAAACCCCATTTTAGGGTTCCAAAGGTAATTTCCATCCTTGTGCTACAAGCACCCTTCTTTTTATTCTAGCCTAATTAATAAGCCTAAGTGCAATGTTTAAGTGCTTAATTCCCCATTTGGGTGTTGGTCCAGAGGTTGGGCAATGGCAATGCCCCTTGACCGATTTTGCATCAAAAGGAGTGGAGAAGAGGAGAAGAGAAATGAAAAGGAAGAACTTATGGATTGAAGGTAACTAAACTTACCTTAATGTAATCCTACATGTCTTAGGATTTGGGATGGGTTAAATTGGATAATGAAACCCAAAATTGTGTGGCAAATGTGTTCAGTAAATGTAAGAGGAAAATTTATGATGATGTTTAGTGTTTTGGTGCATTGTTGAGACGTGTTTTGAATTAAGGTCCTAAGAGCCAAACATTTGAGTTAATGCACTATATTGTGAATTATGGAGTTTTGATAGATTGCGTGTGCTGCTAGAACCCACTAAGGGTTTGGTTAGTTGTTTTGTAAATGTTTTTGGGATTAGGTGATGAAGATGATGAATTTGGATAAGTTAGGTTTGTAACGAAGTTATGGCGAAATTTCGGTAGAAATATAGTGGTTTAGATGGTGATGTGAGCTGGAAGAGTTTAAGTGTTAACTAGGTGTTGTTGGGAATTGATTTGGTTGGTAAATCACATTGTGGTGTTGATTGGAAAATGTGTGGAGTTATGTAAAAATCTGTAGCATGAATAGAGTTGGATGTCTTGGAATTCCTAGAAATGAACTTGAGTGTGTATCTTGTGAAACAATGAATGAGATTGGGAAATAGAGATGAATGTACTAGGAACAAATGTGGTGTGGTCAAATGGTAAGGAGAAGGATAAGAGTTGTCATGGAATGTTTTGAGAGTGCACTGGTGTGCAGAGAATGAAAAATATGGATTTGAAATTTTAGAATTGGAGTAAGAGTTTGACCCATGATTTGAGGAGTATTTAAGAAGTGTTTTAGTGTGTTTGAACATGGGGAAAGTTTAGGGAATGATTGGAGGTGAATTAGGGGTTGAAAAGAGGTCAAAACTGTCAATTTAGGCACCTATAGACATGGTCCGGGTCTGTAAACAAGTACACAAACCCGGGCCACCTCAAAAACGTCCTAGAAACCCATTTTAGCATGTGGTCCGGGTTTACATCTAAGTACACATACTCGGACTAATGCATTTTAAGGCAGATTCATATTTCCGGGATTGGTCCGGGTTTGTAACCCCGGACACAAACCCGGACCAGTCCAAAAATGTGCCAGAATGTGTTTTTAAGTGTTGTTATGATGGGGAAGTGAATGGTAATGGTTTTAGATGATGATTAAGTCTTGTTTGGTGAGTTTTAAAGGCCATTGGAAGTATAAACAAGTGTGAGAGTGAATGTGTAAGTTGTGAACTTAAGATTACATAAATAAGTTAAGGATAACGGGACAACGGGGTTAAGTACGGGAGTAATAGAAGTTTACATACCATAAGATTTTGTTGTTAATAAAACATTTGAATAATAATACCAGTTGTTCGGAAACTACCCGGGGAGCGTGAGGTGACGCGTTGGAGTAAATCCTCGGGAACACGGTAGAGCAACCCATGATGTAAGGTATGGTTTTCTTGCAACCTGTGTCCTACCGGGTTACACCGGCTTGTATGCCAACTTGATTTTCTGAATGTTTGCCACCTTGCAAGATAAAGCATGAAATGAGTTTACAGTAATTCAATTATGTGGCGTACTTTGTTCCGATACCGTTTAACCTCGAATATGTGTTAAACTGTAGATAACCTCGAATATGTGTTAAACGCCCCAACCTACGGGAGCGTTCTAACTACGGCTATCCGTGCATTATTTGTATAATGTGTCTGTGTGTGATATGTGTTTGCCTTTTTGAGTATGTAGTTGAGTAACGATTTTTGCTATGAACATGTATGTCTAAAGGTATCTTACCTCCCTTGTGTGTGTTTAACTAAGTTGTAACACCATATGGTGTCATGATGTGATAAGTTCCATAAGGGAACTTCGAACTAATGTATAATTGGGGGGGTGAGGAATCCAGGTGTCCGGTCGCGCGTGTATGTATGGGAGTTGTTATCTATATTTGATTCAACTCTCTCCCCTGTTCGGTTGTTTCCCTTCTTGGAATTCAACCTCCCACGAGCCTATAGCTGGCTCTCCTACCTTGACTATTATTCGGGCTAGGGGGAAATGTGTATGGTGTGATCGGGCCTATATTATGGCCGATGCATCTAAGTAAAGTAAAGGTGTACGGTGTGTTCGGATCTATATTATAACCGACACACCTTAAGTTAAGTATACGTTCTCTAAGAAGAACAAAAGGTTATTATGTGATGAGCCCAATACGAGAATAAAAATATTCTCTAGGCTCTAATAAGTTGGCTAACTCATATTTCGGTCTGAGTCCCCACGAGACTCTTCCTGAGCCATGTTGTGTGTATGTTAAAGTGTGTTGTATGTTGTTGTGTTGAGTACATTGATTACCGATACCAAACTCCACGTTATTATAAGAAGTAAGAATGTGTAACCCGAATAGACGGGTAAGTGTTAACCAATAAGAATGGAGCCCTTGAATTAAAAACCCTCATGGTCTAAGGACCAAGTAAAGTTATTTAGTAAATGTTAATGTGTTACACTTGATAACCGTGTTTCTATGTTGACTACCCGTTGTTGTAATGTGTGTTTATAGTTTTCATGCATGATTTAAATATAATCAACCACATGCTTACACTACAATTAGTTGTGCGTGGCCCGGTAGTATGTGGGCTGCACGATTACCATACCAGCAAAGGTGTTGAGCCCCTTTGGGGCCACCCATTACTTTTCAAGTACAATGGAGCTGGTAGCCATTCGAGAGTAGGACGGGGTGGCTGATTATGCATGGGTAGTTTATTTAGTTTGCTTATGTATTTGTAAGTGGTGTAAGACCGAAGTGTGATATCAGTATCTTAATGTATTAGACTCGGTACAGTTGTAATGTAAGTGTAATTGACTCGGTTTAGTTATGAAGTGGAATTGTAATGTTTTATGCTCGGGAGTCCTGGCCATCAGACCGGTACACTATGTATGTATTAGCCTTGTTAGCCACGTGGGTGGCTAACGTCGTGTAGCACCCATGGATTAAGTTAGATGTTGAGTTGTATTTCCGCTACTGATTGTTGTTAAGTATGGTGTTGGTAGTTGGGGTGTTACACCTACGTACTTAGGGCGACGTTTGCCCTTCTGCCCAAACCTGAAGATGCCCTTCATAGGTGAGACTCTAAGGAAAACTCTATCGCCAACTGCAAACTCAAGTGCTCTCCTCTTAAGATCTGCATACGATTTCTGTCTATCCTGGGCGATCTTCATGTTCTTTCTGATTTGCAGCACATCTTGCTTTATCTGCTCAAGGTAATCAGGGCCTAAGACAATATTCTCGCTGGCTTCATCCCAGCAAAGAGGTGTCCTACAAGGTCGGCCATACAACGCCTGAAATGGCGGCATCTGAATGGATGCGTGATAAGTGTTGTTGTAGGCGAACTCAATCAGGTGTAGGTGATCTATCCAGCTGTCCTGGAAGTCTAGTGTGCATGCTCTCAGTCCTTTAGTGTTTGGATGGTCCTCTCGCTCTGACCGTCTGTCTGAGGATGAAAAACGGTACTCAGCTTCAGCCTGGTACCTAAGGCCTCTTGAACCTGTCCCAAAAACCTCGAAAGGAATAGAGAATCCCTATCTGACACTATAGTCTTAGGTACTCCATGGTGCCTAATGATCTCTCTCTAGAAGACGTCCGCTAACTTCGGGACCTTCCAGGTGTCCTTGATGGGTATGAACTTCGCCACCTTAGTCAATCTATCAACAATAACCCAGATGGTGTTCGCGCCTCCCATAGTCGGGGGAAGGCCGACTACGAAGTCCATAGACAAGTCCTCAAACTTCCAATATGGGATGGGCATAGGCTGCACCAATCCTCCTGGCCTCTTGTGCTCGAACTTGACCTTCTGACAAGTCAAGCAGCGATTAACAAACTCCGCTACATCCTTTTTTATACCACTCCACCAGAAATGGACCTTCAGGTCCTTATACATCTTCGAGGAACCTGGGTGGATGGATAAGGATGAGCAATGGGCTTCCTGCAGAATCTTCTCTTTTAACTCTGGGCTTGACTCTGGGATACACAATCTGCCATTTAATCTGATCAACCCGTCATCACTGAGCGTGAAGTCATATTTCTGCCTCTGGAAGATGCCGTCAACCAACTACTGCCGAATGGTCTGTATGTACTGGTCGCCATCCTAGGCACAGCGTACTTCGTCGACTAAGCTGCTGCTAGCTGACATGGCATATAAGGAGTTAGCTCTCCTGCTCAGGGCATCGGCTACTACATTCGTCTTCCCCTCCTTGTACTTTAGATCGATGTCATAGTCCTTCAGGAACTCAACCCATCGCCTCTGCCTCATATTCAGCTCCTTCTGTGTGAAGAGATGCTGAAGGCTCTTGTGGTCGGAGTAGATAGTCACTGTGACTCCGTACTAATAATGATGCCAAATCTTCAATGCAAATACCACTGCACCTAACTCCAAGTCATGCGTAGGGTAGTTCTCCTCATGCTTCTTCAGCTGGCGAGAGGCATAAGCAACGACCTTGTCATGCTGCATGAGTACACACCCTAATCCCGTGCCTGAAGCATCACAATACACTTCGAATCCGTCGGTCCCTCAGGAATAGTAAGTATGGGTGCCGACGTTAGTAGGTCCTTCAGTGTCTGAAAGGATCACTCACAATCATCTGTCCAAATAAACTAAGCGTCCTTCTTCATTAGATTCGTCATAGGCTTGGCCACCTTGGAGAAATCCTGAACGAATCTTCGGTAGTATCCGGCCAAACCTAAGAAGCTACGAATTGCAGTGACTGTCTTCGGTCTTGGCCAAGTCTTAACTGCTTCAATATTTGCTCGGTCAACTAATATGCCACTGGCTGAAATGATATGTCCAAGAAATGCTACTTTGTCTAGCCAGAACTCACACTTCGAGATCTTGGCGTAGAGCTAATTCTCTCTCATGATCTCTAGGACTCGTCTCAGGTGAGCCTCATGCTCCTCCTTAGTCTTAGAGTAGACTAGGATGTCGTCAATGAAAACCACCACTGAGGTGTCGAGCTGCTCTCTGAATAGACGGTTCATGAGATCCATGAATACAGCTGGCGTGTTCGACAAACCGAACGACATCACACTAAACTCATAGTGGCCATAGCGTGTGTAGAAGGATGTCTTCTCTATGTCTCCCTCTGCAATATGAATCTGGTGGTAGCCTGATCTGAGGTCGATCTTCGATAAAACAGAAGCTCCTCTCAACTGGTCGAATAGATCATCGATACATGGTAGGGAATACTTATTCTTCACAGATACTGCATTCAACTCTCGGTAATCAATGCAAAGTCTCATACTCCCATCCTTTTTCTTTACAAATAATACCGGTGCTCCCCATGGAGACACGCTTGGTCTGATGAATCCCTTTTCTAGTAAATCCTCAAGCTGAACCTTTAACTCCTTCATCTCGGCTGGTGCCATCCTGTAGGGTGCCTTAGCTATAGGCCCCGTCCCCGGTACTAGGCCGATGGCAAACTCAACCTCCCGCACAGGCGGCATACCTGGCAACTCGTCGAGAAACAGACCAGGGAAGTCAGACACTATGGGGATGTCCAACTCCATCTGCTCCTCCTGTCTCATATCATGCACATAGCATAGGTATGCTGGCTGTCCCTTTCTCACCTCCTTCATTAAGGTCAAGGCTGACACCAGCTTGAATGTCGGCTCTCTAGGAATGCTATAGTACGAAACGGTCTTGCCACTCGGGCTCTTGAGTTGTAGTCTATGCTCTGCACAGTGTATTTTACCCTTGTGCTTCTATAGCCAATCCATACCCATAACAATGTCGAATCCCAAGCCTCTAAACTCTATCAAATATGCTGGAAATGTCTCACCTCGTATGCTGATCCGTAGGTCGGTGTAACATCCCGAACACATCACTTTCTCTCTCGATGGCAAGGTGACAGAGAAGTCTGGAAGTGGCTCTGGGGTCAATCCTAACTTCTTCACAAAATAAGAGTATATGAAGGAGTGGGTTTCCCCTGTGTCGAATAGGATTGAGGCTTCGATGTCATTTACAGGAAAGGTACCTGAGGGTTGAGATTTTTTAGGTTAGTATTACGGTTTAAATCTTTTAATCGGAAGTGGTTAGTTTGTCATGAGTCTTACCAGTAATGACATTGCCATACTCCTTGGCCTGTGTCATGTTGAGGATATTGAGGGTACATTCTTTTTCGGGTTCATGGCCTGAATTAAGATTGGTAGGAGAAATGAGTGGATAAGTGTTTAGAAAAATGTCAAAATGTCACCAAAATGCCACTTTTATTAATGCATTAATCATTACATCATCTTGCATGCATGGTTTACAACTTAGCAATAATACATCAATACTCTCTAAAGGTCAAGTTTAATCGTCCCGGTCGAACGTGGGTAGTGTTAACCAAAGCTGGTGGTGCGGCGTTCAGCTTGATTCGCTTGATCCCGTGGTATACTAACCTTGAATCTCCATCGAATATCAACACGTCTCCTGACTTTAGGACTAGCTTGCGTGCTAAGTCTACCCTATTTTGGTCTCCGTATAGAAACTCTGCTTCATCTCCAATAGAGAACGATACTACTGGGATACCCTTGGAGATGGACTCGGTCGTCTCATCTCGGTCTTGGTGTAATCCCAATCGTCCCTCCTTCTCGTAGAAGTTCATGATGCAAATGTCAGCTTCAATGTTGGGTATTGGGTTTTCTTCAAGCTGCTGCGCGATGTCTATCGCCTTCTTCACTAAAGTCTTGAAGTTCTCGGGTATCCTAGGCACTCGCACCCCATCTAATTTCCTAACCTCGTGATAGGTCCATGTTTGCGGATCCCAATCTCTACCTAAGCACATCATATGTAATTTCATTTTTGACCCACTAACATATCCTGGAACATAAAAACCTCCTAACCCTCTACCCAAGTCTCTACACTCATCTAGGATATGGAATTGTTCATCGAGGGTTAAGAATTCTTTGAGTAGAATCATGCCCGGTGTTATACCCAAAATTTTGACCCCCTGGGTTAGGGTCTACGGGGTGCTGGTGTTGTGAGAGGCATTTTAATCAAATGGTGAGGGATTCCGGCTCGATCGGCGCGTTCCATGGCATGGGGAGCAGCTTTGTCATTTTCAGGGGCGTTTTGGTAATCTTTAAAGGCTCCTAAGACCTCCTATAAGCTTTCTCTCTCCTCCAAAGGGTGCTCAAATCAGCTGGAAATGCTTTGATATTTTAACCCATGATAGAGGATGACATTCTAAGCATAATGGCGTTGGAATTTTGATTTTTCGAGTTTCCAATAATTTTCTAGCAATTTCTGACTGAATCTGACAAGAAATTCGATTTAAAAATATCCCAACATTTAAAAAATTCGGTTCCACCTCAGAAAATTCATAATATCCATCCTTGACATGTGGTTAAAATTTCACAGCAAAATTCCTTTGGGAAGTCTTTTAATTAAAATACCAAAAAAATCTTACTTTTACTAGATTCTCTTTATCTTTAAGAAAGTCTATATAAGGGGAAAGGTTTTTGATAAAATCAGGACCTCATATGCTCAAGAACCCTAGAGAGTCAAAAAAGGCAGCCTCCTCTCTCTCTCTCACGTTTTCCAACACCCGGCCACCCAAATCGTACCGAAAATCCCCCGAAATCACCATCTAAACACGTTTTCCAATCCCCAAAGCACCAATAGTCATCAAAACTCCACAAAAACACCACCAAAACGTGAAGAAAGCAAGCAAGAACAACCAACAACCAGAAGCCTGGTTCGAAATCCTTTCGGGTCTGCCATCAACGAGGCACTCGACGAATCCCGGCGTGAAGAATCATCTTGAATTCGAAGGTAAAACAGGTTACCACTCTACTTTTCTAATTCCCCACGACTTTATTAACCCTCTGTCAAATTTTGGGCTCAAACTAACCTTCGTACGCTTCTGTATTGCTATTTGTTTAAGCTTCTGTCCAATAACTTGTTTACTAAGTTTCGTGTTTAATTCGAATTCAAATTGAAAACTTTCAATCACTAACGTCTTGTACATCTTTCAGGCTACGCACCCATAAAATTTGAGCCAAAAACACCTTCGGGAACAGCCTCAACGCCGCCGTCCGAGGGCTGTCCGCACCCACGGACGTCATGTCCGGGGTCCCGGACTCACTGTCCGTAAGCCCGGACGCCCACGGACGGCGGCGGGATTTTTAAATTTTAAAAATTTAGGTTTTCTAATAATGTCCGGGCCCACGGACAGCCTGTCCGTGGCCCCGAACTTTGCAATTTTCTGTTTTCTGTTTAATTCGACTTTTATTTTCTGAATAGGTTAACTGGGGTCCGTGGTTTCGGACATTAGGTCCGTGGCTACGGACGGAAACAAAATTTGACCTAATTCTGCCTCTGAAACCCTAGTTTAGGCAATTTTAATTTCCACTTTAATTTTCTGTCAAAAAATGCTAAAAAACAGAAAAAAAACAGAAGCTCGCGCACTTAGGTTAAAACGACTCGTAATAAGCCGTAAATAAACCAAGTAGAGGAAAAATGACCTAGGAAGGGTAATGAAAGTAATTGAACCCTAATTAAGTCGAATATCAAGCCCCCGAACCTGGACTCTCCTTTCCTAATTTAATCTAGGTCAAAATTAGGTGGCGACTCATAATAGGTTCTAGTGAGCTAGGTTAGGTTTTAATAATTATTGTTATACGACATAGTTATTAATCTTAGGTT
Organism: Limonium bicolor; assembly: GCA_023374045.1. Classification (NCBI taxonomy): domain Eukaryota; kingdom Viridiplantae; phylum Streptophyta; class Magnoliopsida; order Caryophyllales; family Plumbaginaceae; genus Limonium; species Limonium bicolor. Next base: position 121,282,356 of record CM041782.1, on the reverse strand, counting down.
ATAAGTGGACCTAAAACCCGATTAGATCCTAATCAACTTTAATCAACATAGGATAGGGTTTAAAATCGAGGCTCACAGACTGGCGACTCTGCTGGGGTCAACTTCTTAATTTTTAACTTGTTTAATTTTAAGAAAGAGGGCTTAACTCAAAAAATTGTTTATTTATGGCTTTATTACTTTGTTTGTTTACTTTTGTGCGCACTTTAATTTCTGTACCTTTGCATCATATGAGAGCGAGGGTCCACGCAAACCAATTCCACCCCGGGACCCGTTTGAGGGTCCCCTGTCAGGAACTCACACCTTTTAGGTGATGTGAACAAGTGGGGGAAAAAGAGGAGGGTGTCGTCTAACCACACCCCCTTAATACCTGGGCTTTAGCCCCAAGCATCTTCCTGGCAGTACCCTTACCTAGCCCATTGTTTGGTCAGTCAAAGACCCGACCGTAGACGCACACCTTCAGGTGATGTGAAAAAAGTGGGAAAGCCCAAGGAAAATAGCATGCAAGCCCTATTCCTTTGTGGTGACCTGGGCCCGCGCCCCAAGCACTTCTCCGGATCGATCCTTACCCAAATTGGATAAGCGTCAGGTGAGGACATGCTGAATTTGTGTGGGCCTTGTCTGTTTGTATGATTGGCCCACTACCCAGCCTAGAGATTGATAGGGACCTCTTCTACATCAACGTAGCCCAACCCGAATCGGCCGCACTATTTGTTTGCGACCCAGAGGCCCTGTCTGGTTTAATATGTGAGTTGTTTGGGCTTTGGCCCAAAAGCCTAGACTTAGGTGATTACACTTTCGGCCCAATTTAAATTATCAACTTAGTTCTAGGCCCTCGAAAAATAAATCCACCTAAAGCAATTCATGAAAATCCGTTTGGCCTTTCCACTTCAAGGCTCATTCTAGTCTAAGAAAGACTTTCCACTCGGGCGTTGGCCCAAGGTCCTAGTTATAAGTATCATCTTTTAGGCCCAATCAGAATTACTCGGCCCAAACAAGTTTTAAATTAGAACACCATCTTACCAAGCACTCCTTCCCGGCCCAGAACTTCAGTCCAGTCCTCTTTTATTTTCTAACAGGCGGCATTTTGAAAATAGGTAAACTGTCACCACAGGCATGGAGGGAAAAGGAAGGCTAGTTACAACAAAGGATAGAATGGCAGAGATAGAGCTTAGGCTAAAAGCCATGGAAGAAGCCGTAGAAGAGTTGAGAAACAAGATCAACTCTCGGGATGCGGACTTTCACAGAGCCACTAATGCAAGAGAGAATGGCTAAGCTGAACTAGAAGCCATGATGGCTGCCATGGAGCGGAGACATGGTGTTGTCAGGGATGCCATGGAGTCAAACTACGTCGCTGCAATCGAGGAAATGAAGGCGAAGGCCCTTTCCCTGGAGACCAGATGTCAAGCTCAGGATGCACTAGTAGGTAGGCTTCTTAGCTCTCTTCGCGACCACATTAAAGTCGGCTCCTTTGGAGCCCAAGGATTACAAGAGAATGTCGAGGAGATTGCCGCAGAACTCAGAACAGCAATTGGGAAGCCAAAAGTGGACATTAAGACAGCAGCTTGCATCCAAAGTTGCACCCGGAAAAGGTCTAGGCAGCATGAGGCGAGTGCCAGTCAGAGAGAACCACCCCGACAGAACTCCCGTCGGAGAGAATTTTCAGACATCAACCAACCATTAAGCCATGAATTTTCAGTGCTCCGGGAACGAGACATACTACAACCTCTCATCCCCCGGCCTGGGGTCCCTCAGAAAGGAAGGAATCTAAGTCAGTTTTGCCAGTACCACCAATTACCCGGCCATGATACCAATGATTGCAAGGCTTTGAGACACCCAATCCAAGATCTCATCGATCAAGGGCATCAATTTCAAGGACATGGAAGTGTAGGCAGGGCATCCATGCCCGAGTCTTATTAGAGTTTGTAGTCTTTAAGTACTGTTTTGCTTTTCAATTAGGTAGATTTCTTTTTATTAGTCGCCTTTTGGCTTTCATAGTAGTTGGTCCCCTTTACTATTTTTGGTGGCTCTCCCGAGTTTGTAGTTTCCAACGTTATTTTTACATTGAATAATACATGGTTCCATTTTCACAATTTCCATGCAGAGCATTTTCCATTCATTTCAAAAAAAAAAACAAGCAACCTCATCGCTCTGTCCATACTCACTACAGCTCCTCGTACTAATACCACCTTCATCATATACACCCCATGTGTCTCACCACTCCACTTTCTCAACATTTCATCAAATACATAAAACCAAAAATTTGCTCCACAAGATCACCCCATCACCACTCACCATCATTATTCCGCACAACCACCTTCCACAAATAACCTGGGTATTCAAAAGGCTTGTCAAAAACCCCACAATAATACTGGGGGCAATCTGAGTTAAGGAACGATAATGTTTATTTCTTTTGTTTAAATGTGCAAACAAGTCTCTGAGTGTACACTTCGCGAGGGTGCCTTGAGCGGTAAAACCAAGAGCGAGCGAGCGTGTCATTTTTACACGACTCCGGAGAGATCACGTTCAAAGGTAAGGTAAACGGCATGACCCCGACCGAAGGAGATCATTTATAAATTTACGCTTAAACCTGTAAAAAGTAACAAAGAACGGACACAACTATTAGGAATGACGAAGCACCTAGGAAACAGCACCACACAGCCAAAAAGCTTATGAACCCTGACATCACACCCTAGGCACCCCCGCTGAGCCTTTCATGTATGACCTCTTTTACAACACTATAAGCTCCACAAACAAGCCAACCAATGATGAATAACCAACCCGGTGACCAAAGGAAGCAAGGAGCCCGACTTTTGAGCAACAACTTCACAAGTCCAAAGAAGCGAAACCGCTACCAGCATGACGAAGCGATCCGCAAATGGTCCCAAAGTGACACAGGATCCAAACGAGCTAACATTAAAAACAGCTCTTGAAGTTCAAAACCGGGAAACACAAGAACCCCGAAGGAAAGGAGATTCAAAGAAGGCAAGCTTGGAAAGCCTCCAAGAAATCCAAAATCGGAAAAAAGAAAGAAGATGCAAGGAACAATTCAAAAGTTCCAAGTCCCAAGCGAAGTCATCACGAAGTAGCCAAATGACTTCAAGGCAAAGAAGACAAGTCCGAGAGACGGTGCAAGTTGCAGCTTTGGTCACCCTTAAAGATCCACATATCCTAAACATTCCTCCATTATCCTATTGCCATTCAACACACCCCATGACCACGTTATAAGCTCAAAAGACTTCCGACTTAGTATTTGTGTATCCAATCGAGTGAAAGTAACAGGTTGAACACGTAAGTCTAACAAATGTCAAATTCAATGGTTAAGAGGTTGTGACCGTAAGTGAGAAACGAGTGCAAACACCAAACACGTCGAGTGTAGGTTAGGAAGCACCACATCAAAGCATAAGCCTCGACCCTGTGAGGATGAGACTTGTTCGCACGTTTAATCAAAGAAAATACTGGGGGCAATTGATCGTCCCGATCAATTGCCATGAACTCTAGCTCAGTTTGTCCTAAGGAAAAATACTGGGGGCAATTGTTGGTTCCAACAATTGCCATGACAACACCAATTGAAACCTAAAGCTTGAGCACCACCATCCCACCACAGGCATAAGCCCTACCTCCACATCCAATTTCCTCAGGCCCGTCCTAAGCCCTACCTCCACATCCAATTTCCTCAGGCCCGTCCTAAGCCCTACCTCCACATCAAATTTCCTCAGGCCCGTCCTAAGCCCTACCTCCACATCAAATTTCCTCAGGCCCGTCCTAAGCCCTACCTCCACATCAAATTTCCTCAGGCCCGTCCTAAGCCCTACCTCCACATCAAATTTCCTCAGGCCCGTCCTAAGCCCTACCTCCACATCAAATTTCCTCAGGCCCGTCCTAAGCCCTACCTCCACATCAAATTTCCTCAGGTCCGTCCTTTAGGCTCGCCATAAGACCTAGAACCATTTTTAGGCTCGCCATAAGACCTAGATCCTTCCCTTAGGCTAGTCATAAGACCTAGATCCGTCCTTTAGGCTCGCCATAAGACCTAGAACCATTTTTAGGCTCGCCATAAGACCTAGATCCTTCCTTTAGGCTCGTCGTAACACCTAGTTGCATTCCCTTAGGCTCGTCATAAGACCTAGATCCGTCCTTTAGGCTCGCCATAAGACCTAGAACCATTTTTAGGCTTGCCATAAGACCTAGATCCTTCTTTAGGCTCGTCGTAAGACCTAGTTGCATTCCCTTAGGCTCGTAGTAAGACCTAGCGTTACCCTTTAGCTTACCCGCTCTTATCAACACATTGCATTCATCACATTCATATAGGCTTGTCATAAGACCTAGTTGCATTATCCAGGCGCGTCACAAGACCTGGCGACAGAAAAGTTGGCGAGGTGATGGCAATAAATCCTCCTTTTGCGATGTCAACTTAATTTCGGGATCAACGAATGGTGGGCGAAGGCAATAAGTCCCCAAGGTTTTTACCCGGAGTTATCCCTGCACACCGGCTTGGGGGGCGATGGCAATAAGTCCACATTGGGTCCAGCCAGGAGCATTGGCACGGGTTTTGGTCCCCAGAAGCATCCGAGCATCATCAGCATCATCAGCATTATCATTAGCATCATCAGCATCATCAGCATTATCATCAGCATCATCAGCATTATCATTAACATCATCAGCATCATTAGCATCATCAACATTTCAGCATTCTTGCATTTACATACCGCCCAGTTATCATATTTTAGGTTGTCAACGCCTTAGAATCGCTTGACATTATCTCATTTCCACATTTTAGGTTGTCAACGCCTTAGAATCGCTTGACATTACTTCATTTCACTTTTAGGTTGTCAACGCCTTAGAATCGATTGACATTACTTCATTTCACTTTTAGGTTGTCAACGCCTTAGAATCGATTGACATTACTTCATTTCACTTTCATTATAGGCGGTCAACACCTTAGAATAGTTTGACATCATATCATCATTATAGGCAGTCAACGCCTTAGAATTGCTTGACATTACTTCATTTTACTTATAGCTAGTCAACGCCTTAGAATCGCTTGGCATCGCATCATTTCATGTATTATAGGTAGTCAACGCCTTAGAACCGCTTGACATTATTCCGTTTTCGTCACCTAGGTAGTCAGCGCCTTAGAATAGCTTGACACATTTTCACTTATAGGTAGTCAGCACCTTAGAATAGCTCAACAGCGTTTTTGTTGCTTAGGTAGTCAGCGACTCCGAATAGCTGCACGCAATCAACGCGGTTTCACACAACATGGAGAATTTCGTGAGGTCCAAAATTTTGGGGCATCACTCAAGCATCAACCAGACTTTTCACATCCGCTACAAAGTCTAGTTGACGGGGGGCAATCTGTTATACCCAAAATTTTGACCCCCTGGGTTAGGGTCTACGGGGTGCTGGTGTTGTGAGAGGCATTTTAATCAAATGGTGAGGGATTCCGGCTCGATCGGCACGTTCCATGGCATGGGGAGCAGCTTTGTCATTTTCAGGGGCGTTTTGGTAATCTTTAAAGGCTCCTGAGACCTCCTCTAAGCTTTCTCTCTCCTCCAAAGGGTGCCCAAATCAGCTTGAAATGCTTTGATATTTTAACCCATGATAGAGGATGACATTCTAAGCATAATGGCGTTGGAATTTTGATTTTTCGAGTTTCCAATAATTTTCTAGCAATTTCTGACTGAATCTGACAAGAAATTCGATTTAAAAATATTCCAACATTTAAAAAATTCGGTTCCACCTCAGAAAATTCATAATATCCATCCTTGACATGTGGTTAAAATTTCACAGCAAAATTCCTTTGGGAAGTCTTTTAATTAAAATACCAAAAAAATCTTACTTTTACTAGATTCTCTTTATCTTTAAGAAAGTCTATATAAGGGGATAGGTTTTTGATAAAATCAGGACCTCATATGCTCAAGAACCCTAGAGAGTCAAAAAAGGCAGCCTCCTCTCTCTCTCTCACGTTTTCCAACACCCGGCCACCCAAATCTTACCGAAAATCCCCGAAATCACCATCTAAACACGTTTTCCAATCCCCAAAGCACCAATAGTCATCAAAACTCCACAAAAACACCACCAAAACGTGAAGAACAGCAAGAAAAACCAACAACCAGAAGCCTGGTTCGAAATCCTTTCGGGTCTGCCATCAACGAGGCACTCGACGAATCCCGGCGTGAAGAATCATCTTGAATTCGAAGGTAAAACAAGTTACCACTCTACTTTTCTAATTCCCCACGACTTTATTAACCCTCTATCAAATTTTGGGCTCAAACTAACCTTCGTACGCTTCTGTATTGCTATTTGTTTAAGCTTCTGTCCAATAACTTGTTTACTAAGTTTCGTGTTTAATTCGAATTCAAATTGAAAACTTTCAATCACTAACGTCTTGTACATCTTTCAGGCTACGCACCCATAAAATTTGAGCCAAAAACACCTTCGGGAACAGCCTCAACGCCGCCGTCCGAGGGCTGTCCGCACCCACGGACGTCATGTCCGGGGTCCCGGACTCACTGTCCGTAAGCCCGGACGCCCACGGACGGCGGCGGGATTTTTTAAATTTTAAAAATTTAGGTTTTCTAATAATGTCCGGGCCCACGGACAGCCTGTCCGTGGCCCCAGACTTTGCAATTTTCTGTTTTCTGTTTAATTCGACTTTTATTTTCTGAATAGGTTAACTGGGGTCCGTGGTTTCGGACATTAGGTCCGTGGCTACGGATGGAAACAAAATTTGACCTAATTCTGCCTCCGAAACCCTAGTTTAGGCAATTTTAATTTCCACTTTAATTTTCTGTCAAAATATGCTAAAAAACAGAAAAAAAAAAAAAGAAGCTCGCGCACTTAGGTTAAAACGACTCGTAATAAGCCGTAAATAAACCAAGTAGAGGAAAAACGACCTAGGAAGGGTAATGAAAGTAATTGAACCCTAATTAAGTCGAATATCAAGCCCCCGAACCCGGACTCTCCTTTCCTAATTTAATCTTAGGTTAAAACGTCGTAATAAGCCGTACCAAGTAGAAACCCTAGATAATGCTGCTTAGTGTTTAAATAATTAATTGTTATACGACATAGTTTTAATCTTAGGTTATAAGTGGACCTAAAACCCGATTAGATCCTAATCAACATAATAGGTTTAAAATCGAGGCTCACAGACTGGCGACTCTGCTGGGGACAACTTCTTAATTTTTACTTGTTTAATTTTAAGAAAGAGGGCTTAACTCAAAAAATTGTTTTTTATGGCTTTATTACTTTGTTTGTTTACTTTTGTGCGCACTTTAATTTCTGTACCTTTGCATCATATGAGAGCGAGGGTCCACGCAAACCAATTCCACCCCGGGACCCGTTTGAGGGTCCCCTGTCAGGAACTCACACCTTTTAGGTGATGTGAACAAGTGGGGGAAAAAGAGGAGGGTGTCGTCTAACCACACCCCCTTAATACCTGGGCTTTAGCCCCAAGCATCTTCCTGGCAGTACCCTTACCTAGCCCATTGTTTGGTCAGTCAAAGACCCGACCGTAGACGCACACCTTCAGGTGATGTGAAAAAAGTGGGGAAGCCCAAGGAAAATAGCGTGCAAGCCCTATTCCTTTGTGGTGACCTGGGCCCGCGCCCCAAGCACTTCTCCGGATCGATCCTTACCCAAATTGGATAAGCGTCAGGTGAGGACATGCTGAATTTGTGTGGGCCTTGTCTGTTTGTATGATTGGCCCACTACCCAGCCTAGAGATTGATAGGGACCTCTTCTACATCAACGTAGCCCAACCCGAATCGGCCGCACTATTTGTTTGCGACCCAGAGGCCCTGTCTGGTTTAATATGTGAGTTGTTTGGGCTTTGGCCCAAAAGCCTAGACTTAGGTGATTACACTTTCGGCCCAATTTAAATTATCAACTTAGTTCTAGGCCCTCGAAAAATAAATCCACCTAAAGCAATTCATGAAAATCCGTTTGGCCTTTCCACTTCAAGGCTCATTCTAGTCTAAGAAAGACTTTCCACTCGGGCGTTGGCCCAAGGTCCTAGTTATAAGTATCATCTTTTAGGCCCAATCAGAATTACTCGGCCCAAACAAGTTTTAAATTAGAACACCATCTTACCAAGCACTCCTTCCCGGCCCAGAACTTCAGTCCAGTCCTCTTTTATTTTCTAACAGGCGGCATTTTGAAAATAGGTAAACTGTCACCACAGGCATGGAGGGAAAAGGAAGGCTAGTTACAACAAAGGATAGAATGGCAGAGATAGAGCTTAGGCTAAAAGCCATGGAAGAAGCCGTAGAAGAGTTGAGAAACAAGATCAACTCTCGGGATGCGGACTTTCACAGAGCCACTAATGCAAGAGAGAATGGCCAAGCTGAACTAGAAGCCATGATGGCTGCCATGGAGCGGAGACATGGTGTTGTCAGGGATGCCATGGAGTCAAACTACGTCGCCGCAATCGAGGAAATGAAGGCGAAGGCCCTTTCCCTGGAGACCAGACGTCAAGCTCAGGATGCACTAGTAGGTAGGCTTCTTAGCTCTCTTCGCGACCACATTAAAGTCGGCTCCTTTGGAGCCCAAGGATTTCAAGGGAATGTCGATGAGATTGCCGCAGAACTCAGAACAGCAATTGGGAAACCAAAAGTGGACATTAAGACAGCAGCTTGCATCCAAAGTTGCACCCGGAAAAGGTCTAGGCAGCATGAGGCGAGTGCCAGTCAGAGAGAACCAGGTTGGGTCATTGGAGCAGTAGAACCACCCCGACAGAACTCCCGTCGGAGAGAATTTTCAGACATCAACCAACCATTAAGCCATGCATTTTCAGTGCTCCGGGAACGAGACATACTACAACCTCTCATCCCCCGGCCTGGGGTCCCTCAGAAAGGAAGGAATCTAAGTCAGTTTTGCCAGTACCACCAATTACCCGGCCATGATACCAATGATTGCAAGGCTTTGAGACACGCAATCCAAGATCTCATCGATCAAGGGCATCAATTTCAAGGACATGGAAGTGTAGGCAGGGCATCCATGCCCGAGTCTTATTAGAGTTTGTAGTCTTTAAGTACTGTTTTGCTTTTCAATTAGGTAGATTTCTTTTTATTAGTCGCCTTTTGGCTTTCATAGTAGTTGGTCCCCTTTACTATTTTTGGTGGCTCTCCCGAGTTTGTAGTTTCCAACGTTATTTTTACATTGAATAATACATGGTTCCATTTTCACAATTTCCATGCAGAGCATTTTCCATTCATTTCAAAAAAAAAAACAAGCAACCTCATCGCTCTGTCCATACTCACTACAGCTCCTCGTACAAATACCACCTTCATCATATACACCCCATGTGTCTCACCACTCCACTTTCTCAACATTTCATCAAATACATAAAACCAAAAATTTGCTCCACAAGATCACCCCATCACCACTCACCATCATTATTCCGCACAACCACCTTCCACAAATAACCTGGGCATTCAAAAGGCTTGTCAAAAACCCCACAATAATACTGGGGGCAATCTGAGTTAAGGAACGATAATGTTTATTTCTTTTGTTTAAATGTGCAAACAAGTCTCTGAGTGTACACTTCGCGAGGGTGCCTTGAGCGGTAAAACCAAGAGCGAGCGAGCGTGTCATTTTTACACGACTCCGGAGAGATCACGTTCAAAGGTAAGGTAAACGGCATGACCCCGACCGAAGGAGATCATTTGTAAATTTACGCTTAAACCTGTAAAAAGTAACAAAGAACGGATACACAACTATTAGGAATGACGAAGCACCTAGGAAACAGCACCACACAGCCAAAAAGCTTATGAACCCTGACATCACACCCTAGGCACCCCCGCTGAGCCTTTCATGTATGACCTCTTTTACAACACTACAAGCTCCACAAACAAGCCAACCAATGATGAATAACCAACCCGGTGACCAAAGGAAGCAAGGAGCCCGACTTTTGAGCAACAACTTCACAAGTCCAAAGAAGCGAAACCGCTACCAGCATGACGAAGCGATCCGCAAATGGTCCCAAAGTGACACAGGATCCAAACGAGCTAACATTAAAAACAGCTCTTGAAGTTCAAAACCGGGAAACACAAGAACCCCGAAGGAAAGGAGATTCAAAGAAGGCAAGCTTGGAAAGCCTCCAAGAAATCCAAAATCGGAAAAAAGAAAGAAGATGCAAGGAACAATTCAAAAGTTCCAAGTCCCAAGCGAAGTCATCACGAAGTAGCCAAATGACTTCAAGGCAAAGAAGACAAGTCCGAGAGACGGTGCAAGTTGCAGCTTTGGTCACCCTTAAAGATCCACATATCCTAAACATTCCTCCATTATCCTATTGCCATTCAACACACCCCATGACCACGTTATAAGCTCAAAAGACTTCCGACTTAGTATTTGTGTATCCAATCGAGTGAAAGTAACAGGTTGAACACGTAAGTCTAACAAATGTCAAATTCAATGGTTAAGAGGTTGTGACCGTAAGTGAGAAACGAGTGCAAACACCAAACACGTCGAGTGTAGGTTAGGAAGCACCACATCAAAGCATAAGCCTCGACCCTGTGAGGATGAGACTTGTTCGCACGTTTAATCAAAGAAAATACTGGGGGCAATTGATCGTCCCGATCAATTGCCATGAACTCTAGCTCAGTTTGTCCTAAGGAAAAATACTGGGGGCAATTGTTGGTTCCAACAATTGCCATGACAACACCAATTGAAACCTAAAGCTTGAGCACCACCATCCCACCACAGGCATAAGCCCTACCTCCACATCCAATTTCCTCAGGCCCGTCCTAAGCCCTACCTCCACATCCAATTTCCTCAGGCCCGTCCTCAGCCCGTCCTAAGCCCTACCTCCCATCAAATTTCCTCAGGCCCGTCCTAAGCCCTACCTCCACATCAAATTTCCTCAGGCCCGTCCTAAGCCCTACCTCCACATCAAATTTCCTCAGGCCCGTCCTAAGCCCTACCTCCACATCAAATTTCCTCAGGCCCGTCCTAAGCCCTACCTCCACATCAAATTTCCTCAGGTCCGTCCTTTAGGCTCGCCATAAGACCTAGAACCATTTTTAGGCTCGCCATAAGACCTAGATCCTTCCCTTAGGCTAGTCATAAGACCTAGATCCGTCCTTTAGGCTCGCCATAAGACCTAGAACCATTTTTAGGCTCGCCATAAGACCTAGATCCTTCCTTTAGGCTCGTCGTAACACCTAGTTGCATTCCCTTAGGCTCGTCATAAGACCTAGATCCGTCCTTTAGGCTCGCCATAAGACCTAGAACCATTTTTAGGCTCGCCATAAGACCTAGATCCTTCTTTTAGGCTCGTCGTAAGACCTAGTTGCATTCCCTTAGGCTCGTAGTAAGACCTAGCGTTACCCTTTAGCTTACCCGCTCTTATCAGACACATTGCATTCATCACATTCATATAGGCTTGTCATAAGACCTAGTTGCATTATCCAGGCGCGTCACAAGACCTGGCGACAGAAAAGTTGGCGAGGTGATGGCAATAAATCCTCCTTTTGCGATGTCAACTTAATTTCGGGATCAACGAATGGTGGGCGAAGGCAATAAGTCCCCAAGGTTTTTACCAGGAGTTATCCCTGCACACCGGCTTGGGGGGCGATGGCAATAAGTCCACATTGGGTCCAGCCAGGAGCATTGCACGGGTTTCGGTCCCCAGAAGCATCCGAGCATCATCAGCATCATCAGCATTATCATCAGCATCATCAACATCATCAGCATCATCAGCATTATCATCAACATCATCAGCATTATCATCAACATCATTAGCATCATTAGCATCATCAACATTTCAGCATTCTTGCATTTACATACCGCCCAGTTATCACATTTTAGGTTGTCAACGCCTTTGAATCGCTTGACATTATCTCATTTCCACATTTTAGGTTGTCAACGCCTTAGAATCGCTTGACATTACTTCATTTCACTTTTAGGTTGTCAACGCCTTAGAATCGCTTGACATTACTTCATTTCACTTTCATTATAGGCGGTCAACACCTTAGAATAGTTTGACATCATATCATCATTATAGGCAGTCAACGCCTTAGAATTGCTTGACATTACTTCATTTTACTTATAGGTAGTCAACGCCTTAGAATCGCTTGGCATCGCATCATTTCATGTATTATAGGTAGTCAACGCCTTAGAACCGCTTGACATTATTCCGTTTTCGTCACCTAGGTAGTCAGCGCCTTAGAATAGCTTGACACATTTTCACTTATAGGTAGTCAGCACCTTAGAATAGCTCGACAGTGTTTTTGTTGCTTAGGTAGTCAGCGACTCCGAGTAGCTGCACGCAATCAACGCGGTTTCACACAACATGGAGAATTTCGTGAGGTCCAAAATTTTGGGGCATCACTCAAGCATCAACCAGACTTTTCACATCCGCTACAAAGTCTAGTTGACGGGGGGCAATCTGTTATACCCAAAATTTTGACCCCCTGGGTTAGGGTCTACGGGGTGCTGGTGTTGTGAGAGGCATTTTAATCAAATGGTGAGGGATTCCGGCTCGATCGGCGCGTTCCATGGCATGGGGAGCAGCTTTGTCATTTTCAGGGGCGTTTTGGTAATCTTTAAAGGCTCCTGAGACCTCCTATAAGCTTTCTCTCTCCTCCAAAGGGTGCCCAAATCAGCTGGAAATGCTTTGATATTTTAACCCATGATAGAGGATGACATTCTAAGCATAATGGCGTTGGAATTTTGATTTTTCGAGTTTTCAATAATTTTCTAGCAATTTCTGACTCAATATGACAAGAAATTCGATTTAAAAATATTCCAACATTTAAAAAATTCGGTTCCACCTCAGAAAATACATAACATCCATCCTTGACATGTGGGTAAAATTTCACAGCAAAATTCCTTTGGGAAGTCTTTTAATTAAAATACCAAAAAAATCTTACTTTTACTAGATTCTCTTTATCTTTAAGAAAGTCTATATAAGGGGATAGGTTTTTGATAAAATCAGGACCTCATATGCTCAAGAACCCTAGAGAGTCAAAAAAGGCAGCCTCCTCTCTCTCTCTCACGTTTTCCAACACCCGGCCACCCAAATCTACCGAAAATCCCCCGAAATCACCATCTAAACACGTTTTCCAATCCCCAAAGCACCAATAGTCATCAAAACTCCACAAAAACACCACCAAAACGTGAAGAACAGCAAGAACAACCAACAACCAGAAGCCTGGTTCGAAATCCTTTCGGGTCTGCCATCAACGAGGCACTCGACGAATCCCGGCGTGAAGAATCATCTTGAATTCGAAGGTAAAACAGGTTACCACTCTACTTTTCCAATTCCCCACAACTTTATTAACCCTCTGTCAAATTTTGGGCTCAAACTAACCTTCGTACGCTTCTGTATTGCTATTTGTTTAAGCTTCTGTCCAAGAACTTGTTTACTAAGTTTCGTGTTTAATTCGAATTCAAATTGAAAACTTTCAATCACTAACGTCTTGTACATCTTTCAGGCTACGCACCCATAAAATTTGAGCCAAAACACCTTCGGGAACAGCCTCAACGCCGCCGTCCGAGGGCTGTCCGCACCCACGGACGTCATGTCCGGGGTCCCAGACTCACTGTCCGTAAGCCCGGACGCCCACGGACGGCAGCGGGATTTTTTAAATTTTAAAAATTTAGGTTTTCTAATAATGTCCGGGCCCACGGACAGCCTGTCCGTGGCCCCGGACTTTGCAATTTTCTGTTTTCTGTTAATTCGACTTTTATTTTCTGAATAGGTTAACTGGGGTCCGTGGTTTCAGACATTAGGTCCGTGGCTACGGACGGAAACAAAATTTGACCTAATTCTGCCTCCGAAACCCTAGTTTAGGCAATTTTAATTTCCACTTTAATTTTCTGTCAAAAAATGCTAAAAAACAGGAAAAAAACAGAAGCTCGTGCACTTAGGTTAAAACGACTCGTAATAAGCCGTAAATAAACCAAGTAGAGGAAAAACGACCTAGGAAGGGTAATGAAAGTAATTGAACCCTAATTAAGTCGAATATCAAGCCCCTGAACCCGGACTCTCCTTTCCTAATTTAATCTAGGTCAAAATTAGGTGGCGACTCATAATAGGTTCCAGTGAGCTAGCTTAGGTTTTAATAATTATTGTTATACGACATAGTTATTAATCTTAGGTTATAAGTGGACCTAAAACCCTATTAGATCCTAATCAACTTTAATCAACATAGGATAGGGTTTAAAATCGAGGCTCACACCCGGCTGGATAACTTTGCATTTCTCGTATGGATGCTCCTGTTCCTCGTCGAGGTGTATAGGTGGTCTTGGTCTTGAAGGTAAGGGGTAGTAAATATCGAAACTACTTAAAATGTGAGAGTTTTCCTAATTAAGTTCTACTAAGTTGATTTAATTCACAGAACATGGTGGAAAACATTTAACACACAGACATGCTTTTAATGTACACTTTTGGGTTTTAGAGTTACCTGGAGCGCGCTGAGCACTAGCCTCAGCGCCTGATGCTCCCGCATAATTTAGTGTCGCCGGTCCCTGGGCTACGCCCTTCCCCTTCTGAAGTCTCGTATCAGCAGTAGAACGTCCGAGATGTGTGGGCTGTGGGACTCAGGATCCGCCAACTGAGGTCCTCTGAGTGGTTCGAGGTGGCAGATATTTCCGGCTGCTCGGGTTCCTTGTGGCACTCGAACTCTCGGTGGCCCTGGATTTTGCAATATCTACACTCCACCATGCGGCCGCTGCAATCGACCCCGGGATGATCTCTCCCACAACGCTTGCAGTAGAAGTGGCTTCGGGGGTGTCTGGTGCCTGATTGAGACCATCATTTAGTTAGTATAGGAATGAATAAGGTGGAAAGTTTGATTCATATTGGAGGTAGGGTATACTTACCCTTGGGAGGCATGGATCTCAGTGGCTGGGCCTCTAGGGGTGGTCCGGTCAATTGCGGGACTTGTGGTGGCCCTGATGTCCCGAGTGTCCTTTCTTCTTGCCAAAGAACTTCCTATAAAAGTTTTAAGGGTATGGTCACATCAATTAAGTCTTAAGGTAACTGAGTACTCAGGGAGGTAAGTTCTTATTTTCCCTTCTTTGAGCTCTCGCCCTGAGAAGCTCCCAACTCTCAAACCCCCTCTCCGGGTTCTTCCTCTTCCACGGTCCGACAGTCTCCTCTCGAGTCTGGAGCATCAGCTCCGTCCTCGAGGCCGCATCATAACACTCCTGAAATCTCATAAATCAGTCTTCGCACAATCAATCAATAATTCAATTAGATAAGGGTTAAGATGTTCTTTCTTATACCTGAATAGTTGTGTAGAGTGTAGCCCCCATAGCACCTGGATACGGATAACAGTACGGCCTTAAGCCAATTCGTCTCACGGGTGGTAGTGGGTGGGCTGGTCCTCCTCCTACAGTGCTCCAAGCTGCGTGCGGACACCGCTACTGTCTCGGCGAGCCCGGAATAGCGGGGCCCTCGCCCCACCCAGTCAGCTTGCTCCTCGCCTCTAGGTCCTAACCCCATCTGTTTATAGTGTATAACGTTTTACTCGGTAATTTACCGCATGTAGATAATGGATATTGATATGCCCTAGGGCTAGTAAATCACGCAATTTGCGTCGCAAGAAGGTAATTACACAAGAACAAATCAGCTCGTTCCTCACAGACGTACCCGTACCTACCCGGTCCTAAGCTCACTGTCTTAAACCTAACTTCTCGTCATCAGAGCGGGACTCTGCTCTGATACCACTTTTGTAACACCCCCCGTTAATTACGCCCCTAATACAGTATTAACTAACGTGAATCGTAGCAGAAAATAAAAACATCACAGCGGAATTCAAAACCTAAATGCCTAAAACCCGGGTGTTACCGCCATTGCTCGCCCATGCGAACAACGAAGCGTTCATCTCAACAACTAAACCAATATTACAACCGTTTCCACTGTGATGACGAGGTAGTAAGCTAACACCGAGTTACAACATTTAATATCCGAATAATTACTAGTGAACAGCCTACCTAACTATACTGATAGTTCAAAAACGGAATTGTTAACCCCTAAGGTAATCTTGAGAGGGACACTGCTAACTAGTTCTCCAAAAGTATGATAGTGAGCTGCAAATAAAATCCCGAAACGATGTAGCAAAATACAAAAGAGAAGAGTTCGAATGCAATACAAAAGTCGAGGTCGTCTACCCCGATCCCGCACTCCGGCTCGCTACACGATCAAGTACATGTAATGGGGTGTCGTATAGGCTCAGCGAAACGCTGAATATGCTAAAGTGTAATCCTAGACCCTTTAGGTCACTTAGCTTAATTAGTCATTTGAACATGAGGTTAATTACATGCTGGTCCATTTTACAATTTTTATGAATAACAGAAAATAACATAAATTGAACATATAGCAATCCACCCATGTAATGATCCATGCACCACACACAATCCACAACATACGATATACAACATTGTATGACAATCATACTAACACGCAATTATTTCCACTAGGGTAATCGTAGTATTCCTCTAAATTATGTCAGTCACCATTAAGTCTTATTTCCAATACCTATAGGCGTCATGTTAGGACAACCTGTAAAAAACCTCACTGGACATTAGTCCTCCCGTACACACGAGGTGCTCATTGCCAAGGATCATTCGATCCCGAGTCTTCCACTTGCCTAATTAAGGCGTCCATGAATGGTAGAAGCCGTGTGCCTAAAGCGGCACCCTGATTCCAACAGTCTATCTAGGCCCTTCGGAATATAGAGGGAGTCGGTCCGATACGGACGTTATACTCTGGTGATCACCAATGCGCAACCAACTAGTCAAGACTAATTGGATTCCTATACCATGTACCTTAACCATCACTCTCCAATATATGATTAATCCTTAATCAACTACCCTAAGTAAATGCTTAGGTCTTGGAGAAGTCTTTACCATTCATTATCTTTGAAGTCTCATATACTTCCCTAGAGTTAGTCTAGGTTATAGTCACGTTCGAGTATCAAGCTCTAGAGACTAGGGATCCCGAGTCTCGTTCCTAAGTGTTTTACTTAGGTCAATATGGAGTAATGTTTTCAGACATTAGAATTCCAATCATACGAACGATCATAGTAATATTGTCCGAAGATGTCACGCACAATAATAATCACGTAGCAATCAACATTTAATCCACACAACATGCTTAACAACCATATCGCCCTTGTCACATAGTCAAGCAATACCCAAACCGAGGCTTCCCTCACAGGTTCGGACCACACAATGAACATACCTTTCACCGATGAGCGCTTGCGTAAAAATCCCCGTGAAATCACTAGCGCTCGCTATGCCCGTGTCTACCCACTCGCGCCTCTTGCGTTAGATCCCAAGGAGGTTCCCACAAATTTCACACCAGCCACAAGCCTTCTTTTCCTCAGCCTTGTTTTGTTGCAGAGCTTCAGTTACAACCAAAGAAATGAGCAAAAGCTCCTCAGTTTTTGGAAGGGTTTTACTGGTATTCTCGGTACACTTGTTCTTTTCAGATTTCTGCCTCACTTATACATCCCTCCTTTGGTGCTTTCTGGTGTGGGTTTCCAGCTCAAGAAGAACTGGGACAGTGCATCTACCGTGGGCACAAGGAGCAGAGAAGGAAAACCCTTTGCTGCTGCTGCTTGGACGCAGAAGTGGTAGCTTGCCTCTGTTATTTCCTTCTGTTGTTGCTCCAGCATGAAGTAGGGGAGAAGAATAGGTTGTGCGTTTAAGTTGTTGTTCTACTCAGTTACAGATTTTTTTGTTGTTGTTGTTGTTGCTCTGTTGAACCGAGACTGACAGGGACTGTTATTCTTTACTTGTTGCAGCTTACCTATCCTTTACTGTACTGAGGTGTGCAGATGGAGTTAGTAAGTGTTCTACTAATTGTATATATATTCTGTCACTGTTGTTGCTCTTTGAACTGAGAATGAGTTCCACTTGAGGCTCCTTGCTGTTTGCCCGAGAGTGGAAGAGAAAAGCAGTATTACTCGGTTTGAATTTTTTTTCACTATTGCTGCTGTGGTGCATGGGTGTAACAGGGGGAAAGAAGAACTATTGTAATGCTACTGTGATGGGGAAAAGGATTTGGCAAGCAGGGCTGTAGAGGGCGTGAAGGAAAAAGAAAGGAAGTGGCTTCCCTATTACTTGCTGTTGCACTTCAAGATGAGCAGAGAATGGGGAGTTGTTGTGGTGTGAACAGATCAGGACAGAAAAGAGGACTATGGAATGCAGAAGTTGTCATCAGTTTTGGAGAGGAGAAAAAAATGAAAGTGATAGTTGCAGCATGTCACGATCAGGAATGGGAAGTATGGTAAGGTAGAGAAGCTTGTACCATGTTGTACTTTTATTGTTAATTTAACTTATGCTAATGATGTTTATTTGCTTTTGGTGCAGGAATGTGCAGTGGAGCTGGCTGGATTATTGGAGGGAGTTTTGAAACTTTTCCCCCCTTTATAATGTTGTAATACTAGTGGTGTATATATGCAAGTATGTGACCGTATTGTATTTTATATGAATTGTTATGACATTTTTGGTTTAGGAGTATGTGTATATGTACATGTTTGTGGCTCTAATTTATTTAGGGTATATAAACTATTTATATAATTTTAATAAGGTACACAATCAGAGGCAGCAAAACAATGTCAAAACATCATACAATTGTAGAAAACAACCTTGGGGGTTTGTGGCATTAAAACATCATCAAACAGACAGTTGCAATCACCATACCAAGACAGAACACAATCAATTGCAGAATCGGAACGAAACTCCCCAAGGCCGAACACACTAATCGAATCCATCAGCCACCTACCTCAATTACAGCAGAGAAGTCTCTGAATCCGAACAGCAGACGACCAACACCGACACAGCAGTAACGCAGACCCAAAAGCACAATGCGAAACCTCTGACTGAACACAATTGCAAATCCCAAATCAGAACGCAAACCTAAACCTGAAACTGAAACTGTAGTTCGAAACTGAAATGCCATTCTCACCTGAATTCTGACCACGCACTCGCAGAGAACACCGATCACAGCCGAATTCAACAACGGAACGGGCAGTATCTGATTCCTTGTCAGATCACCGAAGATGAATCAGAAAAGAAAGGTCTTAGAAACTGGAGAATTGAAGAACGATAACTCAGCCGCTTACCTAAATCAGCACCGGACTTCGCAACGGGGAAGAATTTGACAGCAGAACCCAAATGGCAGAATCACCAACAGCAGAACTTGGCTGATTGGAAAGAACAGAAACTTTGGAAAGAGAGGATAAGGAAGGAGCGTAGCGGCGGTTTTCAAACTGAGGAGCAGTGAGGGGAAAATAATGACGATCGTGAGAATGTGATTAGAAGGTAGGGGGTTAATGGAAGAAAATAAATTACTAGAGAGAATTAATATGAGATTAACTCACCAGAAAATAAAACGGATGGGGAAAAAGACCTCCTCGTCCCCAACTTCTTTAATAAGGACTTCCATGTCCTAAATTCAGAATGGACCACTTAACGAATCATTGTAACGAAATAAAATATATAACCAAATCTTGGGTTATAACATCACCTCCCCCTTAAAAGAATTTCGTCCTCGAAATTAAAACATACCTACTGCTCGAAAAGGGCGGGGAACTTGGAACGAACTTCGCTTTCGACCTCCCAGGTCGCCTCTTCCTCTGACTGACCCGACCACTGCACCTTCACCAAGGGCATGGTCTTACTCCTGAGCTTGCGAACATCTCGGGCTAGGATCCTCGAAGGAACTGCCTCGAACGTGAAGTCCTCCCTCAACTGAAGCGGACTGAAGTCAATCACATGAGATGGGTCCGGAATATACTTCCTCAGCATAGACACGTGAAACACACTGTGGACACCAGCCAACGATGGTGGCAAAGCTAAACGGTAGGCAATCAGCCCGATCCTCTCCAGGATCTCAAAAGGACCCACAAAACGAGGGCTAAGCTTGCCTCTCTTCCCAAACCGAACGACTCCTCGAACTGGAGACACCTTCAGATACACATGATCGCCCACCTCAAACTCTAGAGGTCGCCTCCTCTGATCGGCGTAACTCTTCTGACGACTCTGAGCCACAAGCAAGCGCTCTCTAATAGACTGAATCTTGCCCATAGCATCCTGCACCAAGTCTGGACCAATCACGGCTCTCTCCTTCAGGTCGTCCCAACAGATGGGTGACCTGCATCTCCTGCCATACAAGGCCTCAAACGGAGCCATCCCGATACTGGTCTGAAAACTATTATTATAGGCGAACTCAATCAATGCAACATGCTGATCCCAGCTGCCCCCGAAGTCCAACACACATGCTCTGAGCATGTCCTCAAGGACCTGATTCGTCCTCTCGGTCTGACCGTCCGACTGAGGATGATAAGCTGAACTGAAAGACAACTTCGTCCCCATAGCCTGATGCAAACTCTGCCAGAATCTGGACACGAACCTCGGATCTCGATCAGACACAATAGAAGCCGGAACTCCGTGCAGACGCACTATCTCATCCACATATAACTGAGCCAAGCGGTGCAAACTGAAAGTCTTCCTGACAGGCAAGAAGT
This sequence comes from Limonium bicolor, assembly GCA_023374045.1. Taxonomy (NCBI): domain Eukaryota; kingdom Viridiplantae; phylum Streptophyta; class Magnoliopsida; order Caryophyllales; family Plumbaginaceae; genus Limonium; species Limonium bicolor. The sequence goes on along the minus strand of CM041782.1, from coordinate 121,261,873 downwards.
GGGCGCTCTTCGTGAGCCGGTCCACGATGACCCAAACCGCATCAAAACCCCTCGGAGTCTTAGGCAGCCCATGACGAAGTCCATACCGACGCTCTCCCACTTCCACTCCGGGACGGGAAGAGGCTGAAGCAACCCGGCCGGTCTCTGATGCTCTGCCTTGACCTGCTGACAGGTCCTACATCTGGATACAAAGTCGGAGATGTCCCTCTTCATATTACTCCACCAGAATGTCTCACGTAGGTCCCGGTACATCTTCACACCTCCTGGATGTACCGAGTACTGAGCTCCATGAGCCTCCTGCATAATCTCCCGCCTCAAGGCGTCATCTGCAGGCACACAGACACGGTCTCTGAATCTCAGACAACCATCCTTTGAAACTCTGAACTCGGACTCCTAACCAGCAGACAAACTCTCTCTGATCTTACACAAACCGACGTCGAGCTCCTGACTGGCCTTGATCCGGTCGATCAAGGTAGGCTGAATCTGCAACGCTGCCAACATCCCAGACCTCTCTGGACGAACAACCCAGATGCCCATACGCTGTAACTCGAGAGCAGACCTCTGCACACCAGACAAAGCACAAACGGTCCCAGACGGACCCCTCCTACTGAGCGCATCAGCAACCACATTCGCCCTACCAGGATGGTAGAGGATCTCCAGATCGTAGTCGTGCAGCAACTCCAGCCACCTCCTCTACCTCAAGTTCAACTCCTTCTGAGTGAACAGATACTTAAGGCTCTTGTGGTTCGTATACACCTTGCACGCTGCTCCATACAGATAGTGCCTCCAAATCTTCAAGGCAAACACAACTGCAGCTAACTCCAGGTCGTGGGTCGGATAGTTCCTCTCATATGGCTTCAACTGACGAGAGCCATATGCTACTACCTTCCCATACTGCATCAGCACACACCCAGTCCCTTATGGGACGCATCACAAAAACCTCCAGACCCTCATTACCCTCTGGAAGGGTCAGAATCGGCGCAGATGTCAACCTCCTCTGCAGCTCCTGAAACACAGCTCACATGCCTCGCTCCACTCAAACTTCACATCCTTCTGCAGCAGACGAGTCAAAGGGATCACTAGCTTGGAGAAGCCCTCCACAAACTTACGATAGTAGCCCGCTAATCCAAGGAAGCTACGTATCTCTCCAACATTAGTAGGCCTGGCCCACTCAGTAATAGCCCTAATCTTCTCCGGATCCACGGAGATACCATCCTTAGAGACCACATGTCCCAAAAACACCACCTGATCCAACCAGAACTCACACTTCTTCAACTTCGCATACAGCTCCTTCTCCCTCAGAGTCTGGAGAACAGTCCTCAAATGCTCCTCGTGCTCCTCAGCACTCTTGGAATACACCAAGATGTCATCTATAAATACCACGACGAACTGATCCAGAAAGGGTTTGAACACCCGGTTCATCATATCCATAAATACATAAGGCGCATTCGTCAGACCGAATGGCATCACTAGGAACTCGTAATGTCCATAACGAGTCCTGAAGGCGGACTTAGGCACATCGTCTGCCTTAATCCTCAGCTGATGATAACCGGACCTCAGATCGATCTTCGAAAACACCTTAGCTCCTGCTAACTGGTCGAACAAGTCATCAATGCGCGGGAGAGGATACCTATTCTTAATGGTAACCTTGTTGAGCTCCCTGTAGTCAATGCACAAACGCATGCTACCGTCCTTCTTCTTAACAAATAACACCGGCGCTCCCCAAGGTGACACACTAGGGCGGATGAAGCCCTTATCCAGCAGCTCCTGTAACTGGACCTTCAACTCCTTAAGCTCAGCAGGCGCCATGCGGTATGGGGCCTTAGAAATCGGCTGAGTCTTAGGTGCGAGCTCGATCGAGAACTCCACCTCTCTGACAGGGGGAAGCCCAGGTACATCATCCTGGAACACATCTGGGAAATCTCTGGCTACTAGAATGTCCTCCAACTTCGCATCCTTGCAAACCTCAGGGATGTAGCACAGATATCCCTGGCATCCTTTCCTCAAGAAACGAAACGCCTGCATGGCTGAAATCACTGGCGGCGAGCACGGGAGTCCATTCCCTGCTATAACTAGACGGGGCTGACCCGGCTCCTCAAAGGTGACTCTCGAAGCAGCACAATCAATGTGGGCATGGTGCGCAGCAAGCCAATCCATGCCCAAAATCACATCAAAAGTAGTCATCTCCATCGGGATGAGGTTAGCAAACAGAGTCCTATCTCTGACTAACACAGGACTATCTTTACAAACAGAGTTCAAAAGCGTAGAAGAGTCTCTAACTAATGGACTATGTACACACAGCTCAACACCCAGAGGCACAACAAGCAAACCGAGCTCACCCACTAACTCAGCAGAAATAAAAGAGTGGGTGGCTCCAGAGTCAAACAAGCAGAAAACAGAACGAGAAGACAGCTGGAGAATACCTGTGACAACTCTGTCAGTCGATCGGTCTCTCTCCCCAGCCATCGCGTACACTCTGGCCTGGCCCTGGGGCTTCTTCTGCTCAGCCTGGTCTCGATCTCTGGACCCTGAAGCAGACTCACCAGCTCTACCTCCAGAGCTACCCCTGCTCCTCTCGGCCTGAGGGCAATCAGCAATCCTATGCCCCATGGATCCACACTTGAAGCAGGCTCCAGACTTCCTGTAGCAGTCCTGACCTCTGTGAAACTTGCCACAGACCTGGCACTTCGGAGCAGGAGCTGACGAAGACGAACCACCCCTATCTCGCGAACGGTCCCCAGAGCAGTCTCCAACTCGGTCTCCAGTAGACTGCTTCTTCTGAGAAGCAGACTGATCCCTCATGTCGCTCTCGTCGGACCTCTGCTTCCTCTTCTGGTCCTTCCCTCCAGACTGGCGACCTCTCAAGTCGGCCTCTACCAACAGGGCGACATCAGCTACGTCCCTGAAGGTCTTGTGACGCAGAGGCGTCACAGCAGAATGGATATCAGGCCTCATGCCACTCTCAAACTTCCTGGCCTTCCTATGCTCGTCAGGCTCAGGTGCAAACTTCGACAGGCTGATGAACTTCCTGACGTACTCCTCCACACTCATATCCCGACCCTGGCGTAGTCGGTTATACTCCAGAATGTGCTGGTCCTTATACACGTCGGGGTAGAATTGCTTATTGAACTCCCCAATGAACTGCTCCCACGTCCAAGGCTGTGGGAATCTCCCCATCACTGACCTCCACCACTCCTTGGCATCGGCCTTAAAAAGGAAAGTAGCAAAGTCGACCTTCTGCTCCTCCTCAGAGCCCATCACACGCAGCAAATCCTCCACCTCTGACAGCCAGTGACTGGCCTCCTGGGGGTCTCCTGCCCCATCGAACGATGGCGGCTTCAGCTTCATGAACTCCTGAAGCGCCTTCACATTTCTCCCTCCAGCATCCGCCCCAGCTGGGCCTGCTCCGCCAGCTGGTCCTCCTCCAGCTGGACCACCCCCTGCAGCCATGGTCTGCATGAGCTGCGTCATGAACTGCTGAACAGCATCAGCAACATTATTTCCTGGAGCCCTTCTTGGCGGCATTCTGAAAGTCCAACAGCAAGCAGTTAAACTCAGACACTAGCACTGACATTTCTGACTGACTGGCTAACTTAAAATCCCAGCAGATTAGAACCCAGAGCTCTGATACCACTAAATGTAACACCCCCAAACACTGGCCTAGGAGTTAGGGGTATTACACGCCCCGTATTATTACTTAATAACGCAAGGCTCTAATATTCAAACGCAAATAAGCAAATAAGGCCCAAAACAGAATACTTAAATAAAGTATAATCAAGATGATGTCGCAACATCCCAAAAGTATTACAGAACCCACCAAACTAATATCAGAAGCGGAAGCTAACAAAGAGGCCCAAAGGCTCAAATTCAAATACAAGTCTCAACGAAACAATTAACAAAATGAACTAAACTCCAGAGCTGCAAAGTGACCCTCGCTGATCAATCTGCAATGTTAGATAAAGTAGGGGAATGAGCACACAACTATGCCCAGTAGATGACAAACTTCATCAACCAGCATGCTCAAAACATTTTACAGAATGTTAACAAATCAGAAGGAGTCAAAGGAATCCAAAAGCATGTCAGAAAACAGAACAGAAGTCCATATGATAGAGGACTAAACAAGTCAGAAGCAGATAGAAGCAGAAAACAGAGTGGGACACTAGCGATCACAACATACAGACAGAACGAGCAACCAGCTCGTGAACAGAACGAGGAAACCTCACTCGTGAACAGAACAGGTGTAAACACCCGTGAACAGAAGGATCCTACATAGTGCGCTACGAGACAGCGAAACCAGCCATCCAAAGGCTCAGACACAGAGATAACTAGGTCCCAAAACAGAAGCTTAAATACAGATAAGCATATGTGCACCAAAGGCACCAGAAAGCACATAGATGGCTTGGAAATCAGAAGGGGAATCCAACCCCGTAAACGGAAGTCAAAACAGAGCTCAAACGAGCAAGTTATGGTCAAAACAGAACCATGTCTGAACTTGTGTCCGGACATCAATGTTCGGACACAAGTCGAGACTCAGAAGTCGAAAACAGACAGATGTCCGAACATGTGTCCGAACTACCAAGTTCGGACACAGGTCGAACATTAAAACAGTAGAAGAGACAGAGGTGTCCGAACATCAAAGGTCGGATAGATGTTCGGACGTTCTTCGGAAATCAGACACGCGCAGAGTCCGAACTTGTGTCCGGACATCCATGTTCGGACACAGGTCGAGACAAAATCAGAGAATACAGAAGGCTGTGTCCGAACTTCAAAGCTCGGACGAAAGTTCGGACACAGCGAAAACTTCAGAAAATTAAGCGCAGAAGGCCATGTCCGAACTTCAACGGCCGGACAGAAGTTCGGACACGCCGAAAAACACAGAGAACAGAGGCGATTTTTACACAATCAGAGGCAGCAAAACAATGTCAAAACATCATACAATTGTAGAAAACAACCTTGGGGGTTTGTGGCATTAAAACATCATCAAACAGACAGTTGCAATCACCATACCAAGACAGAACACAATCAATTGCAGAATCGGAACGAAACTCCCCAAGGCCGAACACACTAATCGAATCCATCAGCCACCTACCTCAATTACAGCAGAGAAGTCTCTGAATCCGAACAGCAGACGACCAACACCGACACAGCAGTAACGCAGACCCAAAAGCACAATGCGAAACCTCTGACTGAACACAATTACAAATCCCAAATCAGAACGCAAACCTAAACCTGAAACTGAAACTGTAGTTCGAAACTGAAATGCCATTCTCACCTGAATTCTGACCACGCACTCGCAGAGAACACCGATCACAGCCGAATTCAACAACGGAACGGGCAGTATCTGATTCCTTGTCAGATCACCGAAGATGAATCAGAAAAGAAAGGTCTTAGAAACTGGAGAATTGAAGAACGATAACTCAGCCGCTTACCTAAATCAGCACCGGACTTCGCAACGGGGAAGAATTTGACAGCAGAACCCAAATGGCAGAATCACCAACAGCAGAACTTGGCTGATTGGAAAGAACAGAAACTTTGGAAAGAGGGGATAAGGAAGGAGCGTAGCGGCGGTTTTCAAACTGAGGAGCAGTGAGGGGAAAATAATGACGATCGTGAGAATGTGATTAGAAGGTAGGGGGTTAATGGAAGAAAATAAATTACTAGAGAGAATTAATATGAGATTAACTCACCAGAAAATAAAATGGATGGGGAAAAAGACCTCCTCGTCCCCAACTTCTTTAATAAGGACTTCCATGTCCTAAATTCAGAATGGACCACTTAACGAATCATTGTAACGAAATAAAATATATAACCAAATCTTGGGTTATAACAAGGGGTTTGCACCCGGACAAAAACTTGGGGCCTGGACCGGGGGCTGCTCCCGGACAGACACTTGGGGCATGGACTGGGGGTTTATATTGAAATGGTCTTGGATGGCCTGGATCGCTCTGAATTGGCCTGGAATGGCCTAGACTGCCCTGGCTCACTTATCTCATCATATTTTCCCCTTCTCACTAACGAACTCAACTAGCGGCATCTTGTACTTGTTCGTCTTGTAAGTTATGTCAGTGAGCACTACATATGGGAACATCTTAAATAGTGTGAGACTGAACGCGCGAGCGAAGAAGATGTGGCCCAACCTAGACTTATCCTCGTGAAACAACATTGCGACAAAAATTTGTCAAAACCTGACAACAACATAAACAAGTACTGTAAAGAAGTTAAGAACTTACTTGGATCTTTCTCGGGCCACCAGCTGTAGTTACGTTCATCCAACAAATGCATGAGCGGTGCTACATCAGTACGCCAGGCCTGATTCTCCTTTTTGAATTTTGCGACCAAGTTATGAATGAGGTTTTATCCGACAAGCTCTCAAGTTCTTATCATGCAATTGGGCTCACATCTGTCGTGGCGCAACTCCACTTTTGTACAAGCTCTTCATGCTTGCTCTTTCATCCACACTGAAGCGAGGGTGCACAAAATGAGAGTGAATATTACTAGCCAATTTATGGATATCCGTCAGATGCATTGCAAGAACAGACCACCCAACAACAGGCCCCCATGAATGCTAATGCGGAACGGGCAGTTGCATCTTTTTGTAGTACAACACCGCCTTTGACTAGAGAAGGACGATTCACCTTCGCTATTTCATGGCCTAGTCTTGTCGTACCGCTCACACGTCAACACTAGTTAGCCATCATCCCTAACAGTCTGTCTGATTCAATAGATGCTATTGTTCTCAGCAAGGTGGATCACATAAGCAACTTTCTTTACTCTATCTGTAAATATTTGGCTCGTACTGAAAATATAACATGCTCACTTCTTCGTGATCAGATCCATGATCGTTTTCACCCTTAAAAACACATAATAACGTACGGTCAACTAAGGCTCCCAGCATGGTCAACATAAACAATGGAAGTACATAATTAAGCAAAAAATAGATAGATCAAGCACAAACTCATCAGAAAGAATCAAATTATCTTAGGGTAACCAACAGCTCGGACCTAGTCAAAACAGGTCAGAACCAGTCAAAACAAGGTCAAAACAGCTAAACCTGGCAATTTAGGTCACTCAATTTAGGTTCGGTTTGATTCGGTTCGGGTCAATTTGTAGTTATTTACTATTCAGTTCGGATCGGGTCAGGTTCATCTAGTTTAAATTAGATTAGAGTGACTTCGGTTTGGTTGAGTTCGGGTGCTTTCGGTTCGGGTTAACCTCTGCTTCATTCAGTTTTTTTGGGTTATAGGTCAAATTTGGGTGACTTATCCGAGTTAGGTTTAAGTGACAAAAATTTTAAAGTCCAAATTTAAAGCAACCTTTGTAAATATGGCGTAATATATTGTGCCAAAAACTTGTTGGGTAAAATAATAGTGAAACTATCTTGCGAACTAATGGGCAGTGAACCCAGTCATTGTAGTCCAACAAGATTGTATCCACAGGGACATCGCAACTATCTAATCAATTATAAGTTTAGTGTTTTTGCAAGAATATAAACAATAGTGCATAAATGTAAATTTGGGATTTTTTGGGTTTTTGGTTGCGATTGGAGAAATAAAATAAAACAATAAAACTAAACTAACTAATCTATGATAGGTGTTGCCCGGGATAGAAAATTGCACCCGCGGCCCTTTACTACCAATTTTTGAATCTTCGATCAATAGCTAAACAACGGAGATTTAATTAATAGACCAAGATAGCCAAATCTTGGTCTATTAATCCTAACCAATTTAGACAGAAACCGACTGTTAGTTCGAGTCACCAATTCAATCAGAAGCATTAAGCACATATCTACCCTAAGACAGTGAGAACCTCGTCTCAAAATCAATGAAAATTGGCTAACATTGATTAGTCCCAACAGTATAGATTTCTACTTCCGGAAACCCGTCCATAGAAATCCACACTAATGCTAAACTAATCGAGGATATCAAACCAACCAATTTAACATAATGACAATTAATTAGAGCAAACGCTAAGCAAATCCCTAAATTAACAAAGACAAGCTTAAAGGCCATAATTACTCAATAATCTTCTTCAATTAAGAACAAGGACTAAAATATAGCATAAACATCATTCCAAGATTCAAAATGGAGTTGAGGGGATTTGGGGCAAAATCCCAATCCCTGGCTACAAGGAGACTACTCAAGCATAGTAGAGATCGAGAAGAGATAAGGGAGAGAAATGGCCATGGATAAGGTGAAGAAGAGCTTCAATGGTGAGGGGGATCCTCTTGGAATTCTGGCGTGGTCCAGTTTTCCGTTCGGGCTCTAAAATTGCCCATATCTTGCACCCTGCTTTGGTTTGGGTTTGTTTCCCACACACAAACCTAGACCACCGTTAAAATTGTCCAGAAGGCTGCTCGCTGCTTTGGTCCGGGTTTGTTTCTTCGGACACAAACCCAAACCACACTCAAAACTCGATAGAAGATTTTTCCTGTTATGGTCCGGGTTACATACCCGGACGTACACTCGGATCAATCTTCATTATGGCTTAACTCCTGCGTTTTAGCTCCGGTTTTGGATCCGTTTGCACCCACGCGTTCCTCTCTTCGTCTACTTTATTTCTAGCTATGTTATTCCTCCTATGTTTAACAATAAAAATGTAAAACACCAATAAACTCGAGCATGTAGTTAACCCTCAAAACATATGTGATCGCGATATTTCTTCAAACCCTTTAAAACCATTTTTCTTTCTTCTTCTCTCTTATTTTATGATTTCTGAATTTGAATATGATTTCATAATATTTATCCTCTCAGAAAATGACATTTAGGTGCTACTCATAACATCAATTTTTTTGGATATATATTCTAATTTGGAATATATTCCAAAGACAAAAAAGTCATATTTAACCCTCATAACATATGTGAACGCGGACGATATAAGAAGAAATATGTGATTGCCGACGTAAGGACCCAACCCATTAGCACCTACGGCCCAAACCAAAAATTAATCGCAAACAAATAAAAGGCCAGTAGATCACTGAAGCGAAGTGAACTGCGACAGACGACAGAGAAAGAGACGAGTATCGAGAAAGGGGGGTGCGGTGGAGCGGAGGTGGCGGCTGGCTGGGAGTGGTGGGGGAGGGTAAGATGGGTGAGGAATTGGCGGACGAGGAAGCGAGGGAAAAGGAAGAAGATGAAGAGGGAGCTGACGAAGAGGAAACCAACAGTGAGTTGTTAGCTGTGAAATTGAGGAAGCTGAAGAAGCAATGCCAGATTATAGAGATAGCTGATAAGCTGATCTACGGCGATCTCGAAGCCCAAACACTAGCCGCTAGGGATATTCGAAGACTGGTGAGATCTTCCTCTGCCGCCACAAGGGTTCGCTCAAGGCTGGTGGCTGCCGGTGTTATCCCGCCTCTGATTTTCCTCCTTAACTCCTCCAACTTCAACGCTCGTGAGGCCTCTCTCCTTGCCCTCCTCAACCTCGCCGTCAGAGACGAACGGTTAGATCTCCATCTCTTTATTTGTTATGGTGTTTTAAGTGCCGTTGAACTTTTCCGTGTGAACCAATGTTGCCTGCTGCCTGTTGAGGGTAATGGTCTAGTACTGTGTGGTAATTCTGTGATCCTGTACTCTGATTAGGTCTCTTAGGGATCCTAAATAAGTATTGAGGTTTTCGGTCAGTGGATTGATTTACTGTTGTCACTCAGCGAGCAGCTAGTGGAACTATTGAGAACAAGTGCATGGTAGAGAAACTAATGCTATTTAGGGGGCAGCATAGTTGATACATAATCTCGATGATTCTATTAACCTTCATTAGGTCGGAGATTGGCATCTATTCTGATTCAAAAAAGTGGAAACAATGAAGCATTATCTTTGAATCATGCAAAAGAAGTTTATTGTGTCATCTTTGGCTTTTGTACATCAAGTGATGAAAAAAGCATGAAAAGGATTGTGCTATTATCTCTTGCTGAGGTCGTAGTTTTCTCTGCTTATTTCATATCTAATAAAGGCAGGAAAAAGCTATTGCTGTGGTTACGGGTGTATCTGATAATGCAGCAAGATAATATGTGTACCCTTTCTGTGTTCATTGGGTAATTTAAGGGATCTTTATTCTAGTTCTAAATGAGCTCCAGAAAAGAATATCAAGATTCTATATTTCATTAATACTTTTCTCCTGGATGGTGAACAAGATAATGACAATTCGGTTTAGTTACCAAACATGTATATCAGTCAATTATCCTCTTCTAATTTTTTCCTGCAGAAACAAGATCAAGATAGTGGCATCTGGTGCCATTCCTCCTCTTATAAAGCTCCTTAAGACCACCCACAATGAAAAGTTACCTGATTTAGCCACAGCAGCACTTCTAACACTCTCAGCTGCCACATCCAACAAACCAATAATCATCTCCTCGGGAGCAGCCCCACTTCTGATCCAAATCCTCAGAAGTGGGGGTACCATCCAAGCAAAAGTTGATGCTGTTACTGCACTATACAATCTATCTACAAGCAGCTCCACGGAGATGAACCACTCAACCTCAATCCTGGACCCGAGTGCATCTGCACCTCTTCTTACCCTCTTAAAAGAATGCAAAAAATACTCTAAATTTGCGGAGAAAGCAACTGCTTTACTCGAAATCATCTCAAACTCGGAAGAAGGTGGAGACTCGATCTCAAGCACATGCGGAGGTATCTTGACATTGGTGGAGACAGTCGAGGATGGGTCCCTTGTTAGCATGGAGCATGCTGTTGGAGCTCTACTGTCCCTATGCCTTAGATGCCGTAGTAAGTACAGAGAGCTGATTCTTAATGAAGGTGCCATCCCCGGGCTTTTGAGGTTGACTGCTGAGGGAACGATAAAAGCTAAGGACAAGGCAAGCAAGCTTTTGGATCTGTTAAGGGAGTCAACTCCGAAACAGGGGAAGTTTGCTCAATTGATATTGGAGGAAATTGCGTATGATATCGCCATGAAAGTGGATGGTGTTGATAAGGCTGATGAGACTGCAAAGAAATTGCTCCAAGATATGGTTCATAGGAGTATGGAGGTCAGCTTGGAACAGATTGAGCTGCAAGTGGTAGCAACAACTGTTGCCTCTAATCAGCCATCAGATACTCCATCGACCTGATCTGGAAGTGCAAGGTGCTTCAGTGGGGACATGGTTAGGGTTAACTTAATTGTTTGTTTGATCAAAATGGTCATCTAACAAAGTTGTTATATTCGGTCTTGATAAGATACTTCAGCAAATAGGACGCTTCTTAATTTCTTCTGCCGCCTCGTGTAACCCCCTTAGGGAACGTCTACTATTGCTAATGTAATGTGCATATACAGAATATATCTCTTTGTAATTTTTTTTTGGCCTAATACATGTAAATTCTCTAATGCTCTCTGCGAAGATTTACTTCCTGCTCTACCTTTCAACAGAACAAACCCAGTGTGGCACTGTAATTTCTGCCTATTCCCCCATTGCTTTCAATATTATTTGCAAAAAAGATTCTCTGGTGAAGATGAAACAATCACCCTAGAAAATCTAGCTTCAAGAAGATTTACTTCCTACACCGACTCTCTAGGAGCCAAAAAAAAAAGCGTTTAAAAGCACTCTTCACTTATATATCAAATATCCCTTTCAGCTTCTTGCCAGCATTAATGAGCATCGCCATATCCAGTTCATACAATATTGCTTCACTGCCTCCATGTTAAACAACTGCAGGGATTAATCATACATCAGATTCAATCTTACCATGAATGCACATGCTGACCAGACTACATATAAAATGTTACACAGTAACACAAATCCACAAAAGACAATTTAAGGTATGGTCCAAACCCTTCAATCATTCATTGTTTGAATGTTAAATACGATCACTTTAATGGGGCATCAACAGCGGTGGCTTTGTTGATCGTGGGGTGTGCTTGTAAATATAGGTCAAGAGTGTGATGCACCTCATCGCCAATATCAAAATAGAAAAGCAATTATTCTTACGAGTAGAGAGATTGAAGAACCTGGCGAAGAAACAGGTTGTCATGAGAGGCATATGATTGAATGAGCCTTTCCAACATGACGGGTTTGTTTGAAGACTCTCTCAGCTCTTTTGCCAACTGACAAATCAATCCATACTGGTCAGCTTCATATCAGCAAGCTTGGACTCAAAAGCCTCTCAAGTGTCACCACTCTACTCCGCTCCATGCCTACCAAAGTGAAACCTCTTCTTGAAGTTAACTAGCATGGTTTCTACTATTTTGTGTCCTTTGAACTACGACCACCAGTATTTTATAATTGAGCTAGATCTTCCCAAATTCAGAGGGAAAAAAGCAACATAGAAGTACATCTTACAGAAAGTTGCATAGGCAACAGGCTCGACTTGCTATTCTGGGTCATTCAGAAGCACCCTTGAGATCTCATCTTTTCCCAACATGTCAGGGAGAAAGGATACTACAGCACCCTTGAGATCTCATCTTTTCCCAACATGTCAGGGAGAAAGGACACTACACACCGTTCCACCCAACGGAGTCAGGACCTGTTTTGTAGATTAAACAAAAACCAGGCATCTTAGCAGATCATGATAGTAAAAAAACGCCATGAAGTGAGTAACCAAGAGGTATAAGTATAATGTAAAAGGACATCTAACAACTTCTTGGTATAGGAACATCCGACATGAATATGCAACACGGTTTTCTTTTGATTCAGAAATTTTCCATATGAAACAGACAGATGTCTGAGCGGTGAAGGCATATTATTGAAATTAACTAAGTTACCCCTGATTAGACAAGATACTAACTCTCCAGAGGAAAGGTAGGAAACAAGGGGCTAATAATATATAAAAATCTTACACAAAAGAATATCCAGGCCTCGCAACCTTCTACCAAGTTCCCATTCCTCCCAGAGAAGATGAAAAATTAGGCAGACCTGGATTAATATATGCAAATCAAAAGTCACACTTACTCATCACTCGCAGTCCTTTCTTTAATGGAAGTAGTATCATCATGCTTCGACTCATTCCATTTGTCGGAAGATATACCAAGCTTATCCAACAATTCCGAGCACGATATGCTGCTCTCTTCTTGCCCTGAATTTTCCTGGGAGTGGTAATTCGGTAGACGACTCACCAAGTCAGCAGCATTTTCACTCTCGCACAGACACATTGTGATGGCAGAAAAGCTCTCATGGTCAAGCATAAAATTCCTAGCCGACATCTCATGGAGCAAGACGATGACTTTTTCTATCATACCAGTTTCACAGAAACCTTTCAACAAGGAATGGTAAACATAACTATCAGGTTTAAAGCCTGAATCGATCATCGCCTTATAAGCATTCTCAGCTTCTTTCATCATCCCTTCCTTTGAGAAACCACTTATCAATGATGAGAAGGTGAATTCATTTGGAGCCAAGCCGCTCTGAGACATCTCTGTTAGAAGTGTCTTTGCGGTGTCAAAGTCACAGGCTGTGAGAGTACCCTCAATCATCAAGTTATATGATATGATATCCGGTTCACATTTGAAACTCCTCATCTCATTGAACAATCCCTTTGCTTGCTCAAGACTGCCCTCTTTGCATAAGGTTCCGATCAAAACATTGTAATCCATAACAGTGGGGCGCATACTATAGAACCAAAGTTTCACAAACAGACCTTTGGCGATATTAACCATGTTGAGTTTGCAGAATCCATTGATCATGATGTTGTATGTACGTGTATCTGGAACTAATCCCATTTCAAGCATTCTATTCCAGAAGTCCATAGCTTTAGGAATATTTTCCGCCTTCAAACACACCCCGATCAAAATGTTATAAGTAACCAAGTCGCCATAAATTCCCCTTGCAACCATCTTATCATAAATCTCCAAAGCCTCATCAATGCGCCCTTCTCTATCTAGCTCTTTGATCATTGTATTATACAATACAGTATCTGGCTTTATAGAAGAGCTGCTGTCAAGCATTCTATTGAAAATTTGAATTGCATCATCAGTCTTCCCATTCTCACATAAGCCCCTCAACATAATGCCATAAGTAACCGTATCAGGCTCTTTTCCACTTTCCATCATCAGATTCAGTATCTTAATAGCATCATCCACTAAACCTTCCTTGTACAAACTGTTAATCAGAAGATTGAAAGTCAAACGACTTGGGTCTTCACCTTGTGTCAACATCATGTTGAACAATTCAACAGCTTTGGAAGCCCTTCCATTCTTACAACATGCGTCAATCAGACCAGTATAAGTGACAATATCAGGATGAATCCCCCGTTGAGACATGGCATTCAGAATTTTTGATGCTTCATCCCATTGACCAGCTTGACAGAGACCTCTAGTGATGATAGAATATGTAACCACATTAGGGGACAGCCCTTCTTTTATCATCATATGAAGGATTTCTTTTGCCCGGTCAACATCACCTTTCGTGCACAAAGCGCCAATGATCGTAGTACAAGCAATCACATCAGTACCCAATCCGTTCTCTCTATTTTCATTAAACAAAGAAACTGCTTCCTCAAGTCTGCCTTCCTTGCCCAAACTACTTATCAAGGTAGTGTAAGTAATAGAATTTGGGCCACAACCCATTACCTGCCAGTCGATTGAATTTCTCTCCATTGCACGAAGACACTCGATCGCTCTGTTCACTTCTCCATTTCGACACAAACCCTTTATCACAAGATTCATCAGATATGTGTTTACAACAAAGCCTCGCTTTATGATTGAACCAAAAAACCCTAATGCGCAATCTGGGCTTCTACAGTGTAGAACATACTCTACCAATGAGGCCAGTGATAGAAAATTGGGAGATATTCCACTACGGGTCATTCTAGTATACACCAACGAACCCGAATCGTAGTCTCCCGACCTGAACAGTTTAGTAACAAGGAAGTTGCAGATTCTAGTTGCATCTGTATCAAACTGGACGAACTTGTCAAGAATCTGAGCCTCTTCAGTGGGACCAAAGTTAGGTGACTGGAATATGGTTAGTATTTCGCCAGCTAAATGAGAATTTACGTAATTCTGTTGCCTATTAGTGCGAAAAACAGATGAGAGAGATGAAATTGGAGAGCAAAGGACGATGACTGATTGACAGTTCGATAGAGAGGGGCTGGAGTTGAGGAAACTAAGCTTGCGCAGTTGGTTAATTGGCATCTCGATGCAACTAAAAAGGTTATGGAGTCTGGACGCCAAACGGAAGCGTCCAAGAAGCTGCTAGTGAAATGGGAGAGGTAGTTTACCTCTCTGTGATTACAAGCAGGGAGTGGGTATACTCGGACCAGAGCCGATCGGCGGCAAAAGAAAATGAGACGGAAGGAGAAGAACGAGAGAGGGAAAAAGAGCCCCAAACGAGACATAGTTCGAGTCGGTTTGAGCATATACGGGTTCGGTTTTAGTCGAACCGTGGTTGGTTCCGAAACTAGGGCTTAAACGGTGGTCATTCTTTTTTATTCGATCACCGTATTTTTTAACCGTTTTAAAATGTTCGGTTATTTCGGTTAAAACGGTTATCTGTAATAAAATACAGTTTAGTTAACGGATATTGAAATCCAAACTTCAATTATCCATAATAACCGAATTTTTATAAAAATATTTTTATAATTTTTTTTTCTTAAAGCAAAATTTTTATCTAATATTTTACTATTCACTCAATTAGGTTTAGGTTTTGATTATTTCGGTTAATTCAGAAAGTTTGGTTTTTTCGGTTATTTTAGGCAGTTTGGTTATTTCGGTTATTTTAGGAAGTTCGGTTATTTCGTTTATTTCAGAAACTTCGGTTATCGGGTAGTTAACGATTATTAGTGTAACATAAAAAGCGGTTATTGGTTAAAAAGGATATTAATATTAAATTCGGTTATATCCTGCCTGCTCGTTAGCAAGTGCCTCGGGCCCTGCCTCTCTTTTCCAACAATCTCAGCCGAGTGCTTCGTTCCAGCCTTTCTCTTTCTCTTTTGAAAGAATAGCCGTTCAAGCTTCAACCCACTGGTCGACAGACTCATCTCCTTATATATTTCCGGAATGCACTCCGTCACAGGGAAGCGCAGGTTCGAGCCCAGCTCGTGAAAAGGCCTTTGCTATTAAAGGAGAATGAGCTTTCTCTATCTCTGCAACTCTAATTGTAACATGATCTGGGGAAGCTGTTCAGTAAGGAAAGATCGTATCCGCGTAGAGCAGCTAGGGCTAGAGCAGCAATCTTATTACTTCCGGCTGACTGAAAGGGAGAATAAGACTGAATATTTGCCTTAGTTTGCGAAAGATCCCCATCTGGGAGAGGAAATACAAAGAAGAGTAAGAATACAGTTTCTAACTAGTCTAAATCTCCAGATTCTGCGAATGGAGCAAGAGCAGGTTTATCAGCTGGAAGTCATGTCCCCGGCTAGCGGAGAAATGGAACTATCCTTGCGACTTCTTCCCGTTATTCATTCCTTCCTTAAGGGAAGTTCTCATTCGAGGATTTGAGAGGATTCTCATCCGGCTCTTAATCAGCGAAAGAAGGAGTACAAGAGGTCTCACCCGGCAGACCAGCAAACACTTTACCTACGCGACAGTCAAATGAGCATTATACTGAGTCATTGGAAATCGAAGTAAGGGAATGTTCAACTTCCCCAATCGTAGAGAAGAGGAGTGACCTAACCACTTAGGAAGAATCGAAACCATAGAAAACGTTCCAGCTTCGCCGTCCTTACCTTCAATCCAATCTGATTCTGATCCCGCGGAAAGTCTTTCAAGTTCGGATACGATCACCCAATATAACCCTCCTTAACTGCCAACGCTTCTTCCGTTTGCTCACCGCTGTCTGGAATCGCCTAGGATGTGAGTGATGGTGTTGGACCCATTCAAATTTCAAGGTCGTTTTTTGTTGGGAGGAGAAGAAGACGGTGAGACTTCACAACAAATGCTGGAAGTTTAGATTATTTATCCATTAATAAATGTGTCAAAGGGTCTTTACTTATAGAAAAATTGAGAACAATGAAAATAACCCTAATAACTGGACATTCACTATTTATAACACTTCC
Source organism: Limonium bicolor (assembly GCA_023374045.1). NCBI lineage: Eukaryota > Viridiplantae > Streptophyta > Magnoliopsida > Caryophyllales > Plumbaginaceae > Limonium > Limonium bicolor. The sequence continues at coordinate 121,244,954 of CM041782.1, read as the reverse complement.
CCTCGAATATACGACATTGATTGTCTCATTAAAAATCTTGAATGAAAAACTAAGTGGGATTAAAACCAAGACAAAAGAAAAAAAAGTGCAATCATATATATATATCTCCCCCTGAACAAAGCATAACTTTAAATCTTTGAATCTGCATAGTCCAATCTTACATATTAACTTTTCGAAAGTCAATGTAGGGAATGACTTAGCGAATATATCTGCAAAATTCTTGTTTGAGTGGATTTGTTGTATATCAATTTCCCCATTCATTTTAAGCTTATGGGTGTAGAAAAAACTTGAGGGATATATGTTTCGTTTTTATCTCCTTTGATGTACCTGTCTCTTATCTGAACTATACAGATAGCATTGTCTTCATATAATATTGCGAGAATTTTCTGATCAAAAGATAGGACACACTGAAATACCCCAAACATTAATCACCTTAATTAATGAGGGATTAATCAAATTAAAAGGTTTAAGCCTAAGATTAAACCTTAAAGGAAAGGCTCACTAGCTAAATTCCTTAAGGAATTTTATAACCTCTAAATTTACATATATGAACAAATATGTAAAGTCCAAAAATAAGCACTAAGTCTCACATAAAACAATGGACTAAAGAGGAGATATTAATAAAGAGAATATACTCCTAAAGTTAATATAACATGCAATACATCATTACATGAAATAAAAACACTTCAAGAGTGAATCAAAGAGTGTATTTTACTAGTCAAAATGAATAAAGTATACCAATCACTCAAAAACATAAATTAACATACTTTAGGACAAAGAAATCATGTTGGACACAAACTAACATATGATACAAGTCCAAGTGTACAACATATAAGTCTTGGACATTATAAGACATAACATTACATTATAACATAAAAGGAAAAACAAACAACCCCTTAACTCCATATATGGCCAGTAAACTCCATTGACTAACAAGCCACCATGCAAAACTTAACAAAATATCTCCTAAAGTAAGGCTTAGTCATCAAAACACTACTCATTGCCCACCCCTTCTCATTAAGTCAAAGCAAGTCAAATTTACTCCTCTGTCTCATCCTCCAAAACTGAGAGCACTCTCCCTCCACTCTCCTCTGATTTTTCTTCATCCTCTCAAGAACACATGAAGAACACTTAGAACATTTCCATGGTGAATTAAACCCACTCTTCTTTTCCTTTTCAAATATCTTCGTTCCTTTCACAAACACAAAGAGAATTTCAAGAGCTCTTCTTCAACATTTTCAAGGTTGTTTTCAAGACATTTTGGAGCCACAAATTCGGCCCTCAACATCCCATGGATCAAAGGAAGGCCTAACTCATCTTAAGGTATAAAAACAAGCTCTAAAGTCCATCCTTCCTTTCTATAAATTGTGTCCGAAAATTCCCAGCATCCTTACACATTTTTCTTCATATTTTCAGGTGTAAAATGAAGCTAAACCAGCTCCTCTTGTTGGCTGAAATTCAAGGCAAGAGTCAACTCAAAAGTGACTTCATGGGTAAGTAATAATCTAGTTTTTTTTATCTCTTTAGCTACCTTTTATCCATTGATCTATTTTGGAAAAAATTATCATCTAATTTCCATATTGTAGCTGAATTTTGGTGGAGAAATTCCTCCTAGAACATCAAAGATAAAATCATCTTCTTACGACACATTTTGTGCTTTAACTCTAGATTATGTTTTGGAGTCTTAAAGACCCTAACAATATATATTTTCCATGTGTTACAATCTGTCAAAGAGTGGAGCTTAAGCTACTATTAAGTAGCCGAAAGTTCAAGGAACAAAATTGTTGAAAAACATCACTTTTGTGAAGGTAAACTCTAATCTAAGCTACTTAACTCTTCCATCATCTTCTAGCTTGTTTTTTGATGAAATAAAACAAACCTCCCCTACATATTAAATAGGGCCGTGAGTCAAGAGTTGGTGGAATCAAGTGTGGATCTTCAAGAGTAAGATTCTAGTCTTAAAACACATTTTTAAGACTTTAAAGTGTTATTTTTGTGGGGGAACATTTAAGGCCGAATTGAATCTGTTTAAAATGGTCTATTAAGACCTAAGAATGAACATAAAATGTTACAAACTCTTTTGGATAAGTTGGTGAATGATTTAATGACTTAAAGGTCAAATTTACAAGAAAATAGGGTAAAAATGTAATAAGCTGAAACTATGTTGCCTCGAAATATTAGGTCAAGACTTTATGGTATTTTAATGCATTTATAACATACTTTAAGCTTATGTTATGTATTTTACATTAGCCAAATGTTTAGGCTTGCTTTTGGAGCTTTAATGCACTTTTTATGCTTTAATAGCATAGATTAAGGTTTTAAATCATTTTGGATGATATTCTGGTTATTTAAGTGTACCAAGAGTGGTTTGGGTACACTTAGGCAGTTTGGGAAACTTTGGAGAGTAATTGAAATGGTTAAGGGGCAAAAAGGTAATTTAAAAGACCTTAGGAGAAATTAAATGTAAAAGAGGTGTATAAATGGTGAAATATAGAATTTATAAGTTTAAGGAGCAAAATGTAAATTCTAGAGAACATTTGGGGTCAAGTTGTAAATTATGGAAAATTGTGGTCAAAACCGAGTCTAGGGTCAACCTTAGGTGATATATGGACCTTTGACCAGATTAAGAAAAAGAAAAGGGCTTAATTGTAATTTTAGAGGAATTTTGGAGTTATTTATAAAGTGTGGAAAATTTTGGGGTCAAACCGTAATTAATGGCAAATATGGGCCAATGGTAGATTGTTCGTCAGTTTAGGAGGAAATGTTGAGAGTTTGACCAATTAAAAGAAATTAGAAGTGGAAATGTAAGTTAAAGAAAGATTAGAGGTTGTTTGTAAAGTTTAGAAAGTATAAGGGGTCAAAATGTAATTTTAGAAAATATTAGTGTGGTAAAACAGAACAGCCCAGGTAGGGGTATGTTCATAATTAAGTTAAATTGGTGGTTAAAATTTGCGATTAAATTGGAAGGTTAAGATAGATGTGGATTAAGGATTAAATTGTAAGATTTAAAAAATGTGTGGCCACTTTGTAATTTAAGGTAAATAGTATGGAAACTAAGGAAAAATACTTGGGGTCTATTCAGTAATATTATATAGCTAGCATAGCACTTTGGAATGAGAGAAATGAGGAATTAGAGTTACAATATATGATATGGAATGTCATTGTAATGTTAAGAAACAAATGTGGTCAAAAGTGTAATATTAAGAACATTATGGGTGTATGCCGAGATTAATGAAAATCTATCTAAAGGTAAATTTTAGTATGAGGTAGAATGTTACATGACATAGCATTAAGAAAGTGGTCTTAATGTTAGTATGTGAGAGTTAGCACAATTAAGGAGGATAAGTGCTTCACATAAAATAATTAGGTTTGGTAGTTTTATAATTCATAAAATTGAGTATGAATACTTTGAGATTGTGGGGTAATATACTATGGTTGGAGAACCATATTAAATATAATGGGGTTTATTATAAGGTGGGGAATTCCATTAGGTAATATTAAAACGTTAGGACTTAATGTCATTGTGTACGGAGTTATATTAAATAATGAAATTATATAATTCAAGGAATTATAGTGAAGTGTATATATAATATTGTGGACTAGTATCCATAGACCAAGTCAACCTAAATGACCTAGAAGGTCAAGTTGACCAACTTATGACTAAGTGGGATCCAAATGTCAAAGGTTACTAATACCTTAAGGTCAACTATATTAATCATCATAGAGTAACAAGACTATATAGATGAGTAAGTATATATATAAATGTATATCCTCATGAATAATGAGATAACTAATGAGAACTAATCCTAAGTTGTAATATAATACAACATGTTAATTATTAACATACTTCGTGGATGAAATGGCTAATCCCAAACCCGACTAATAACCCGACAAACGACAACGATCAATCACAGGGTAAACATACGGGGAATTAGCAATTATTCGTGATACCGATTAGTTGAATTATAGAGTATTAATACTTAATGTATACGTATGTATATTCCAAAGCTGAGTAGATAGAGAGCGGGCCGGGATCCGGACTTCAGTTCTTCTCACGTCGGTTATACGGTATGTTATTGTGTGGTCCGAATGTCCTGAGGGTTTCCTTGAGTTCAGATTTGTTTGTATGTATAATGACAAGAGTGATATTTATGATTAATATTGATATGTTCATGTGCATTAATTGCCCGACTATCACGCGTTATTAATTGTGCGCGGACATTTTTCGGACTAAAGTGATACCGATTATCACTCGAATTAAGTTATAAACAAGATTAGGAAATATCATTGCTTATTGAAGTTCAATGGATATCATAACATTCTAATCAACCTAAGTAAAAGACTTAGGGAAATGATTCGGTAATTTCAATCTCTAGAGCTTGTACTCGAACATGAATATGACATAGACGACTTCTAGGTATTGTGTAAGACCTAAACGACATCTTCATCGAATAATATTCATTATAACCTAAGCATAGATCTTAGGTGAGATGATTAGGAGAACTTAATCACATAGTGAAGCATATTGTATATGAGGAGAAATTCAGGGAATCTTGGTTTCGCATAGTGATCACAATAAAGTTGGATGATTGTTACAGGTCCGCTCGTATGTTATTTCTTTTGATCAGACTGATCATTGGACGGAGTTCCCATGTAAAGCGGCCATTGGTGTCCCGCCATATAATAGGTGACATAAGAAGGATTTGGAGTCCCCACGTTAAAGGGATGGCTACTGCTGTTGGTGGCTCACCATTATAGGGGTAAGTGTTGAGGACATGTCATCTCTAACTTAACGAGTGTCAGTGGATGAGAATTAAGTGAATTAAAGTGGTTAACCAATGCGAGGTTGACATGTATGTTTTTTTATATGTGATCAAAACTTTAATCTAGTAAAGGGTTGACACTTGTCACCTTAATAAAAAAACAAAAAACTGCTAAAGAACGAACCCTTACTTGAAATCTCCAAGGATCAACAAACCTGAAATTATGAAAAGGAAATTAATATATCTATAGGCTCCGTTCGACATGGTTTTTTTGCGGTTGTTTTGGTCTGATTGTTTTGCAGCGTTTTGCTGGTTGTTTTGTGCTGGCATATCTGTGGCAGTTTTGAAAGCTATTGTTTGGCAGTGTGCTTGTTTCGTCCGACGTTCTTGAATAAGTTAGTTACGTGCGGTGCATTTACCGATTTCTGATACAATTACAAATTTTACATTACATTTTAAAACAATTTATTGTTAAGTTGTAAAGGAAGAAACTACTAACAAACATACAGATTAAAATATACATAATTTATTAACTTTGAAGACCACAAATTTTTACTACAATCAATTTTTGTTAACATTTATATTAAGGTCTATACAAATAACTGCACTATTATCAACCATAATTCTATCAATGGATAACAACAATTGTAACTATACATGGTTTTAACACATCAGGCTACTTGTTCACATTTGAATAAAAGGAAAATATAATAATTAATTAGTGAACTTTATTAATGTTTACATCATACAAAAAAATAAACAATTTACTTGTTAAAAAATATGGCCTATATATTACTATATGTACATATAATTAAATATTCAGATTTTATACCTTATTTTTAATAAAATGAAATGCTACCATTACAATGTGGTGTTGGTAAATAATTTATAAAAACTACTACTCAATGCCTTTTTTATAAGAACAAATAATAAGTGATTTTTTTTAAATTAGTTAATTTATTCACATGAATCACAACAATTTCGCAACCCTAACTTGTAAACAATAATATGCACGGTATTCATTCTCTTCATTACGGTAATTTTACAAATTTACATCATTCTCTTTGCAGCATAAACAACTGGCTATTTTGTGGTTGTTTTGTGCTGGTATATTTGTGGCTGTTTTGAAAACTGTTGTTTGGTAGTGTGGCGGTTTGATATTTTTACCAAAAATGTCACCCGAAAAAATACCACATATATACCACAAAACCGCCAAGACCGAACTAAGTCATAATCTTTTTACAAGCAATTATTAAATTCTAACACAATATAGAAATTTCTTGCAACGCATAACACCATTAACTTATGTCTCAATTTTTTTTTTTTTGATAATTTGGGCATATAGCCATATTATTGGAATAAAAAATGTGAATGGGTTGTGATCGGGTCTCATTAAAACCTCCCTAAACAAAACCCACACAATATGAAGAAAACCATCAATTAAATATCTTTTTATTATCAAGAACTTACTCAATTTCGCAAGCCAAGAATTTGACAACTAAAAACTAAAAACAAATTCACGAATTTGATATCTATTATATACTATTAATTTATAACTAAAACCACATGATGTCTTAGCTCATACTACATGCTGCTTTTTCGTCTTTGAATAAAAAAATTAACCTGACCTAACTTGTAGTGATATAATGGGTAGCATAAAAAAAACTATGCGCACTTATAGCTTGTATGATAAACCTTCATAAGCATGTTCTTTTGTGCCCTTTATTGTTCTTGTCCAAATGAAATGTTGTCAACTGTAGAATCGGGTGGCTAACTCAAACCAACCAAAGGTGTGAGTCTAAGAGTTGGTTTGACTCAATCAGTCTTTGTGGGTGAGAAACACTCTGTGATGTAGAGGCACTCAATCGAATTGTTTAAACTAAGGGTGCGGAAGACTTTTGAAGTAATCGAAATGAAATAATGCTAGAAAGGTAGAAGGACTCTGTGGAACTCAGCAAGATACACAAATAAGCTATTTCATTTCCTGGTCAAATAAAACAACTTACAAATGCCCACTAAGTAGAAGGGATCTACTTAGCGGTTTTTCACTCACTCACCCAATACACTTTCTGATCAGATCGATGGTAAGCGTAGCGAAACTAGGATCTTCCTAGGCAGAGTCTATCTAGATGCACTAACTAACTTGGTACTGTAACACCCCAACTACAAATAACACACTTAACAATACTTTGCAGCGGAAATCACAACTCACAACATAACTCAGCTCTTTGGTGTTACACGCCGTTAGCCACCCACGTGGCTAACAAGGCTAACATATATACATCGTACCGGTCTGATGGACTAAACTCCCGAGCAACTACACATTAATCCCGTTCCATGTCCAACATTCAATATACACTTACATTACAACTGTACCGAGTATTTATTAACTCATGCCGACACAATTTCGGTCTTACTACACCTATAAAATATCCACAATTCTCATGACTACCACATACAAACTACTACCCCGTCCTACTCTCGAACGTCTTCCAGTTCCTTGTACCTGAAAAGTATGGGAGCCCCCAAAGGGGGTCAACACCTTTGCTGGTATGGTAATCCCGCAGCCCGCATGCTACCGGGCCACGCACAACTATTTGTCGTCTTAGCATGCGGTTGATTTTATTTCAAACATGCATAAACTCACACGTATCATGCTTATAAGCAAACATCCATTAATAGGGCACAAACACAAATTAGCACATACACTCAATAACAACACACTTCACTTTATAACATACACAACTTAATTTCTCTCTTCTGAGGGGATATAACTTTACTTAGGGAATGCCGGGGTGATATAAGCCCGAGCACAACATACATACATTTCCTTTACTTGAGTGGCGGCCTCATATAGGACCGATCACAGCATACATAGTTTCCCCCTAGCTCCAATAATGATGAGTTAGGTAAGCCTTGGTTAAGCTTGTGGGTCGTTGTAATTCAAGGAGGAACAACAACCGTAACATAACAAAGAGGGAGTCGAAGCGGACTTAGGCATCGACACCCTACCAACATTATACATAATTTCCCTCCTAGCCCAATGTGGAGGTCGGGTAGGTCAGCTTTGGCTAAGCTAGTGGGAGGTCGAAATCCAATGAAGGAAAACAACCCTAACATAACAGGATGGGAGTAATTTACATATATATATATATATATATATATATATATATATATATATATATAATATATTAACTCCCAAACAATACGCGCGACCGGGACAACCGGATTCCTCTCCATACATACATATACTTATTAGTTAAGGGTTCCCTTATGGAACTTATCACATACATACATCACATAGTGTTACTAACTCGGTTAGACACCCAAGGGAAATCATATCCCATTTCGACAACACGGATAACAGTATTCGACAACAACAACATATTAAACAAGTCGCATACATCACACTTTAACCACAACATACACTAACGCACGGATAGCTGTAGTTAGAACGTTCCCATGGGTTGGGACGTTTATTCCGAATACCGATCTCTTATGTGAACCTAAGGTCGGTTAACTATTATTTAACACATAATTAAGGTTAAGCGGTATCGGAATTGATTACGCCACAATAATGAATTACTATAAACTCATTTCATGCTTTATCTTGCAAGGTGGCAAACACACAGAAAAACACATTGGCACACAAGCCGGTGTAATCCGGTAGGACACAGGTTGCAAGAAAACCATACCTGTCACCATGGTCCACTCTAATGTGTCCTCTTATATTCCTCGAATAACTCTCGAACAACTGGTAACATTATAATTGCTTTCATTAACATCGGGGTAATATGATTGTTTAACATCTAATGGCCATAGTTAACCCCGTTAACTAGATAAATAACTTCACATTTTTAACTTGTTTTACTTTCACATTTTACTACAATTTTTCACTCACTTAATTGTCATTATAACTCACCTAACATGTCTTAAACAACCTTATAACATTATTCCATAGCAATCCTCATCATTAGAAGCCTAAAAAAAAAAAAAAGTTTTTTATAAGTGGCCGACCGACCCACCCTGGGTAGGTCACCTGGGTGGGTCGGGTGCAGAGAGCATCCGAGTTACAGAATTCAGCCCGACCGACCCAGTCTGGGGTAGGTCGCCTGGGTAGGTCGGCTACAGAACCCATCTTAATTCTCTACTTTGAACTCCAAACTCACCTCAATTCTCACCCAATCTTTTCCCAATCATTTCCACATGTTTCCTACATGTTTAAACACCCATTAGGTCCCCTAAATCACCTTAGTTCATCCACCAAATTCATTACCCAATTCTAAATCAACTTACACAATTTTTCCTCATTCCATTCCAGCACTTATGCCAATTTTCTTCCTTCAATGCTACAGATTTTTGTTCTAATCTTAACCATTTAATACTCCCTCTACCAATGCCACTTCTAGCATTCTAAGTACATGATCTTACCACTCCAATTCTCCCCATTCCTAAATCCTTTTCCAAATCTGTTACAAAGTGGTTATCTACACACTTTAAGCTCTCTAAATACACCTAGTTTTTCTCTAACAAGTCCAAGGCACTTATACACATTTTTGCTACAGATTTTGCATCACTTCACACCATTCTCCAACTACTATTTCAAGGTAACTAATACACCAAATCAATCCTTAATAACACTAGTCAACACTCAAGCTCATATCACCATCTAAACCACTATATTCCTACCGAAATTTCGCCATAACTTCGTTACTATACTAACACATCCAAATTCATCATCTTCATCACCTAAACCACAATATTCAAAACTCAACACAACTAACCAAATTCAAGCTCCACTAACCAAATCCATAGGATTCTACCAGCACACAAGGTCCAACACATTTACATAAGCTCCACAAAACAACTTCAACTTAAACATCTTGGCACTTAGGCCCTTAACTCAAACCAACATTTCACAAAATCCAACTAACCACAATCAAGCACATTATTGCTCCAGATTTTATTTCATCTTTTATTTTTCCCAAACCCAATTCTAAAACAATTAATATAGGCATTAAGGTATATTTCTTACCTTAATCCACAAGTTTCTCCTTAATCCTCCTCTTGCTCCTCATCTCCTCAAAATCGGTCAAGAGGGAATGGAGTTTCAAAACTCCATCCCAACATTCAAGAAACACAAAACATACTCAATTAATTAGCTAAACCCTTAGGAAATCTCAATCCAATCAAAGGGCTTAGAACACAAGTTAGGGTTTACCTTTTGGGCCTTTCAAGAGAGGTTCTCACCCTTGAATCAAGAAGGAGATTATTCCACCATTGGAGAGTTGGATTGAAGCTCAAAATCAAGAAGAAAACAAGGTGTGAGAGAGGGCAAAATCGGCCAGCTCTACAAGATGGAGAAAAATGAGGTTTTCATGGAGATTTTTACCTTGTTTGAAAGAGGAGACTCCAAGCTTCCCATTGGTGCCATTTTCTCTTCAAATGGGAAAAACCCATGGAGATGAACTTCATTATTTTCGGATTTTGAAAAGAGGGAAGTGTAGAGCTTGGTGAGAGGATCACAAATATGTAATTATTTTTGTGATTTAAGCTTGGAGCTAGCTTGGACAAGGAGAAGAAGTGGAGGAAGCCATGGGGGCTGCAATGTCGTTCAGCAACAGAGAGAGAGAGAAGAAAATCGCTTGAGGAAGAAGGAAGAGGAAAGAGAGGGGAAAAAGAAAATAAAGGAGGAGTGAGAGTGTGGGTGGGTATAAGTTACTTTTTGTTTTATTGCTTTTTGACTTATTTAACTAGCTAACTAGTCAAGAGTGTGAGAGAGCTAATTAACATATTAAAACCGGCCCCCTTACAGTAACACATGCTGGAGCGTTTTTAATTTTTTTACAGAAACGCTCGTTTAATTTACCCGGTTTGACACTATTCACAAACCGGGCCCGTTTTCCGGATTTTTCTCGTTTATTTAATTTTAATGGTTATTAAACTCCCATTAATGTTTAATTATAGTTACATACTCAACTATTATTTTTACGGTGCCATTTAACTGCTTACAATCACGTTTTCGGGTTTTCTCGAAAAACGCGTTTTAAGACTCCGTTAGCGTTTTAACGCATTGTTTGGATCCGTTTCCTTCCGGAATTTTTCCCACATATTCTTAGTGTGAAATTAAGGTATAAAAATATATTTATAACCCTAATGAAGGTTATATACCTCCAAAAATAATTTAATACGTATTTTCACATTTTGTGACTTTTACGCATTTCCATTTTCTTTTTGGTTTTCATTTCTTCACCAATAATTTTAAGGGCTTAATTAACCTTAGGAAATTATAATTACACAATTAATTAACACATTAAGGTTTGGGGTATTTCAATCTACCCCCCTTAAAAGAACTTCGTCCTCGAAGTTCACACTTCCCTAGCGTCATTTGAATTAGAACACAGGGATTACTTGCAACATAAACTTCCATAACAAACATACTTTACATCACAACCTCGGACTTAACGGTCCGGGTAACACATCCATACATACATAGCATGACATAACATACTTACATAGTATCCTCGGACTTAATGGTCCGGGTACCTTAACAACATTGTTCCAACATAACAACCCTTAGACTCTTAGGTCTGGGTAACATAACAACATTTAGACACTTAGGTCTTGATAACATAACAACCTTTAGACACATAGGTCAAAATATAATATTACACATACCACACAACATGTCATAGCATGTATATCAACCAGAAATTCCTTTTCCATCTCTTCATGGGTTCGAGACCCACGTTGAGTACATATACACTGTGATCCCGCAGAACCGGTCGCGATGGACACTCTGGTCCCCGTTCCTTTGGGAGATCAAAACAATTGCATACATCTTTAAAATATACTTCTCATGTCACCGGTCCGAAGACAAAGGCTCGTACGTCCTCAACTCGTGAGCAAGTAATACGAAAATACCCTCTATGAGGTTAAGTATAATGAAATCCCTTATTTGGAAAGTACCAACTGAAGATCCTTTTTACAAGGTCAAGTAAAAGTAGTCCTTCCTTTGAAAATACCACTTAAGAATCTTAAAAATATTTATTGAAGTCTTGAAAATACCAATTGAAAACTTGAAACCCAATTTTAAAATTCTTTTGAAAACTCAATACAACTCCAAGTCCAATTATTGTTAACTGCATCTTATTCTTGATGTGGTTATTTATGACCACTTATAGGGAGTTTCAAGAATCATCCAACCCTGATGTGATCAGCATCAGTGTTGAACTATCTCTCCACCCCAATTTGTGTTCGGCTTCCCTTGATCTCATGATAATCAAGTTTCACCTCCCACTTCGTTTTCAACAACAACTAATTCAAGCATATACCATTTTCTATCTTTTAATCCATCTAGTCATAATCATTACATCTCCAAGGTATAGAACTCTGTCTATCAATCATCACCCAATTTCAACTTAGTCCAAGTTACCTAGGGAATTTAATTCCTACTAGGTTCTTTATTGGTTTCATACCTTTTCATGAGTCACAACACCGTATGTATATATAACACTATATATTTTTATCAAAATATAATACACCATATTACATTTGGTATCATATGAACATATACTGTCGGGGTTTTAGTTCCCCGGGAGTTTTTCTACTCCCTTATACTTATACTCTCACACACATCTGTTAACAAAATAAACACACTTATCACAACGGTATTCGCATCTTCTGTGCGCAATTACCATAATTAAACCATGAATGAATGCGTATATTTATGTAACACACGCACCAATCATCAGAACAAATCATTTTGTGCTATGCACACCATAGTTCACGTACACTTGTACGGTAAAACACACTAAACGGTTTTGCGCTCTACCCCCCTTAAAAGGGATTACGCCCACGTAATCAATCACTTAATCACTGGTTTAAATGTTCTACCGTCGTGAAGTGTTTTATCTCCACGCGGTTTATTATACAATGTGTTCTGGTTTGAGGATCTTAGCCATATTGGCAGTTTAGTCCCTAACCAAGAATTCTCACTAGAGTTTATTTTAACTCTTAACTGGTTTCGATTCTGGCCTGTGAGGCCTTTAGGCATCATTAATTTGCCATTCACTCATGTTCACTATTCACATTCAACACTTGAATCACTGGCTCACCAGTTTCTGCTGCGTAACTCCAGATAACTTTAGAGCTTAGTTTGCCCCATACATTATTCTTACTGTATTGTACATCTCCGATTATCACCCTCATCTTGGTAATAACGGTTTCTCAACCGACGGGTGGTATTTCTTACCGTGAGCGAATTCGGTGAGTTACAAACTTTCTATTCATTTCCATGATAATCTATTGTATTCTACAATGATTTACTTGGTTTCTTCCGACTTATTGTCGGTTGAATTTGAGCTACTACCTAATGAGTAGTACTCTTTCGGTTATTTCCAACACTTGAGGTATATTCCATACCGGTATTTAATAATCGTGTTACTGTAGTCACTTATGCCAACCAAGTATCCTTTGATTGGTACGACCGTGCTTTTCTTATGCATCGGTCCTTATTGCGTTATAATACTCTTTACACTCCTACCACAATTGGCATCTTCTGAATTCCTAGCTATCTCACTTGATCATTACCGCGCAAGCACAATACCAAAACACTCAGTCATACAGAGTGCAGAGGCGTAAACTCTTGACAGTAAATCTCTTATGCGGTAGCGATAGGAATTCACACTGTTTTCCTTATCACATAGTACCGACTATTGGCTTGTTGCCCAGTCTGCGTATCATCACCACTTACTTGTATGTCCATTGAGTTTCACTCATAACTGGTCTCATTTACCACATTATTAATTAACAATACTTATGCAACGGTCGCTTACTGCGCACCGTGCGGTTACTCATTGTATAACCTTAACTTATACTGCATCCGCTATTATATTAGCTTCCGCCGTTACACTGTGTTTCGCCACTTAGTTGGCCGACTGCTGAACACGCTATTGTTTTTGAGTCTTTATGCTCTTTGAGCGTTGTTCATTACGCATTTAGCATCACACACCTATGGTGGTTGCTATTAGACTTATTACTCTTGCGGTCTCCACAACTGGTACAAACACTTCTTTTCGATTTATTCCTACTCACATCATTCTTGGGTAATAACAACATGATCAACTCTTAACATATTCCCTGAACTCTGCTCACATAACTACCGCTGTTGCGGTCTCACACATCGAGAGGTATCCCCACTCTTAAAGCAGTGGTTCGTTATCCACTTTATTTACTTATATAACATAAACTTTGTAATCAATAGCATTTACTTTACACATGCCATTTATGGCTTATAAGCCCTATTGCTTCGAGCTCTACTCACTGTAGGCTGTTCACACACATTTACTTCTCCGTACAACATTACATGGTCTAGAGGTAGTATTGGGCTCCATGGCCAGGTCGTTGTTCCTTCAAGGATGTCAGACTTCTTCCTGACGACTTATGCTTAAACCGGGTGTTAGTTTCAACCCTTGCGTTTCTGTCACGTTATCCCGTTCAACCACTGATGACCCAAACACCCTTTTAAGGATAGTTCCTGGGTGTTACTAGGTTATGCCATTACATCTGGCTTGTACTTATGAGTACGTTTGATTAACTACATCGTCTTGCGTTCTTGGCCGGTTAATTATCCTCTTTAGTGAGATTGATATCCCTTGTGATCATCTCGGGAGTTTCATCCCGATCACCGCACATTAACGTATCCATAGTAGGCATCTGCCTTACCATATGTAGGTTGGGTACTTACTCCAGCTATATGTTCGTCCTTCAGGTTTCTTATGACATATTCCATGTCCTTACTTACTAATCAGTGCACTTCGCACTTGTTCACCCTTAAACATTTCCTTAAAATACACTTACTAATTCCTTTAGTCTTCCTTAACTTAACTGGGTTCCTTTATTTCAACGATTCGATGTAATCCATTGCTCTTGCTTGACTTTTACTTCGGACCGTAGTATGGAGTCGACTACTTCCCGTGTTCTAGACTCCACTCGTATACATACGTGGGGTATCCTACTGATACATTGCTACTTACCTGACTAACCCATAAGTAGGTCTGTCAGGCCCACAAGCTCCTATCGGAGTGCGGTCGTCCCACATTACAGTTGGTATACTCGTAGTGTCCGTCACACGCCTAGGTGAAGTATTCTGTTGTCAACTCCTCTTATATTATCCTGTGATAATATGCATTCCATGCTTCCCGAACTTAATCAAGGGAAAGTTATTCACTGTTGTATTATCATGAACTCCATCCATTTCCCCGGGTTGTTACCCTTGGGTTTACCGGTTGCCATCCGGTTATTTAAAAGTAACTGGGTAATACTTACCTACCATGTGGCACTGAGGCCCGTGTAGGTCTTTTGGTTTGGTTTAGAAGAAGGTTGGTATTGAAATAAAATGGGTTTGAAGGAAAATTTGATTTTGAAAAGAGTTTGAAAATAAATTTAGGTTGGAAGAAAAATTTTCGTGGTTTTACAACATTTCAAGCCTTATCCAAGTCTAGCTTCTTGCTGACTGGTGTATTTCCAATTACAGAGGTCAGGCTGCTAAGCCCTTCCACAGTTATTATGATCTCACTTCACTTCATGGTACTTTACTAAGTACTGGTAGTTGTTTTAAAATTTCCCGTACAACCTTGTTGTAGCAGCACTTGCCATGGCAAGTGAGCCATGCTTACTGGTTTTCAGTTCAATACACACTGGTGGCGGCATTGTTTACTTCCGCACCAACATCAATGGCCTTGCTGGCCCTTACTTGATCTTACAGTCCTAACAACAATCCTCGGGGTACTTCTCACTGTCTTCACATGATAACCATTAACTAGGGTGTTTCCCATTCTAGGAGACCCCTTTTTACTTAGTATCGTATCCTCCTCGTACTATATTGTGGTTCCTTAATCAGTTGGTATACCGTTGGTGTATTAGTTAACATATGTAGTCCCGTAGACACTCGTCTCGGGTTTCATTATCTCGCTCCTTGCCTGTTGCACGCTTGGTGCGTTGCAAGCTGGTTGTCCTCGACTGCTCCGCATGTCGACCCAGGGTGCTGGAAATTCCATTCTCTTGTGCATAAGATTCTTCACTTTTCGCTAACAAGAGCGGTTAATATTGTTAAAATGGAGACCGTCTTCGGGATCACACCTTTCGGGATCTACCGTATGACAGGTCCTCCGTACTTACAGGGGTAAATATCAGCTGCCAGATCGGGTTTTCCCGAGTAAGAGATGACTCTCATCTCTCTGACGTTCTTTCCCGAGTTATATAATAGGGTTTGTGGAGGGCGGGATGGATACTGTAGGTATCCAGTATACACTGGTGTTTCCTAACTAGCGTACTTCTCACGCTATCACTCACCCCTTAACCCAAAGTACTAACCTCTTAACTCGGTACTTCCTAAGCTCGGTATTTCAGTCATCAGAGCGATACTTCGCTCTGATACCACTTTTTGTAAGGTTAAGCGGTATCGGAATTGATTACGCCACAATAATGAATTACTATAAACTCATTTCATGCTTTATCTTGCAAGGTGGCAAACACACAGAAAAACACATTGGCACACAAGCCGGTGTAATCCGGTAGGACACAGGTTGCAAGAAAACCATACCTGTCACCATGGTCCACTCTAATGTGTCCTCTTATGTTCCTCGAATAACTCTCGAACAACTGGTAACATTATAATTGCTTTCATTAACATCGGGGTAATATGATTGTTTAACATCTAATGGCCATAGTTAACCCCGTTAACTAGATAAATAACTTCACATTTTTAACTTGTTTTACTTTCACATTTTACTACAATTTTTCACTCACTTAATTGTCATTATAACTCACCTAACATGTCTTAAACAACCTTATAACATTATTCCATAGCAATCCTCATCATTAGAAGCCTAAAAAAAAAAAAATTTATAAGCGGCCGACCGACCCACCCTGGGTAGGTCGCCTGGGTGGGTCGGGTGCAGAGAGCATCCGAGTTACAGAATTCAGCCCGACCGACCCAGTCTGGGGTAGGTCGCCTGGGTAGGTCGGCTGCATAACCCATCTTAATTCTCTACTTTGAACTCCAAACTCACCTCAATTCTCACCCAATCTTTTCCCAATCATTTCCACATGTTTCCTACATGTTTAAACACCCATTAGGTCCCCTAAATCACCTTAGTTCATCCACCAAATTCATTACCCAATTCTAAATCAACTTACACAATTTTTCCTCATTCCATTCCAGCACTTATGCCAATTTTCTTCCTTCAATGCTACAGATTTTTGTTCTAATCTTAACCATTTAATACTCCCTCTACCAATGCCACTTCTAGCATTCTAAGTACATGATCTTACCACTCCAATTCTCCCCATTCCTAAATCCTTTTCCAAATCTGTTACAAAGTGGTTATCTACACACTTTAAGCTCTCTAAATACACCTAGTTTTTCTCTAACAAGTCCAAGGCACTTATACACATTTTTGCTACAGATTTTGCATCACTTCACACCATTCTCCAACTACCATTTCAAGGTGACTAATACACCAAATCAATCCTTAATAACACTAGTCAACACTCAAGCTCATATCACCATCTAAACCACACTAGTAGAAAAAGACCCTACCGCAGCGGTTGTTTGGTACCTATGGCAGCGGTTGTAAACCGCTGCGATGGGTTCGGCTGCGATAGGTGAAACACCTACCGCAGCGGTTGTGGAACCGCTGCGGTAGGTACTCTAACGCAGCGGTTCTTTTAACAACCGCTGCGGTAGGTACCTATCGTAGCGGTTCTACAACCGCTGCAGTAGGTACTCTACCGCAGCGGTTGTTAAAAGAACCGCTGCGTTAGCCTTTTTTTTTAAAAAAAAAACACCTATCGCAGCGGTTTAAGAACCGCTGCGATAGGTTTTTTTTTTTTTGTTTTTTCCATTCCACCCTACAATTCTACCACACACACCCAAAATCAATCAAACCTGTTAAGATATAGCAATTAACAATGCCACCACAGTGGGGCATTAGATCAACCATTTCACCATTTAAATAGCCACCAAACTATCTACGGGCAATAATCCACTTACATTTACAAATTTGAGCAAATTAATCAAATATCAACAAAATCTTTACAGAAACACAATTTTTCATGAGAATTTCAAAATATCCTACTAATCCTACCAAACCCTAAAGCAACCTACATTAACGCTCATGAATTCTGCCCATTCTTCGAGCACCTCGGTTATATGTCCTTCACCATAACCGTCTACCAACTCTTCAAAAGCCTTGAATTAACACAAAAAGAAATATGATTAGTTGCTAATAATACTTTGAGTTTAAGAATCAATGTTAAAAATTATCTACAAAACCAAAATATTTCGAGAATGCTACTTACCTTGTCTAGAGACTTCTCTGGCAAGAGTCTCGGTCCCGCTATCAAGTCACTCATAAACCGAATGACATAGTAGCCACATTCCGAACCTCCCGGCTGCTGTGGACACTGCACATTCATATACGTACATATTCAAAATCGATTTAACACATAAATTATAATACTGTTCCTATTTTAAAACTAATGAACATATTACAAAATTTGAATAAGGACTACAAAAATACCTTGACTACATTCCACGGAATCTTCTTAAATCTCTCTCCCGGACTTGCGTTAGTACAGATACAAAGGCACTAGAATTCATACACACAGATAAAGTAAAAGTTATCAACGGATGATTAAGAAATACTAAAAATTGATAATTAATCAAGTTAAGTAAATTCATCACCTCATCAACATGTTATATATAAGTGGCCTCTTGGGACGCAGAGATGCTGAGTCAAGCTGCAGGACTCTTGGGCTTTTTATACATAGAACGAGCAAAGACCAGTGTCGGCTGTTCATAGATTACAATACAGCAGAACTTAATTCAATCAATTACATAATACAAATATCATAATTTTTAAACTAACTTAACATTAGATAAAATTCTTACCCTTGATGAAGAGGCAGCATTATGTAAGATTTATCTGCAGACACGCATGTATCACATTCGACAAGTACTGGACCAACGCTTGGGGGTCAGATCCCATATTAGCTTCGGAACAGTAGTCAGGGCATAAGAACCCGAAACTACTATTCTCATGTACTTGGACCGCCTTGTCATCAATAAACCTGCACAATATAAAGAAACCAATATTATGAATTTAATTTTCAAATATACAGAGTAAAATGTGTACAACGTATGCTAATTACTCACATGCAAGCCGATTTGAGAATCGACGCACTCAACCAATCCTTCGTGAACAACTCCACAAAATCAGTAAGATAGATTTCAAAACTCTGAGCGCCTGTATAGTGAAAAAGATCCGGTCTTGGTTCCATTGTAACCGAATCTCTTCCTGGCGGCGTCATCAACAGTGTGGAGTGCAACAGTTCAGCTTGGGGGGTAAGGCATTCAGAACCGCCGGTTGTAGCAAATTCGATCTCATCACAACTCTAGTCGCGGATGCCATCGAAGGATTAGCTGGACAACAACTCTCTTTCCTTTTGCCTTATCAGAATTTGATTGAATGTGTTCCTAATATATTAATTTAATAAGTATATGTTTCTACTCTAGGATATGTTAAAGAATAAGTTTTTTCATGGGGTTACCTGCTGCTCCCCAAGCTAATCAATCTACAGGGCCACTGTACTGCATGGATTCAGCTTGACGAAGGGTGGATATGTCTGCAGTGGGCACCGGTATCTGACAATCCGCGTAAGCAGGCGCGTAACCTTCAACAAGCACCCGGCCATGGTACTCTCGGAGCGCTGCATTCCTCACGTGTCTCCAGCACAAGACTTGAAAAGTTTTCCCCACCCTACTTCGACTTCGTCAACGCCAATCACTTGGAACAATGTGCAGTCAATTGGTTGCTAAATTTTCAAAATTAAAGATTTTAGATGCACATAAACAAGTGTATAATTTGTTTTTTTTTTGTATTGTAGTTAACTGTTCTAACCTTGAGAGATGAATATGGAAATGGGTTGACGGAGTGAACACTACTGGGAGGCACTGTTGTGGGCTCTGATGCATGTGCCTGATCTGGCGGTCTAGAAACCTCCTGACTCATCCTCTCAGATCGGATCATCTCCATAGCTTGAGCGATCGACTGCTGAAATTCACTTCGTAGTCGCTGCTCGAGCTCCACATTTTGGCGTAAGTGCTCCTCATATGAAATGCTCCCTCCTGCACCGTGTCTGGACCCAGGATTACCGAAGGCTTGGCGTATACCGACATGACCACCAAAGCCTACTGCACGACCCGGATGATCCTTCTTCCCGAGAGCGCGGGAAAGTGGATCATCCTGCCTAACGGGCTGCCAAGTGCCCTGGGTGATCTGGGAGCTTAACTCTTCCTGTTATGGAGTTTAATAAGTCAATAAGGATACTTCGGTTTATTTAACTGCTGTTGTTACTCTATAAATATAATAAACATTTTTTAAACTAAAAATCACTTACCATTTGGTTGATGACCTCTCTCGTGGCGTCATCATACTCAGCAGGTGCCGCCGGATTTGAAGGTTTCTTCCGTCGACTTAAGTCCCAAACCTTCATCCTTCGTTCGCTGACATTCGAGCCAGCTGGCAGCAACCCCTCTTTCTCCCACTGCGGCACACGCTGAGCAATACTTGTACTCCCCATGTGATGGGGGTAACGATTTTTTTTTGCATTTTGTTGTTGTTTCTCACGTATAGCCTACATATATGTATGAAAAGACAAATTATGCAAATAATATATGAAAAAGACGAATTAACCAAATGAACTCTAAGGACACTTTAAACATTTATCATACAAAAGAACAACTATAGTGTGAAACTCACCTTGAACTCAGGGGTCAACGCTTCGCAACAAACTCATTCCACTGCTCTTCAGTAATACCATCATATTTTTGCCACGGTGGTCTCCGATCATCCACATCTTCACCTTCTGCCTCTATCTCTGCGGGCTCCTCACAGTAAATGTACTGCCTCGTGAGCAGAGATCTGAAGTCTTTGAATTGTGTGGCAATCCCCTTCATCACATCATCCTTCAGAGAAGGATCTATACAGAATCGGTCCTATATGCACAAAAAAAATGGATTAGTGTAAAAAAGTAACTATATAAATCTTAAAACAAACTATTAAGTGTAACAAATACCTTGAGACGTTCAAATATCTGCTCCTTCAACGCCTGAGGCACTTGCTTCCAATTGTGGTTTATATTGAAATATGTACTCACCAAATGCCTGGCTAGAGCAGTGAAATCATTTTTCCAGGTACCCGTGGGCTGATTAAATTCATTGAACTCCAAAGGCTTTGTCGGGGGGCCTCTATTTGCTTTCAGCCCACGGGTTGCCCCTCGTTTTTTGGGTTTCTTGAGAGGCGGAGGAGCAACTTGTATCTCTTGTCCTTCCTGTGAAGGCCCTGCTGTCTCGGTCTGCTGTGGGGTGGTCTCTACGTCTGCTTTCTTTGATTTCTTTTTACCACCTCGTGTGGTGTTTTGCCGTTCCGGTCTACTTCCCCAGTCAGGAGCAGCTGTCCTATAGGATCATCAATAGGATCATCATCCACTGAGGAAAAAAACACACACATTAGATCAATATTCATGGAACGATGTATAATTGCAAAAATAAACATAAATAATTAATTCTGATAACATTGTAACAACAATAATACGAATTATATAATGTAATTTCAACCAATGGTGTTACCTAGACATAGTAACATATATCATGATCTGTTTTCTACCCAAACCCCCTCATTATGGTCTGATCGAGCGTAGATGGTCTGAACATCATCATTTTGTAAATCATCAGTTGAATCATGCAACCCTGTATGCAACGATACAGTTTCATCTATCATCTCATTATCATCATCGTCGTTGTTTTCATCCTCAAACAAAACCGGTCTTCTCCCTGGAAGAACAACATGCCATCTACTAGCTTTTGGGTCTTCAACATAAAACACCTGGTCACAGTCTTTACCCAACACAAACTGATCTTCCTTATTAGTTGTAACACGTGAAAGATCAACCAAAATAAGTCCTTTATCATTTTGGAGTCCATGTCGGTTGTCCACCCAATTGCAGCGGAACAATAGAAACGAATCAATGTGATAGTTTAGTTCCCATATGTCCTCTATCACACCATAATACCAACTACTACTGCTCATTGGTTGAACCTGGTTACCTAGACCATATTCAGTCACCGATGCTTCAATTTTTACCCCACTGTTCTGATGTATTGATTTAGCATCTTGGCGTGCAGTGTAGTATGTGCATCCATTAATGTCATACCCTTCAAACGATACAACATCTGTTCCAGAACCAACAGCTAGACATCTGATTTCTTCACTGACATCTTCGGGGTTCAATGAAGCTTGCTCAAACACATATTCCTTAAACCATTGGACGAATACTCGATTTTGTTCTTTTTTAAGCCAGATACGGTTTTTGGTAGGGTTTTGTCGACTCAACTCAGCAATGTGAATATCGAAGTAGGGTTCAACAACCTCAAGGTGTTGTAGTACAAACAAATGTGCCTGATTAATAAGATCACGAGAGATGAACAACCTTTTTGCCAATAACTCCTTTACCCTAAATCTACCATGGTGACGTGGTTTGGGAATACCAATTGACTCTGCATCGTTCAAATAACTTGTACGAATTCTGTGACTTCCTCAGTCACTGTTGCTTCGATGATACTGCCTTCCGGTCTATATCTGTTTTTCATTCTACCCTTCAGAATCCCCATATATCGTTCGAAAGGATACATGTAACGTAAGTAACCGGACCACAATATTTGATCTCTCGGACAATATGCACTACTAAATGCACCATTATGTCGAAGAAAGATGGTGGGAAATAAATCTCAAGCTGGCATATTGTCACAACAATTTCATGTTGCAGATCATCGAGGGTGTCTGAGTCAATTGCCTTGCAGCAGACAGCGTTGAAGAAGAAACATAATCGAGTTAGAGCATTTCTGACATTTTCTGGTAATATCCCTCGTATTGCAACTGGAAGAAGATGCAACATTAACACATGATAATCATGAGATTTCATGCCTAACAGTTTCAAATCCTTCATAGAAACTAGGTTCTTCCAGTTTGAAGAGTACCCAGATGGTACCTTCAATGTGTGCAAACACTTGCAAAAACTTAATTTTTCACTCTTAGAGAGGGTATAACACGCAGGAGGTAGATATGTTCGCTTCTCATCCTCTATTGGGTGTAGTTCTTTCCGTATGCGCAACTCTTGCATATCTCTCCTCACCTTCAATCCGTCTTTCGTCTTGCCGGGTATGTTGAGCAAAGTACCACACACTGCCTCACCGACGTTCTTCACAATGTGCATGATATCCAAACAATGTCGAACAGGCAGATGCCGCCAATACGGTAGATCCCAAAAAATGGAACGTTTTTTCCAAATGTTCTTCGGCGGCTTGGATGTGTTTCCAAAGACATTTTCAATGTCTTTTACCTTTGCATACACTTCCTCTGAATTCAAAGGCAGACGAGCCACACGAGTCTCGGGCTCATTGTTGAACACTTTCGCTTTCTCGAACGGTAAGGATGGTCTACTGGAGAAACCGTCGATGACACATAAACATTTTTGCCGCAGTGCTTCAGACGATCTGAACATGTGTCATCCTCACATACCGGACACGCTTTGAATCCTTTCACGAGTATCCTGACAAGTTCCCATAGGCAGGAAAGTCGTTAACAGTACAGAACAACATCGCCTTCAGTGTGAAATTTTCTTTCGCATGAGCATCATATACCACTGTCCCTTCATTCCACAACAAGTTCAGATCGTCGATCAGTGGTGCAAGATATACGTCAATGTTATGACCAGGTTGCTTTGGACCAGAAATTAGGAGTGATAACATAATGTATTTTCGTTTCATGCACACCATGACGGTAAATTGTAGATCACTAGTAGCACCGGCCAAGTGCTGTGCTGACTGCTCAACGTGCCATACGGGTTCATCCCATCGGTACACAATCCAAGTCTCAGATTCCTATCCTCATCCCCAAAATGATGTTTGAATTTTCTGTTGATATTTCTCCACTGAGGTCCGTCTGCAGGATGTCTTAATTTTTCATCAATTTTTCTACCATCCGCGTGCCATCGTAAGTTCTTCGCATCTTTGGGTTGGCAAACAACCGTTTGAATCTAGGAATTATCGGCAAGTACCACAATAATTTCACTGGACGATTTTTTTTCTGAAAGGAGGAATCCTCATCCTTGTCCTTGTACCGGGACAACAAACATTTAGGACACTTGTCTAGATGTTCGTATTCACCCCTATAAGCACACAGTTATTTGGGCAAGCATGAATCTTTTTATATTCAACTCCCATTGGACACATCCATTTCTTTGCCTCGTAGGTGGATGTAGGAAGACCATTCTCATCAGGAAGCATATCATGTATCAGCTCTAGAAATGACGTGAAACACTTGTCACCAACTCCATATTTCCCCTTTAAGTTGAACAAATTAAGTACAGCAGTCAATTTTGTGTATTTAACGCACGAAGGGTACAAAGGTGTCTTTGATGCGTCCAACAATCTTTGATACTCTTCCGGCTTATCGACAAAAGTATCCGCAACATTTTCTAACATTTCATCCATTTGCTCATCATGGTGAGTGGTCTCACTGTCATCGAATCCTGAATCACTTAACGGTACCGACTCATTGATGGTATTGAAGGTGTGGGCGGTACTTGCGTAACGTGGATCATGAGCACTTGATGATGTTGAAGCACTAGCTGCAACAGTTTCTCCATGAAAATTCCATCTTTTGTAATGTGGCATGAATCCACGGGACTTAAGATGAAATCTAATTTCCTCAATGTCTTCAATTTCCTTACGACCCCACAGTCAACACAAGGACATGAAATATTGTCCGCCTTTGTTATGTCCTTGTGTTGCACTGCCGCTTTGAGAAACTCTTTCAGCTTCTCATAAAAGTGATCCCCTCGATCACCGTACATCCAGTCACGCTCCATTCTATATGTGAAAACAAAACAAGTTTCAGATTGATTTGTCTTCAGTTTCGTCTGCATTTGTATATGGAGCATGTTTCTACTGGATGTACGGTTGCAACCAAACTCAGCACTACTCTATGGTTACAACCTAACTAACGTAGCCTAAGTACTCTAACGTTCCAACGTAACTAATCTAGCCTTATTCTAACAATTCTAACACATTTAATTTAACTTCAACAAATCATTGCATTATTAAAACAAAAAATAAAGTTTAATTACTTACTTGTTTTAAGGTTGTACAGAGGAGGAAGCTAGGAGACTGCTTTGGTGATGGGCTGGGAAAGTACTGGTACAAATAACAAATAATATTAATTAATAAGACTAATACGATTCTAGAAAAAATTCGGCATGAACTGTGCGTAATCGTGTTAATCCCATGCTTATCATTAAGCATTCACCAATATCTTATTTACCACGACAAATAAATTCAACAATTGACAGCAACCATCCTTATTCACAATCACTCAATATTAACCACAACCACTTTTTCGCATTAATTAATTAAACAAACATAGAGAAAAGATAGATGAAGATGTTACCTTTTCACTCTTACTCCACAGCAGAATAAATGAGGAAGAAGAAGCAGAGACCACCCCAATTAGTGCAGACAGCGGGGAAGCAAGGAATGAGGAAGAAAGAGACGTAGATTAATTGCTACACAAAAACAACAAATAATTGAAGTTAATTAATGAAACTAATACAATTCTTGAAAAAATTCGGCATGACCTTTGTGTAATCATGCTAATCCCATGCTTATCATTAAGCATTCACCAATATCTTATTCACCACGACAAACAAATTCAACAATTGGCAACATCCATCCTTAATCGCAAACAATATAACTATATACAATTACCACACACTAATAAATTAGAAATCAACAACTGCGCTACAATAAACAAAATACACCAATGAGGATTCAGTTTCGATTAACCAAGCTAGTGTAAGCGTCGGTTAATTGATAATTGAAGAATTTTTATATTAAAATTAAGTTTTAGATTTCTTCTATTTAGTTTCCTATAGTTCAATAAACCAAATTGACAAATTGAAACTACAAGAATTAAATCAATAATTGTTGTGTTCTATTTTATAGTGGTTTGTTTTTTAAATTAATACATTGTATATTATTAATAGTTGGAAGTTAAACATAATACTTTCCTCTAATCAAAATGTTTCTTAGTTGATGATTATATATGCATTTAATAGATTAAGAAACACATAAAAATAAAACTTAGAAGATTGTTTTTTGCATTAAGTATATGAATAGTCAAAAGGTGTGATCTATTTATGTTCTGTATATAATATTAATATCATATTAGAAACTAAACACAAAGTAATATTTATTTTACTTATATTTTTATCGTGTGGTTTTCTATAGTCATTTTCATTATGAGTTATGTTATTTTTAATTGTCATATATAGTTGAAGATGTTAATATGACTTCACAAAAAGTTAAAACTTTTTTTAACAAGTTTTTTTTTTACTTTTATCCAAAAAAACAATTATTCATAATTAAAACTCTTTATGAATATCTTTTTGAATTTTCTTACATAAATTTATATTGTGAATTTTAAAATATAAAAAATTATTTTATTGTAGAATAATGAACAAAACAAGGTCTTAATTTTCGGAACCCTTCAATAACCTAAGAACCATAATTTCTGCACAGAATAACAACACCAATGTTGAATCAAATTTTCAGAAATCAATAACAGCCACAAACTTCTACCATTTCGAGATCCTAGCCCAATTTCGCAGTCATATAATTTCAGTTAGCCGGAAACTAAATTTGGTTTCAATGTTTAAATACAACATATAGCTCACGGTTTCTAGTTCCACAATTTCAGAAACAAACACTCAACAACTCCAAAAAATCGCACTAAACCAACAATCAGAACAAAGCAGTCTCGAATCTACCACAATACAAATTACATTTCAATTAAACAAACAAAAAACGAAGTTAAATCTAACCTCGTTTTTTCTGTTCACTCGCGCAACAAATCGACGCTGCGAACCGGTGGGCTGTTAGGGCGACGGCGACGGAGGCAGAGCGGTGGCGGCGGCAGTGGGGGCGGCAGTGGCGTGGGCGGTCGCAGCGTCGAAGCTCCTCGCTCGTCGCTCTGGAAATCACCGTCGCAACAGAGAGGGTTAGCCACAGGAGAGGAGGAAGAAGAAGAAGGTCACGCGACTGAATTATATTAAAGGACTCTATCGCAGCGGTTCCTACTAAGAACCGCTGAGATAGGTCTGTAAAAAAGACCTATCTCAGCGGTTCTTAGTAGGAACCGCTGCGATAGAGTTGTTTTTTTTTAAACGACCCTACCGCAGCGGTTGTTACTTACAACCGCTGAGATAGGTTTGCGGGATTTTTAAAACCGGCCTATCTCAGCGGTTGTTTTTACAACCGCTGCGGTAGGGGCGCTGCGATAGACCATTTCTGTACTAGTGCCACTATATTCCTACCGAAATTTCGCCATAACTTCGTTACTATACTAACACATCCAAATTCATCATCTTCATCACCTAAACCACAATATTCAAAACTCAACACAACTAACCAAATTCAAGCTCCACTAACCAAATCCATAGGATTCTACCAGCACACAAGGTCCAACACATTTACATAAGCTCCACAAAACAACTTCAACTTAAACATCTTGGCACTTAGGCCCTTAACTCAAACCAACATTTCACAAAATCCAACTAACCACAATCAAGCACATTATTGCTCCAGATTTTATTTCATCTTTTATTTTTCCCAAACCCAATTCTAAAACAATTAATATAGGCATTAAGGTATATTTCTTACCTTAATCCACAAGTTTCTCCTTAATCCTCCTCTTGCTCCTCATCTCCTCAAAATCAGTCAAGAGGGAATGGAGTTTCAAAACTCCATCCCAACATTCAAGAAACACAAAACATACTCAATTAATTAGCTAAACCCTTAGGAAATCTCAATCCAATCAAAGGGCTTAGAACACAAGTTAGGGTTTACCTTTTTGGGCCTTTCAAGAGAGGTTCTCACCCTTGAATCAAGAAGGAGATTATTCCACCATTGGAGAGTTGGATTGAAGCTCAAAATCAAGAAGAAAACAAGGTGTGAGAGAGGGCAAAATCGGCCAGCTCTACAAGATGGAGAAAAATGAGGTTTTTGATGGAGATTTTTACCTTGTTTGAAAGAGGAGACTCCAAGCTTCCCATTGGTGCCATTTTCTCTTCAAATGGGAAAAACCCATGGAGATGAACTTCATTATTTTGGGATTTTGAAAAGAGGGAAGTGTAGAGCTTGGTGAGAGGATCACAAATATGTAATTATTTTTGTGATTTAATCTTGGAGCTAGCTTGGACAAGGAGAAGAAGTGGAGGAAGCCATGGGGGCTGCAATGTCGTTCAGCAACAGAGAGAGAGAGAAGAAAATCGCTTGAGGAAGAAGGAAGAGGAAAGAGAGGGGAAAAAGAAAATAAAGGAGGAGTGAGAGTGTGGGTGGGTATAAGTTACTTTTTGTTTTATTGCTTTTTGACTTATTTAACTAGCTAACTAGTCAAGAGTGTGAGAGAGCTAATTAACATATTAAAACCGGCCCCCTTACAGTAACACATGCTGGAGCATTTTTAATTTTTTTACAGAAACGCTCGTTTAATTTACCCGGTTTGACACTATTCACAAACCGGGCCCGTTTTCCGGATTTTTCTCGTTTATTTAATTTTAATGGTTATTACAATCACGTTTTCGGGTTTTCTCGAAAAACGCGTTTTAAGACTCCGTTAGCGTTTTAACGCATTGTTTGGATCCGTTTCCTTCCGGAATTTTTCCCACATATTCTTAGTGTGAAATTAAGGTATAAAAATATATTTATAACCCTAATGAAGGTTATATACCTCCAAAAATAATTTAATACGTATTTTCACATTTTGTGACTTTTACGCATTTCCATTTTCTTTTTGGTTTTCATTTCTTCACCAATAATTTTAAGGGCTTAATTAACCTTAGGAAATTATAATTACACAATTAATTAACACATTAAGGTTTGGGGTATTTCAGGTACGTATTGTCTCTCTTTCTTGCTTACAAAGCAGTTCTCTCTCTCTCTCTAAACTCTGAAATATGTCTCAATGAAAGCACACTTGAAACTAGCTATTACACAACCTATTTATACTAGCATTACAACGGGTAGGTCGAGGGAGTTAGTTCCAAAAATTCCGGAACTAACTTAGTTGAGCAACATTCAATGTCTTTGAGTGGTCTTCTTACTTGGGCCGCGAACTTCGGGTGTTAAGGGAGGACTTTATGACCGTTGTGACGTTGAGGCATTCCCGAGTTGACTCCTTATTATTCGCAACAATACGGGAGGGTCTTTGAAGTCTCAATAGTTGCGTGGACTCCATTGAAGTGGCTCACTCTTTGTGTCTGACTAGGGATGATTGACTCTGTCGAGGTGACTAGCTATCTCTGCAACACTCTGATGTCCCAACAGTTTCCCCCTTGTTGCTGATGATAGCAAACCTCCGTGAATCCCGATGGAGTCAATCCTGAAACATAAACACAAAGGACTAGGGGAACCGACCCTGTCAAAGTTCCCCCTTGATAGCAGCAGTAGTAATTGAGTTCAAAGACTCCATTTAGGTTCCCCCTTAATCGTAGAGGGACTCCAGGCAAGCGAATAATGAATAGGCAGTGTATCAGGCATGATAAGGCATATTATATAAAGCAGTTATAGTACTAGACCACATGGTCCAGCAGCAAGAATCCGAAAGCAGTTTAAAGCAACAACAAAGTCACCCGTACACCAGACGGGATTCACTGCTTCCCCCTTTTGCTTTCATCAGAGGGAAGCCCATAGTTACAAAGAGTTAGTCAAAAAATTCACACACAAACCAGCAAAAAGTGTTTAGAACTTAAAAACAGCCTAAGTCTTAACACTACACACACACGTCATGGCGAAGGGGTTGGGGTCAGGGAGGCTTGGATATCAAGGAGTTGTTCTTGCAAGGCCGTCACAGTCGTCTCGATCCCAGCGAGTCTGTCCATCATCCGCGTTTGGCCCTGAATCAACTCTACTGCCGGCGCGAGGAGTCGCTCCACTTTCTCCAGTAGGGGTAGGAGAGAATCTTGAGGGACTGCCTCTTGAGAAGTGGAAGTTCCCGCCGTCATTGGAGTTGATGGTGGGGGCAGCAGCTTGGATTTGTCGATAGATGTCAGCCGATTCAGATAGCGGAGGTTGGTGGTGTCTGCCTCTTCGATGGACTCCGACGTTGATGTTGCCAGGGGTACCTGAAAGAATTTTAGAACACGAGGCAACCAAACACACATACCCCAGGGAGTGTTTCGGGGTGTCTACAGACTGGGCTAAGTGATGGAGAATGATGTGGGCCAGATTAATGGAATGACGGTTGATTATGCAGTACATTGTTGTTAGGTCCAAGCAGTTGGCCATGAGATTTCCTTCTTCGCGGGGGACAATATTTTTGATTACAAGTATGTGCTGGAGTTGGTGTAGAATGGAGAGATCGCCACGGGGTATTGAGGAGCCAACTTTTTTCTTTGAGGAGAAAAAGCGGTAGATTTTATTTTGTGGGACCCCGGGGATTTCAGGAAGGACTCCTTTCTCATAGAAGGACAGGCCAGTAGCAGGGACTCCAAGGATTTGGGACAATTTTTCAAGATTAAAGAAGATGGGGGTAGAATTGACAATAGATTGAGCGGCACCGTTTCTGATGGCAAGGTTTTGATAAAATGCAACAGACTCTTGAGGGTACCATTCGTCTATCTCAGAGAAAAGGTGTTTCCACCCCTGTACTTCCAGCATTGTCACTAACTCTCCTAGGTTCGAAGACAGAGCCCAAGGAAAGTCCAGAAACTTACCCCTAACGATGTTTCTTTCCACAGCGGAGTCACTGAGCATGTAGCGCTGGGTGAAGGGGTCTATCTTCGCACAGTGTCGGTGTGGCTTGGGAGGTTTCTGATCCCTGGTGGAGGTGGCGCCAGTAGAAGTATCGTGACTGACCGTGGGCAATTCTTGTACCGGTGAAGATTCGCCGGAACCAGAGGAGACTGGTTGGGCCTTAACAGAAGAACGGAGAACTCTTTTGGCTGTGGGTCGGCTGGAGGTTTGAGCTTTTCTTTTTCGGGTTTTGGGTTTAGGAGATTTTGGAGGTGTTGCGGATTTTTCGGGAGATGCGAGTGGGGTTGGTGTAGGAGATTTTTTGGTTGTGGGTTGCGGTTGATAAGCAGTTTGGGTGTCGGCAGTAGGGTTTTGGTCTTGTGGTGGTGGAGATGGTGGCAGGGTTTGTAGTGGGGTAACTTCTTCAACATCCGTTTCAAGAATGTTGTTTGATGAGGGGATGGATCGCGGGTGGGTGGTGGTGGTGTGGCGGAGTGTGTGGGGGATGAGGTAGCAGTGGTTTTAGTGGGAGAGTGAGTGGTGATGGTTGTGGTGAGTGGAGATGGATTCGGGTTGGCCATGGATTGGAGGTACGCCTGAAGGCGGATGGGATCTTGAAAAATATCGGCTGGGATATTGATACCGTTGAGATTAATGTCTGCCATTTGGAGATTGTAGGATACTTGGGTGGAAAGGGGATGGAAGTGAGAGAGATGGAGTGGACGGGTGATGGATATAAAGGCTGAAATGTCTGCGGAAGTTGCAGAGATTGCTTGTGTCAGGTGAGAAAAATAAGGGGACGTCAAGGGTTAGCGAGATTAACGGCGAGGATTTAGGCGGGGTTGGTTTGGATAGATGACGTGGGTGGCAGCGCCAGAATTATAGACGTTCTAAGCAATAAAACACATTTCACAGATTCAAGTGCAAACAAAGACAGACTCGATGAGACATGAGGGAGTACCTGCTGAAGATTGCGGTAGGGGCAAGGAGATGCGACCGTCTAGGTAGACGGAGTCAACCCGATTGCTGATCGCAGTGCTTCAAATCATGTTGTAGACAGGGGTTTAGTAAAGATATCTGCAAGTTGATCTTCTGTGGGCACAAAGTCAAGTTGGATGAGCTTTTTCTCGACACAGTCTTTCAAGAAGTGAAAACGAATTTCAATATGTTTGGTTCTTGAGTGTTGGACTGGGTTTTCTGATATTTTGATTGTGCTTTTGTTGTCACAAAAGATTGGGATTTGTTCTTGGGTGACATGATAGTCTTGAAGTTGTTGTTTCATCCAAAGGAGTTGGGAGGAACAGGCTGTAGCAGAGACGTACTCTGCCTCCGCTGTAGAGAGTGCTACGGAGTTCTGTTTTTTGGAGGACCATGAAACAAGGCAAAGACCCAAGAACTGTGCATTGCCTGAAGTACTCTTTCGATCTTGGAAGGAGCCAGCCCAATCAGAGTCACTATATCCAGATAAAGTGAAAGTAGGAGATCGTGGGTACCATAGATAGAGTGTACTTGTACCTTTTAGATATCTGAAGATATGCTTGACTACTTTGAGGTGAGACTGCTTTAGTGCTGCTTGGAAGCGAACACAAAGACAGACTGCGTGAAGAATGTCGGGGCGACTGGCAGTTAGGTACAGGAGGGACCCTATCATTCCTCTATATTCTGTGGCATTGACACCGACTCCGTCATTATCAAGATGAATTTTGGCAGATGTACAACTTGGTGTGGACATACTCTTGGCATTTTTGAGGTTGTACTTGTCAAGGAGTTCCTTGATGTACTTTTGCTGGTGGATCTTAATCCCTTCCGTCTCCTGTTGAATTTGTAATCCTAGGAAAAACTTGAGCTCACCTAACTCATTCATGGAAAACTCTTGCTTCATGAGGTTAGCAAAATGGTCACAGAGGGTGTTACTTGTAGAGCCATAAATGATATCATCAACATAAATCTGTACTAGAAGTAAGTCATGCGATGAGTGAAGAATGAAGAGCGTTTTATCTACGTTACCTCGAGAGAAACCATTTTGCAATAGATTTGCAGACAGTCTTTCATACCAGGCACGTGGAGCCTGTTTCAGTCCGTAAAGGGCCTTACACAGTTTGTAGACGTAATCGGGATGGACGGAGTCTGTGAACCCTGGAGGTTGCTCGACGTAGACTTCTCTATCAATATAGCCATGGAGGAAGGTTGTCTTAACATCCATTTGATATAATGTGAAACCTTTGAATGCAGCAAATGCAATTAACATACGAATTGCTTCAAGACGAGCTACAGGTGCGAAGGTTTCATCATAGTCACTCCCTTCTTCTTGATTGTAGCCCTGGACAACCAATCGAGCTTTATTCCTGAAAACTTGTCCTGTATCATCTAGTTTATTACGAAAGACCCAACGAGTACCAATGGTTTGTTGTTGAGTGGGTCGAGGAACTAACTCCCAGACAGCATATCTCTGGAGAGAATGCAGTTCCTCCTGCATTGCAGTAACCCAATCACTATCAAGGAGTGCTTCTTTGACATTTCTTGGTTCAGTGCTGGAAAGAAAAGCCCCAAAGGCACAGAGGTTTTGCATAGCTAGGAGGCGTGTTTGAACACCGAAGTTTGGGTCTGTAATGATGTTTTCAGGAGGGTGGGCTGATTTTTGTTGGAACTGTCGACGTGAAGCAGGAGGGGGTGTGTCTTTGTCAGAGGAGTCAAAGTTCAAGTTTTGTGGTAAGGGTGTCTCCGGGTTATTGTCAGAGTCAGTAGAGTCTGATGTATTGTTTTTGTTTTCCGGAGAATCATTAGGAGTGATGGATTGGGAATCGGAGAGTCTTCCTATGGGGACAGTGATGAAGTGTGGATCAGTAAGGAAATCGTCGGGAGCAAAGTCAAGTTGATCAGAAGATGAGCCAACATTGTGGGACTCATCGAACTTGACATGGGGACTCTCTTCTAAACATTGAGTTCTCAGATTGATAACACGATAAGCTTTGCTTTTAGAGGAGTAGCCGAGAAAAATACCTACATCACTTTTAGGAGAGAACTTACCCAAGTTGTCCTTACCATTATTGTGGATAAAGCACTTACATCCGAAACGCCTGAGATGAATGAGACTTGGTTTACGTTGACGGAGTAATTCATAGGGTATCTTGTGAAGGAATGGATGAATCAGCGCACGATTTAACACATAGCATGTTGTGTTAACAGCTTCTGCCCAGTATGATGGAGTGAGTTGACTGTCAATGAGCATGGTGCGTGCCATTTCTACCAAAGTTCTAGTCTTTCGTTCAACCACTCCGTTTTGTTCCGGAGTGCGTGCGGATGAGATTTGGTGGTCAACTCCGTTGTCCCTGCAAAACTCATCAAACGACTTGTTGCAAAATTCAGTACCCTGGTCCGTTCTCAGGGTTTTCAAAGTAAATGAAAATTTGTTGATAAGCATTTTATGAAGTTTGACGAACTCCGTAAAAGTTTCATCCTTAGTAGATAGAAAAATGACCCAAGTCCACCTAGAATAGTCATCGACTATGACCAGAATGTACCTCTTACCACTTCTGTTTTGTGTACTCATGGGACCGACAAGATCCATGTAGAGCAATTCTAACGGAGAGCTAGTAGAGATAGTCGACTTACTTTTGAAGGAGGACCGGGTGTGTTTACCTTTTATGCATGCTTCACAGACATAGTCTGTGTCAAAGTTTGTGTCGGGTAAACCAATCACCAAGTCCTTGCTTTTGAGCTTGTTCAACAGCCTGTGATTTGCGTGACCAAGTCTGGAGTGCCACAACAATGAGTTTTTGGAATGCACGTTGAGACAGACTTGATCATCTGGATTAATGGAGTTTAAGCACATTTTGTAGAGATTTCCTTCTCTACGTCCCACAGCTTTTAAGGAACCTGTACGCTCATCATAAACCTTACAATCCGAAGAGGAGAAAAGTACCAAATTGAATCTATCACAAATTTGAGAAATACTTAGTAAACTATGTTGAAGTCCAGTGACCAGATGGACTCCATCAATTTTAAATTTTGAGGGGTTACCTACGGAGCCAACTCCCACGATTTCACCCTGGTTATTGTTTCCAAAAGTAACCTTACCTCCTTGGTAGGATGAAAGCGAATTGAATTGATTTGGATCTCCAGTCATGTGATGAGAGCATCCACTGTCCAAGTACCAACTGTCTCCATTCGCCTTCACCTACAAAATAACAGATCATTTGTTAGATTTGGGAACCCAGATGTACTTGGGTTCCCTTTTCGAGCCAGATCTTTTCAATTCTTCTCGTGCTTCAAGTATCAATTTAACACGTTTGACGTTATACGAAAGATCTTTATTCAATTTATCACATGCACTGTCTCTATGTCCAAGACTCCCGCAGTAGCCACAAATTTTGGTTGGGGGAAGATTGACGTATTTCTGTTGTCCTTTCCACCAGGAGTCAAACTTCTCCTTTTCTTGATATCGTTTGGCTCTGTTGTCGGATTTGGACATATTCTTTGAGATATCGAACTTACCCTTGTGCCACTTGGGCTTGGATTGAGTAGATCGAACTCCGAATTGTAGATTTACAATCTCTTGAGAGAGTTGTTCTACTTTGGAGCGAAGATCATCTCGATCTTGGCTAATTTCTTTGATCTTGGAGTTGGCCCACTCAGGTAGTTCGGAGGAGGTGACTTGTTTGATAAATTTGACTGGCTTGAGAGAGAGAGCATGCTCCTTTTCTTTCAGTTTTTGAGTGAGGTTTTTGATAGTGGTGTTCAGGGATATGTTTTTGGATTCAGAAGTATTTAGATCATTTTGAAGAGAACAACACTTATCAGTAAAGATGGTGAGGTCTTGTTTGAGAGAGTCGATCAGGGTGAGAGACTCTTTCTGGTCACCCTGGCTAGATTGAGTTCGCTCTAAGGTATCATGAAGTTCCTTTTCAAGGGAATCAACATGACGCCTTGATTCTTGTAGATCTAATCTAAGAGAGCAAGAGATGGTCTTGTGTTCCTCAGCTTCATCTCTTAGGGCATACATAAGACCTTTTGAGATTTCGAGTTCCTCAGATAGCTCGGTTATTTTGCTGGTGAGACTTGCTTTGAGAGAGTTATTCTGGGAGACAATTTTAGCAATTAAAGTCATAAATCCCATAGGAGAAATACGGTAAAGATCTGTTTCAAGGTGAGAACGAGTTACCTCATTGTCGGGGATCATGGACTCCGACGTATCGTGTGCCATGAGACATACCAAGCCGCTGGACTCTGTGTCTGGATCGTCGGAGTCTGAATCACCCCAACCAACAGCTACCATCAGCGATCTCCCTTGAGATTTTCCATATTGGTTCTTAAGTAAGGGACAGTCCTTCTTGAAGTGACCAGGTTTGTTGCAGTTGAAACAAGTGACGGAATTGAAGACTTGTTTGGAGGTGTTTGAGAACGACCGACTTTGTCGATTTGGTTGGTTACGCATGAATTTTCGGAAGTTCTTGACTATGAAGACAAAGTCTTCCATAGTCTCAGCATCACTTTCTTCAACAATAATATCCACCAGCTCAGCCTTAGCTTGTCTGATTTGAGTATCAGCGACATAGGCTCCTTCTTGAGTGTACTGAGTCAAATTGACCTGCAAGGCTTGGTCATTCAAAGTAGTAATCTTACTAGAAGAAGGAGAAGATGTATTACCACATTTCTTTCGAACATTCTTCTTGTATTTATCTACGGATTGTAGATAGGAACCTAGGTCTTGACAACTCCATTTGGATAAATCCTTGCATGCTTTGGTGGAGATTACCGTTTCTACCCATTCTTCTCGGAGACTGTCCAGCAACTTGTGCAAGACACTCTCTCTATCCGGTAAGATGTTAACTTCCTGCATAGTAGTAGTTAGTAAATAGAAATGATCAAGCACTTCTTCCAGAGACTCACCGGGCTTTTGCAGAAAATTTTCATAGTCCATTCGAAGTTCTTGAGCTTTGCATTTCTTGAGTTCAGTGACTACTTTGTGGGTAGCTTGAAGGAGTGTCCATATCTCATTTGCGGACTTACAGTGGTTGACTCTCCTTTGTTCTGGGATGGACAGGCAAGTGTATATTGCACGTGATGCTTGTCGATTCAGCTCGTACCTTTTGCGATCTGCAACAGTCCATGTTGATCGATCTGGATTGACTGCAAGATCTCCTCCAGTGACTATCTCCCAAAGCTCATAGTTGACTGACTCAATGTGTTGCTCGATCTCATTCTTCCAATGGTCGTAGTTGGTGGAGGTGAGTCTGGGGTGCTCGAAGTGCATTTTGTTGTTTTGATTGGCGAAGAGGTCTGCCATTGCTTCATTGATTGACCGTTAGCCTAAACAAGGCTCTGATACCTCGTGTAGAATCGGGTGGCTAACTCAAACCAACCAAAGGTGTGAGTCTAAGAGTTGGTTTGACTCAATCAGTCTTTGTGGGTGAGAAACACTCTGTGATGTAGAGGCACTCAATCGAATTGTTTAAACTAAGGGTGCGGAAGACTTTTGAAGTAATCGAAATGAAATAATGCTAGAAAGGTAGAAGGACTCTGTGGAACTCAGCAAGATACACAAATAAGCTATTTCATTTTCTGGTCAAATAAAACAACTTACAAATGCCCACTAAGTAGAAGGGATATACTTAGCGGTTTTTCACTCACTCACCCAATACACTTTCTGATCAGATCGATAGTAAGCGTAGCGAAACTAGGATCTTCCTAGGCTGAGTCTATCTAGATGCACTAACTAACTTGGTACGTATTCTCTCTCTTTCTTGCTTACAAAGCAGTTCTCTCTCTCTCTCTAAACTCTGAAATATGTCTCAATGAAAGCACACTTGAAACTAGCTATTACACAACCTATTTATACTA
The DNA here is from genome assembly GCA_023374045.1 of Limonium bicolor. Lineage (NCBI taxonomy): Eukaryota > Viridiplantae > Streptophyta > Magnoliopsida > Caryophyllales > Plumbaginaceae > Limonium > Limonium bicolor. The sequence goes on along the minus strand of CM041782.1, from coordinate 121,207,436 downwards.
GCATTACAACGGGTAGGTCGAGGGAGTTAGTTCCAAAAATTCCGGAACTAACTTAGTTGAGCAACGTCCAATGTCTTTGAGTGGTCTTCTTACTTGGGCCGCGAACTTCGGGTGTTAAGGGAGGACTTTATGACCGTTGTAGCATTGAGGCATTCCTGAGTTGACTCCTTATTATTCGCAACAGCACGGGAGGGTCTTTGAAGTCTCAATAGTTGCGTGGACTCCATTGAAGTGGCTCACTCTGTGTGTCTGACTAGGGATGATTGACTCTGTCGAGGTGATTGGCTATCTCTGCAACACTCTGATGTCCCAACATCAACTTTAAGGAAAACAAAAACCCACAGATTATTTCGCTGATCACATATTTAGCATGTGAGAGGATAGGGAATTGCTAAAAAAAGTAGGGCAGGTAAGAGTATTTGTAATTTGAATAGTGGTCTCGTTCGGTCCTGAGCTTCTCCCACAATCGTGGCTTTAAGTGCCATTTATAAAGCTTTGACCACTTTTACTCCATCATTGACCAGCTTAAAGTTCAAGCTTAATCCCATAATCAAAGCTTTATGATAAAGGTGGGTTAGGCTGCGTTTCATTTTTCCATCTCGATTTGCAGCTTCCGTACAGGCTGCAGATTACATTGATGCCGTCATTCAAGCATTGTGAATTATATTAATGGCCATTCAATTTGAACCGTACTTGGGTAGTGTAGTTGAGGGTCACTTCTCCTCCTCTAATCATTCAATTTGTAAGGCATCAATGTTGAAGCACCCTCGAATCTGCAGGATTGAAATGCTAACTGGAGTTCTGCGTTGCGCCTCTCTTTCTTCTTTTCTTCGTCATTCCATCGGTACCATCTACGACGACCACCGTCGTGTGACTAATGGACATACCCGCAAGCTGTTTCACATACAGTATAACCATTGAATGCAGTAACCTTCCCCAACCACCAACCCTAAATTAGTTGACCTTTTACGCTTTGATCTTTCCACAGTTCCCTTGTTAAATAACCCTTTCCCTAGTTTTGAATTGTACCGAGGAAGTATCTACCATCTGAAGGTTAGACGAATTTAATTTAGGTTGTTCAATGTCAATAGTGAAATACAACGGTTATTGATTTATTAGCAGCTAATCAACTCATGTTCTTATCAGGGTGGTGTTTTCATTAGTTGGCGTGAACAAATTCCATGTAACTTGCTATTTCTTTGTTATATTTTTCACAAACGTAGTACTCATTTGGTGGTTGCTCGATCTGAACATCTATTTTCCTATTCGCATAGAAGTTTGTTATCTCTTCTCTTATCTTAGTAGCAACTTGCTTGCGCTGTAAACAAATGCAAAGAATTTGTTTTGAATAATATGGGTTTGGTCAGTTTGTTAGTAACCGCTTCTTCAATGATTATCTGTTGTTGAATCATTGTGGGCATACTTTTATAGCATTGAATGGGTAAGGGTAATTCCAATGATAAGGGGAAAGCACACCCATAAGTAAGGAAGGACCTGGTCGGAAGAAAAGCATGCTTGGAGTAAGTCGGATGTAGAGATGTTAGTTCAGTTGCTAGTAGATGAAGCAAGAGTACAGTTAGGGAAGACTGGTTCAGTTGTACGGTTGACTCATAAGTGGTCCAGTACAGCAAAGAGATTCAATGAAGGCAGACATGGTTTACCCTCGGTGGACAAAAGTGCAGTGTAAGAATAAGGGAGACACACTTAAAACGGGGTGGAGAAAATGGAAAGAGTTGTGCCACAGGAAGACGGGCTTGGGGTATGATGCATCAACAAAGTCTGTCACATACCCTCCATAGTGGATTAATCAACATGCAAAGGTAAAAGTCTCACCTGTAATTTTTTACATAATAACTATTATTTCATTTCCAACAGGTCTTATACTGATAAATATTTATATTAGGAAAATACTGCTAAACTCTAAATGGCCAGCGTACTTGGTGGATGAGATGGAGCTTGTGTGGGGCCAAGCATATGCAAATGGTGATCTTAGGATAACTCCCGGTGGAGAACTACAACAACAACCTGAAGATGAGTCGTGTGATGAACTGGACAATGATGACGATATTGACGAAAGTGAGCCTTACATGTCGTCTGTCCAAATCACTTACTCAGACAGTCAAGCTGATGGTCAGTCAATGGATATTTCAAACAACAACAGCCTTCAACATACTCATGGATACGGTGGATCATCTGGACATCGAGTTATGGCCTCATATCAAGGTACAATTGGTGATGGAAATGTTCCGTTTTTTATTTAAGTGATGGCACTGCTGCAGCTGCTGCTAGTTGCCTAGCGAATTCGTTTCAGCTTAGTCAATATGCTGGTCTAGTTGCTGGAAGCTCAACTGGATTTATCCCTAACAACTTGAACCAAGATTACAATAATGAATCTCAAGTACCACAAGGTGTTACTAATGATGGTAACTGCAATGTTTACAATTATAATTTATCAACTACGGAGAATGACAAGCCACCAGAGTGGGATCAGTTAATGGAGACCATAGGTAATGGGGTGCAACACGGGACAAAGAAAAATAAATTACAGCCTAGGAGAGACGTGAGTAAGGGCAGAAGCAAATCAAGGGGTAGCAAGGGGAAGAGTAATGTAATAGTTGAAGAGCTGCAAGACATCAAAGGTGGGTTAAACGACAAGTTGCGTCAAACAAACGAGTTGTTGTCTGAAGTTAAGGCAAAAACTGGGTTGAATACTAAGATAATAACTGTGCAGGAAGCAAGTCGTCGTGTTAGGAGTGTCTCTGGTTTGACAACAGCTGAGATAGTTTATGCACTTTATTTGTTGGAAAATAGAAGCCATAGAGAGGTTCTAATGAGTATGGAAAATGATGAAGAAGTTGTTGAATGGGTGTGCCTTGTCTTTAGCATGAGAGACAAGTAGTAATGTATTGGGTAAATTCTAGATGTAGTGCAGTTATTACTTTTTTATGTTGCCGCACTGTGGAAGAAGGTGTTTTTTTATGTTAAGTATGTGATATGTACAGGGTAGTATATAATTTGTAGTATGGCCAGTTTAAGTGGGAATTTTTTGGACTCTTTTTTAGTGAAGGTGGCATTGTAATACCCTTTTTGAATTGGCTGAAGCCATTAGTGAAATGATCAATATATTTAAGGTTTATTTGTTTCGTGCAATTTAGTGCCTTCTTTATATCAAAATCATCTTACGTAAAATACTAACTTCAATAACTTTCTTTTAAAACCACAACTATGGGAGCCAATACTCAATTGCTTGATATACTCAGAACCAGATTACAGGAGAACATGGAGGACTATTTTAAGTTTATAATACTTGTAGCATTTGAGGAATACAAAGCCAAATTTATTGCCATCCTTGCGAAACATAAGTACAACCACTTGAGGAGGTTCAACGGTTTGAGAACTGGGAAGAAGAAAAGCACACACAGTTGTTATTTTTGCAAGCAAAATGGTTACATCGATAAATTGTATTTGATGCTCAGAGAGGCTATGATGACTTACAATTTATCCCTTGCCAATCACGTTGAGGATATGTTGTGCGGCAGCGCCAAACCGGATTACGAACTACTGGACAATAGAGATGGAAAAACTATAGAAACAATGGCAATAAATAGGCTGCGTCAGATCACGTTCTCTACTGAGGATGAGTTTTTCGTCGCAGCTAATATGATACAAACATATGATTACAGAGATATATTTGATTGCTTGGATGACGATGAGATTATACAAGTTGTTAGACTAAAGATGATAAAAAATGTTGCTGAAAACTAGAACTTTTGTGTTGCTTTTAATCTTTTATTTGATCCTCTGTCGAATGTGTAATACAGTACTTTTAAAGCAATGACAAGTTAATAAGTAACTTCTGTTTGTACTGCTTTGTGAACCAGGATTCGAAAGATATGTCTTCACCCCACGTAAATGATGTACTGAGTGCTGTTGTCAATGATGAACATTTGTTGCAGCAGCTAGTTCTTGCAATAGAGTGCGACATTGTGCAAATAGAAGATGAAATTTTGCAGGTAGTTACTTCCTTGGCTACGTACTACAGCCTGAGGACAAGAGTACCCATGCACACATCCGCGTTAACCGGTAAACAGTGGGTGGATGAGTTACTGAACGGACATGAAGTACGATGTTTTAGCGCACTACGTATGAACAGAGATACATTTCTGATGTTGTGCCACATGCTTGAATTCAAATACTACCTTGATTCAAGGGCAAACACATCGGTGAAAGAACGAGTTATGTGGTTCCTCAGAACATTGAGCCACTGGTGCGCAAACAGGGATTCAATGGAGAGATTTCAGCGTTCAGGTTTTACCATAAGTCATCACTTTGGTGACATCTTGGAAGTTGTTGGACGGCTTGGAAAAGAAACAGTAAGGCCCCGTGATCCATGCTTTACATGTCCCACAAAAGATTAGTAGTAGTTCAAAGTACTATCCAATCTTCAAGGTATGAATGAGTAATTACGCCTCATGAACATTTTGGTAGCAGCATGTTTATGTCATTGATTTCAAAGCTGTCTTTTTTTATGCATTATAGGATTGTGTGGGCACGTTGGACGGGTGCCATGTGGAGCTCACCGTACCAGAGAAGGACCGAATGTGTTTTAAAAATAGAAAAGGTGTCACCAGTACTAACGTATTAGCTATCTGTGATTTTGACATGCTATTTGTGTTTGTTTGTGCAGGGTGGGAGGGGTCCGCTCACGACACCCGAGTTTATCTAAAATCCATCAACGATTCGTCTTTGAATTTAACGAGGCAACCCTCAGGTAATCTGAAATATTATTTATTGTAATGTCACTACTTTTTTTTGAAACCTTCATCATTTTCAAATTGCTTCTTCCGGTTGCATAATTATGTTGTATGTTGTGACAGGAAAATACTATCTCGGTGATAAAGGTTATCCTGATAGAATCGGTTTGTTGACACCACATACCAGGGTTCCATACCATCTTTCTGAATTTAGAGGTGAAAATCCAAGAGGATCAAAGGAACAGTTCAATAAATTACATTCATCACTTAGGTCTGCAATCGAATGATCGTTTGGGGTTCTGAAAGCAAGATGGAAAATATTGCGTAAGGTGCCTAGTTTCCCGATGTTGAAACAGATCAAGATTGTAAACATTTGCTTTGTGTTGCACAATTTTACCAGACTCAGTCAGTTCGGTGATCCTTGTTTTAGCCTAGTTGATGCAGCACCTCACTTTATACCATATTGTGACGATGACTACCAGCCAGAAACTCAACAGCCAGGGCTGACAAGAGATGACAATGGTGCACTAGTGATTATCACATTAAAAAACAATTTGACAACACAGCTTGTTAGTAGGAGACGTGCAGGATGGCACTGATGTAGCAGTTTTTAACGTAATTCACTAGGATAATGTCAAGGATTATGAGTATTTTTAGTATAGAACTGTTGTTCTACGTAACCTGTGAACTTGTAGGATCAACTCCCATGCTAATATGTTTCAATTTCAGTACTTTATGTAACTTAAGAACTTGTCTGATCTAACTAAGTGATTGTGGATATATTTTTCTGTAAAGCAATCTGGAATCATTTGCAAACACTCCCACTTTTCTATTACTAATGTAGTGGTTTATTCTCTCCACTAGTATCTGCAATTTGTAACTGGTAAGTGTCAATAGTTTTAACTAATTCAAACAAGTTATATTATCAAATATCTTTCTGATGATATCAATATTCCTAGAAGTTTGCCAACGTCTGTAATGTGTGATCAGATTGCAGCTGCTGTAGTGAAGGTGAGAAATCAGCTGCACTGTAACGGATCTCCTTCAATCTACTGTACTATAATCTCATTCACCGTAAAAAAGGGGCTCAAACATCTTGGAATGTGTAACCACATATATTAATAAGCATGTAAGCTAGCAAACCTGAAAATAATAAGCATGTTAGATATAAAAGGACTTGAGAAAGGAGTCCTGTTTTGTTTGATTTGTATACTCCAACAAGCTTGTTTCTGAATCTGAAATCCCATTTTCCACAGCTGGTGAATTTTCTAAACCTGCAATATTTGAATTTTTCATTACCAATAAGCTTCCTTTGGTTAACAATTTCACACAGGAGAGTTCTTCCTTGATATTTGAAAGTCCCATTAAGAAACAGGTATTCTAATATTAATTTATCTTTCAGTTGGCTACGGTACTAGTGCATGCAGCTGATATTAATTTATCTTTGTATTGGTTGTTTAATACATGTTATTGGATACTTGGGAACCGAAGAAGCCAAGAACTTTGTGTTTGATAGGGAGATGACGTTGGATGATATAAAGGTTAAGAAGTTTTAATAACTTCTGCTCATCTAGTTGAAATTGTTTATTTTGAGTCTTGGCAACTGAGGGGCAATATTGTTAACATTGAGAAGTTTACTTGTACAGGCTTTAGGTGTGTGTTTTCTCTGTGTTTCTTCTTCTGCAATAAACACTACATTTTTATGGTTGTGGCTGATATAAGTGTATTTAGGAATCGCCGGAAGTGCCTTGCTATTTCACTTTTGTGTTGTTCTATATGAAGAGTGTAAAGTCTCTTGTCATTGCAAAAATCGATGGAACCACTAATGAGCACCCAAGAGTGAAGGTGAGAAATCAGACTATTGCTGCTGGATCACGCAGGCTGGTTTTTGTTTCAATATATGTATATGAACACAATCTTTTGGCTTATTACTCGTTTCTCCCTGGTAGGATGCTTCAATATATGACTGAGCAACTCAGTGCAACAGACAATGATTTCTTAACATCAAACTATTTTGTGGGTACACTGATGAGCTAGTATTATATACTTCAACTGTAAAAACTATCACAAGAACGATCAGTATCATACTAGTAATCAAGAGGAAATGTAAAAAATTAGAATTTATGGTATGTTATAGTGAACTTGTGTTGATTACTTCAGCTGTTGTGTGGTTTAACAGCTATTATGAAGCTGTCTTGAGAGTAAAATCCAGCTTCAGCTGTTAATAGTTTATTCAAGGCAAACATTGCAGACATTATTAGTGTAACAACAATGTGTTCTATGTTGCTGTAATCTTCTGTGGCAGTTGTTGTATTGACGACAGAGGTGGATAATGGAATGAAAATACTTGCATTTCCTTCATTGAAGAAGGTAGAAGTTAAGTACATGGTAACTAAACTTCTTCAACTGCAAAATATCTCAAAATACTACGACAGAAACATAATCACTAATTACATATAAACTTGGTACTCCCCTCAGTTGAACATAGAAACATTCTTTAAAGACTACTAATACTACTTAACTGGTGCAGTGCTAGGATACCTTTCGTAATTAACATAAAAGTGGAGCATTTTTCAGCTTCCATATTTAATACAAAAGTGCACCAATAACTCTACTTGTTGATGATATGTTAAATATTTGATTCAATCAGAAATGATCTTCTTGACTGAATGGTCAGAACTGGTGGACTCACGATCTTCAAACCATGAGGTGAAGAAGGAGGTGAAGGTGTTTGTACTCTACGCTTCTTGTCTGGCCTGCGAGTCACAGCAACATTCTGCTGCCAGGTAATCACCCCAGTGCGGCCAACAGATGTTCCTCCACGTTGGTTAGCAGGTGGGATTATTGTGCTTGGATGAGTGCTAGGCCCTGCATAGAAAGTGTTTTCACAACATGGGAGTAAGTCAAGAGCATCAGTATCAGACATTAAAAAACGATTACGCTTCTTCTCCATTAGATTGAAAAAAATAGGATTGGTGTTTGGGGACACCACAGTGTGAACCCTTGGGTTGTTGTTATCAGAGTCATTGTCATCAGATGACAACAAGATAATGGGAGAGGAAGGAGAAGAGGAGGGTTTCTTCGGAATGGTGTTCATTTTTGGATAGAAAACTTGTAGAAGTGGTTGTTTTAACACTTGCAAATCAACAGACGAGTTAGATATGGCTCAGCTATACACAAATGCCAGAGCTTTATAGACACCAACAACGATATGTCAAAGCAACTGTTTGGTAGACATTAGTTAAAGTTTTAATGAACTACCAATTAAAGCCTCTTGGTTTGTAAAGTACCTGCAATAGATGTGATGGAGAACCAACCAAAATGAATTGCAGTAAATGAGACAATGTTTTAGAATCAGGAGTGTCAATCAGAATATTGCTGATAAGAGATAAAGATCGAGGATATATGTTCTGCAATGGGTACATTAATGCGTGTACTTTCAAATATTTACAGATGAATGAACTTCCCGAAGATTAACAAAGTATTATAATATGTATAACTAAAAAGTGTAATGATACCACCATGTGCCAAAATACTTTAATATATTACCGAATAACAGGATCTAAACATTACAACCCTATCATCAGAAAGATCTTTCATCCATAATAACAGCAACCTAAGGTAACTACCACATGCGGTAGATTACCACCTATCATACAACCGTCCTTAACTTGACACCTTGCCACACCAAAAAGTAGAACCCTGTGGCATTTCCCATCTCAAAAAGTTGGTGCTTCACATTGTAATTCTTAAAAACCCCTAACAACACTACGCAAAATACATTAAACTAAACAACAATTAGGGGTGAGCATTTGGATAATTCGGTTAACCGAAATCCAAATTGTTAAAAAAAAAATTGGATTTCGGTTATTTTGGTTAAAAACTGAATTATCCAAATTAACACAAAAACCGAATTAACCATTATCCAAATTATCCAAAATCCGAATTTTTTTTTAGTTAAAAACCGAAAACCGAACCGAAATCCAAATTTTAGCTAGTTTGGATTTTAACTAACCGAAATTTAGGGTTTGTGTTTGATTATTTGTCACTAAAGACTAGAATTAGAAAAGAAAATATTCTTTTTAAAAAAATGAATAATTCGGTTAACCGAATTAGACAAAGTCAAAACCGAAATCCAAGACAAATTATAATTTGGATAATTCTGTTTACCTAAATTTTAATTTGGTTACAAAATTCAGTTAAAAATCCAAAAAAAAAATTCAGTTAATTCGGATTTTGGATAAATCCAAAATATCCAAACTGAATGCTCACCCCTAACAACAATAGTAAATATGACACATAAGTTACAACCATGTTGTCCAAACTAAGAACATCCATTACTTCAACAGACTAACAATAACTAGCAGCAAGAGTAGATAAATTCCAATCACCATGCGAGATAACATTGATTTTATATCCTCGATACCCCGTGCACTCGAATTCTCAGATGTCTCAGTAGCATCCAGTTTGTTTATGATGGACCTCATAGTATGCTTGATTACATCAAGAGACTGGGTGTTGCTTCTCACCATGTTCATTAGTGTCCTCACTTGGTTCGTTGCACTTGTGGACCAACCAGCTTGAGTGTTGACAACCTCATTATTGGCATCATTGGGTCTGTTCACAACATCCCACCATTCGAAGAAACCACATGAATCGCACTTGAAAAAAAGTCGACCAAAGTTCTCATTTGTGTATGAAATCAGCAACATGCACTTCAACTGGCAGTCACAGTCGATTTACATTGTGTTTAGTTCGTTGATGCTTCTCCCACTAGAGCAAGACTGCAAATCACATTCGAACAAAATTTTGGACTTGCGGACAATAGAAAACCAAATGAATTCAAATTAGTAATTATAAACATGGTTTAAGGACGTTTGGAGAGCATTGTGTCAATAGCGCTTGAAATACCCCTAACTAATAAAACATTGATTAAACATATAATCAATTAAATTAAGGCCTAAACATGCCCTAAAAATAAATTAAACACAACAATGTTTAACAGAAAGCAAGAATTGCACCCTTTGACCTTTTAGGGTGATTATATACCCAAATGAACTCCTTAGGACCTAAAATTTTGTCCTAAGCCTCATAACTCATAAATGAACACATTAAAACCGTTTCCAAGGGGAACCAAGCACAGAAACACTTAGGCATTAAAAACGCACCTAAACTCCTTAAGGTCCAAAAACATGCGTTAAGCCGAACCTTGGGTTAACCAAGTTATATAAGCTATAAAACTCATGCAAAGTCAACTAATGATCATGATATGACCCTTAGAACATGAGTCCCAGGTTAGATTTACAAGAATACACAAAATGCCCGGGAGAAACGCTTAAAGCACAAAAAGGTCCCGAAAGTCCCGGGAATGTCTCGGAAATGTGTTTTGGGTCTATATAACCCAATGAAACACCTATAAATACTCTAATAAATATATATACTCTACCCATCCCATGTGACCATTGCCGATTTATTAAGGTTGTTTCCCTTGATAAGTGGCCGATTCCAAGCAATGGAATGTGACTCACCATTCTTGCTTTATAAAAGAAATGATAATCTTCTCTAATGACATTAATTAATCAAGACACATCCCTTACCTAGCCACCCATTGCCGCCTGCCTAAGGGCTTTATTCCATCCATTAAGCAACATTAAATTATCTACTAATGAGTCATCAAGCATTATACACTAAAGTAAGACTAAAATGTCATTAAAGGCAAAAATAGACTACTTTCCTTCCATTACTTATTCCAGCCGTGAGTTCATCATCCAAATGCTTCCTTCTGCTCCTCCTTGACCGTAAGTAAACACCAAACTCATCTGGTGTGAGCTCTTGCTCTAGGTAAGCTTCTAAGGCAAGTTTAAGTCTATTTTCTTTATCTTTCTTTCCTCTTTCCATTGAGCTAAGCTCCAGCCATTTCCATCCATGTATGTAGTGTGTTTTGGAGGTTAAAAGGAGGGGGATTCTCGGCTGTAACAAGGGAAGAAGGAGGGAAGTTCAAAGCTTAGTCATTTAAGGTAAAAATGTGCTTTAAGCACATACTTCTTCATTCCTTTCATTTCCGGTGGTAAACCTTGGTTCCTTAGACTTATTTTCTTCTCGTTTTCATGTGGATTCAGTTGGTATACCAAGATCTACAAGGAATAGCCATATCCAAGCCAAAAATGCCATTTTTGGCATCTTAATCAAGGTGAAAATTAACCATCTTCTTACCTGAGTTATTCCGGTTTTAAAGCTTGTTTTAGTAGACCTTTTGATGCACTTTTACTTTTGTAAAATTAGGCCGAAGAACAGCCCTTCTTGCCTTTGTACTCTGAGGCAACTTTTACCTTGAATTTATGCATTAAAACACTTCCCATGGTTTGCTCTTGCTTGGAGACTAATCATGTCTTGTTTGCTGTATAAAAACATGTTAATCAAGCTGTGGAGAAATTTTCCCTAAGGTGACGAGACCAAACAAGGTCTTAACCTTGCTAAATCAAGGTATAAATCACTTAAAACCTTAGCTTTGATATATTAATACATGTTTAAGCTTATGTATATAATTTCCGTGAGTGAACATAGGTTATATGGTCTGATTTTGACCTTAGATGGTTAAGAAATGACTTAGTAAATTTATCTAAGTAATTAAGTAACATAAAGATCAAATTAAGACTTTATGTGGAAGATTGGTAATTAATGGAAAATATATGGTAAGGCCGAGAATTATATGTATTTTGGGGCTTTTATTTGTAATTTACTTTATAAGCTAATGTTTGTAATAAGGTCATGTACTTTAGGCCATTTTAATTAGGTATATTTAGTTTAAATTAGGTTTTAGGTAATAAATAAATATTACCGCAAACTATAAGGGGTTAAACTATAATTAAATCAAATTTGGGGGCTATATATTAATAAAGCCGAAACTTAGGTGTTAAAAAGATTTAAAATAAAAATTATAAGATTTTATAAAGTTTTGGGGTTAATTGGTAAATTCTGGAAAATTAGGGGTTAAAACCGTAAATAAAGAAAGTAATGGTCAAGGCTGTATTAAAGAGGCCAACCTTGACCATTGGGTAGGTTTTGACCAAATTTGATAAGCTAGATAATTTATTTAAGGTTATATAATAAGATAAGCATTTATTTGTAACATTTTTATAACATATGGGGTAAGTATGGAGATTACCGAAACTTAAGGGTGCGCAATGGTATTTTAAACACCCATGGGCTATTAGGAATTTTTAAGATTTTATTGGGTTGAATTTGGAATTAAAATAAGCTATATATGTATAATATATAGTTATTATGTCATTGTTATACTTTGGAAAAGAAAATGGGGTGGAAGTGTAATAACCGAAAGTTTGTTGGTTAGGAATGATATTTAAAACCTTTTTGTATAGTTTGGTGATTTTTAGAATAATATAAGGTGTTTTAATAAGATAAGTGTATAATATATAGTTTTGATGATATTATAAAACTATATGTTATAAATTGGGTCAAATTGTAATTATAGAAAGTTGGTGGGTTGAGAAATAATTTAGAACAGATTTTTGGGTCTGTTCGGAAATTTAAACCCTTTATAACTATAGGTCATATTTATATTAAGGTTTAAAATGTTATAATATATGATATTATATATATAACATAACATTATATATGTGGTCAAATTGTAAATTTGGAAAGTTAATGGGGCTGGAAAATAAACTAAAACAGATTTAAGGGTCTGTTTGGTTATTTTAAATAAATAACTATAGGTTATACCTTTTTATAAAGTTAAAATGTTATATTATATGGTATATATAACATGGTATAAAGTATGGGGTGATTTTGTAATAAAAATAAAGATATGATAAGTTTATTAAATTATATTAAATGGATATGCCTTTTCGGCAATTAACAATAGTTTTGTATAAAAACTATATGTTATAATTTATAAAAGATAGAGATATCATATTATATGATATTAGTATATGGTATAACATTACACAATGTTATGTGGTCAAAATGAAATTTAAATAAAGTATAGTGCTGCACCGAATTATTAAAGGTTGGAAAATGAATTTTAGACTATGGTCTACAATGTTATAAATGTTATAACAATTATATGGTATTAATGTGGTTGAAATGGAATTAATATAAGTAAGAATATTCACATTAAATAATGTGACAAACTATAAATAAATGAGATTTATAAACTAAGGTAAATATTGAATAAACCTTAGGAGTTGGAATTATACAACATAAAATGTTACATAATATTAAGTTAATGATCTTAGCAAAAGTTGTAACCATATAACACTATTAATGAGAATAATCATCTAATATAAGATGATAAAATGTGACATATAATACAAGAGTTTCATAATTCATGAAACTTACCTATATTGGTAAATATATACATATGCGAGAATTATGTATATAAGAGTGGATATATATTATGGTTGGAAACCATATAATATAATGGTGAAGGTTATTACATGGAAATAGTTTATAAACTATAAGTTATAAGTTTTTGAATTCAAATGTAATTTATTACAAGATTAATGGATTACATAATACAATGTATTTTAATGGATGGTGGGATAGTAATACTATACGATAAATAATACATGTATACATGCAACCATAGGTCATAAAATATATTATGCATGCAACTGTAGGTTACAACACGTGTCTATGCATGTGATGAAACAGTTGAATTAAATGTACAAGAACGAACGAACTTATGTAAAAGCGTAATGCTTATAAACTACTACGAGTTGGAAAAAAATATAAACTCTTACGTTCGAAAACGTTAACTTCGACGTTCTTATTAAACCAACTCCTTCGTTAAACCGAGTATTAATACATACATCGAATAAGGAGTTTTAAAGGATAGCGGTACCTTAATTAATAACAGTTGAAATCCGGGGATGTAATACTGGGGTTACTGACATTATTCGGAAATACCAAGTAATTTTGTCATGTGGATTGACACCAGCGTTCCTCGTATTTCTAGATCACATTTCAGACGTGCGCGCTCGACAAGCTTAGTGGACTACACTGCCCATCCTTGGTCTAAGGTGTACGGTATGTGAAGAAGGGTTTGATCCGGGTTGTCCTGAGGAATTCCTCGGGCTCGGATTTGTTTGATAACTTGTATGTTATGTGAATGTGATGATGTGTGTTATTGCGTTATTTAATTATGCGCGAGCGTCCTACGGGACTAACACTACGTTGACTATAGATCGACTTATATAAACATACATATGCGTTTAATGTGATGACACGATGGTTACTTAATATAATACATTATTACTAATATTAAGTATATGGTAACCTAAGTAAAACACTTAGGTACGAGATACGACAATGTCGATCTCTAGAGCATGGATCTCGAACATGAATATGACCTAGATTACTTCTAGGTATGCGTGAGACCCATTGGGCAGCAAATTAATAAATTGTAATCTCCATAAACCTAAGAGTTTATCTTAATCCTATGAGAGGACTGGTATGAGATGAGGATGGGAATCCCGATAGTTTACGAACTACCTGGTTGCGCATTTGTGATCACTGAGGGGTACCCGATCGGGTTCCGCTCCAGGAAATTTCCCATCGAGCCCTAATTGGATCGTGGGTCAGATGGTACCTGTTGTTGGTACGTGGCTACGGCCTTTATATGGATGCCTTACGAGGCAAAGTGAATGACCAGGGGCCTCCGGACCTCTGGCCACATGAGCACCTTTGTGTGTACGAGAGGACTACTGTCCATTGGTAAGGTTAATACGGGTTGTCCCAACATGACACCCAATTGATAATTAATTAAACATGGTTTGGATGGATGGGGCCTTGAAGGTTAAATAATATTAAATATGGAAACCGTTCGCTAAGGCGATTATACACAGTACTATAACTATTCGATACGTTTGTTTATGCGACTGTTGTTTGTGAAATATAATGTCTATTTGGAATGGATGGATGACTTTGTGTTATGCATGATTATTACAGTATTTATTATATCTGTAAACTGGTAAAACATGAAACCAATCTAATATAAAGATGGTTAAAATGACAAGTGACCAATAGGGTCCAGGCCCGCATACTCAGCATTTATCGCTGAGCCTTTATGGCATTGTTGCAGGTTGCTGATCATCGTCGAAGCCGAAGTGCGGGATTGGGTAGATGCTCATTTGTCGACGGTTATGGTATTTGAACTTAGTATGATGTATAGGATTTATCTCGTTGTCACAACGGTTTAGTAGTGTTGTTTATTTTGGTTGTTGGATTTAGTTTCTGCTTCGTTACTCGCATGGGCGAGTAATGGCAGGTGACACCCGAGTGAGAGTTAATGTTGTTTATTCTTCCACTGTAAGACGTCTTTAATTATGCTACGTGAGAGATTATTACGTGTTTATCGAGAGGGGTGTTACAAAAGTGGTATCAGAGTGGAGTCCCGCTCTGATGACGAGATACTAGGTTAAGACAGTGAGCTTAGAACTTGGGAAATTACGGGAAACATTGTGAGGTACGAGACGACTCGTCTTAAATGAGATTAGGTTTAGTAACGCAAATTGCGTGATATGTTAGCCTTAAAGGCAATTCAATATCTATTGGCTGAGTACGGTATATTTACCAAGTAGTGATGATGAGACATACTGTACTACAGATGTCAGGAGGAACTAGAAGCCGTGGTGCCGGTAGAGGTGAAGGCGATGATCTCGCGAATCCAGGAGTTGCAGAGACGATTGCTGCCGTTCTTGCACATCTTGGTACTCAGATTGAAGGAGCACCAGCCCACCCGCCACAGCCCAGGGAGACGAACTGGCTGAAGTCAGTTACCGAGACCCGACCACCTACTTATTCTGGGGAACCAGACCCCGTAGCCTTAGAGCGTTTTCTCCCAGGGAGGTCTGACCGTGGATGAGTACTACACTCGATTCATCGGTCTGCTGGACTTCATCCCCGAAGTCGATTACTCAGAGACCGTGAAGGTCGAGAAGTTCCGGGGGGGATTACTGTTTTGCATCCAGATGGCGATGGGTGCTACCCTCTATACTACTATCCAGGTATAAACAGGAGTGCCATTAATTCCTTACTTACTAAACTACAAATTAACCTTGTGAGGACTTACCAATGAGAATCCAGGAGTGTTATGATGCTGCCTCGAGGACAGAGCTACTACTCCAGACTCGGGAAGAGACTCTTGGGACAAAGAGAAGAAAGAACCCTGAGGGAGAGTCTGAGGGTGGAGGAGCGTCCCCAGGCGATGGAAAGAAGAAGGGAAAGTAAGGACTTATCCCATTCTAAATTGTTTACCATATTAAACACCTTTAATGAATGCTGACCCAAAACTTTAAACAGGAAATTCTTTCAGAAGAAAGGGCAGTAGGGTCACCAAGGAGCGAGGGGAAGGAGCCCATCCCTAGGTTGACCAGCCCAGCTATAAATGCTCAGCCTCTGAGATTTGCGCCTCCTAAGGGTGAGGACACCTTCCTCTTAAATTCAATTGTAACCTTAACCTTTGTATCATTAGATATTAACTTAAACTAAATCCCACCATCAGGCATCGGACAGCCCCAACGCCACTACTATTGTAAGCGTTGCGGGAAGGACCATCCTGGGGTCGACTGCAGTGGCCGCAAAGTAGAGTGCCGGTACTGCAAGAAAGAGGGCCACCGGGAGTTCGAGTGTTAGATGAACCCAGAGGGCCGTAATTATAGACCACCAAGGACTACTCAGAAGACCTCAGCTGGAGGATCTGGAGTACCACGAGGCGGTCAGGAAGGCCAGACATCTACTGATGCTGGAGCCCAGAAAGGGAAAGGAGTTTTCAGGGCATGAATACCCTGGACTCCGAGATACCGCTAATGGAGCACTTTTACTTATTTTGTTATGTACTTGACCTTGGATACTAGACAGATTTACGCTGAAGTATGTGGGAGTGTGTCAGTTAACACTCGCCTTTTTGTGTATGACTTTTGAGACTAGTTATGTGTACTAGATACCAGTAACCGTAAAACCCTTTGACGGATCATATGAATATGGATGAAATTTTAATGCTTACACTATTATGTAAACCATACTCAATGATGAGAGAGTCAACGAGACCGGTAATTGTTGAATCAATATTTCCACCTGCATGGCGCACTTGCTACTGCAAGCGCTATAACAATCAACCCACTGAAATTTCCATCTGCTTTGTGCACTTTCCACAACAAGTGCTGCAGCTACCACTAAAATTTTTAATCTCTTAGTAAATACCAAAATTTTCATACCAATTCTTCATACAAACCTTTAAGATTAGAAGCCTGTGAACCTCGGGAAGACCTATTAGTCCAACCACTGCAACTGAAGGAATTATATAGCCATCGTAATTGTAAACCATGCCAGTTTAACTGTTCGAGAATTCTCAGACATGGCTTATTAGCCGAATACCAGAAGTGTATACCAGCATTTAATGATAATCACTAGTAGTGATGAAGGTTTAGTCCTTATGGACAAGCATATCCTTGTGTGAAATAGAATACCCTTTGTAGATGCACCACCGTCAATGAGGATGGTTGGGAAGTGAAGAGCCGAGTGGCTCAAGCTATTATGCAATCTGCAATACATCCAATTAAACGGATGAGGGAAACAAATATGAACTACAGATGAGATGTGATAATAATTAAACCGGGGGGAAAAGAATATGTATAGTACTCAAGGAGATCGAGATATGAGACCCGATGTTACTAAACTCAGCACAAATATTACATGAACTGATTGCAGCCGTAAAGGCGAAGCAATATCAAATGTTTAACTGTTTGACAACCAAGTACTGCCTTTAGAAAGGAGTGCCACATATAATATATTACTGGAAGGACATGAGTCCGGGGAGCAAACATATTGTCTCCAACCACCCTACCATCTATGCCACTAGGACAATAGCGCCTACGATAAGATGACCGACAATGCAAAATAATTAACATCAACTACAACAAGGACATCCATCAAAAGAGAGATGGACAACATAATACTTCACAATCGCCATGTGACGGATACTACCAGTTTACTAAACGAGACATGGGAGCTTGTGGGCCTGACAGACTTATTTATAAGATAGTCAGGTAAGTAATAATGTATCAGTACGGTACCCCGTGCATGTAGACAAGTAGTGTAAGGAACATGAGAAGTAGTCAACTCCGTGCCAAGGACAGTGATGCAGATTACCTCGAAAATGGACGGGAAGAACTGCAGTTAAACCAACAGGCTGAAGAAACCAAGAACCTTCAACATAGAATAGCAGATAATACACAGTGAAGATAAAGGAAACCTTTCGAAGACATTAGCGCTGATGACATAAGCAGGAAAACCCATCACATAGGTGAATAATATGTAGATACCTCATAAGGATCAAGCGAATTCTTGAAACCCAGAGGAATCTACCAAATAATGTGAACATAAACACATGACTACGCAATGATGAAAGACAGAGCTAGTATACTAGCAGATGCCTTAAGCATGGAACAAACGTTATGATAACTAACAACCGTCGAATCGACTAAGAGATGGTGTGCGCAGAAGTGACCAACAGGAGCAGTCATCAATAATAAATACGTGGACGAACTTAGATGAGTAAAACTCGCAGAGAATAATGTGAAATGGAAGATGAAGTTGCAGAACTCTAATACGAATACAACATATGGATTCCCCTGGCAGAAAGCAGGGAGAACCATACGAACGTTGATGCTAACCCGGCAAACGGGAAGATGCAATGGATATCAACACGAAGTAAGTATCAAAGAACTACAACAGTGTGTTACTCCGGAACAAAACCACCAGGAGACACGGATGACAATCATTATCTCCGTGCACATGAAGGCTAGTACGTCTCAGTATTACAAAGACAAGTGCAAAGAGCACTAAGTACTAACAATAGGCAATGTCATATTGCACCTCAAGCTGAAAATCAGTGAGAGAAGATACGCGCATGTACGCTAGTAATCCAAACGATAGGATATACAACAATGGAAAAAGAGGCAAACTGAGCCTGTAATCACGGGTCTGCACCTCAGTACGGAGCGAGTGGGCCCATTAAAACAAATTCGGGAGAGAGCACAAATAGTTGAGTGCCTCACCCTTTATGTATTGTGGAGCCCGGAGGGGCTAGAGTCATACCTGTCTCTCTGATTTGAGGATAACCCACTCCAAAGGTGGAAGATGCCACACGGGAGTTGGAGAACTCTGTGAGAGCCAAGTATCCAGCGCTCCTGGTTGAGCGGCTGTAGTATACTTGTGGGGTACGAGGGCGTAACCCTTTGGGGGGGGGGGGTAGAGCCTCTTGGTTGTGCACGTGTGTGCACTAAGTGTTGTTCTTTCGTATGCGGGGCATATAGTAGTTTGTTGGTATGCGGGGCATACGATGTTTGTTTGTTGTTTGTTCGTATGCGGGGCATACATTGAATTGGTGGTATGCGGGGCATACGATGTTTTGCTTGTGTGTTTTTTGGTACGCGGGCGTACGTTGTTGATTTGTTTGTGTGTAGTGTGCACTTATATGTGTGTATCCTATGAGATACCTGTTTGAATGATGTGTATACACCATGTGTGTAGTACCTTTTATGACACTTGTGATATATATATTTATATTTATATTACCTTGTATATTGATTACATATGGAATCGCTGAGATACGAAATGAATCATTAGATATGGAACATGGAATATGGTGTGGACACCTCGGGGAGGTTGTCAGGGTTTGTAGAATTGATAGGAAAAAAAATGGTGCTCATGAATCGCCTACATCCATATGTTTGAACTAACGCCACAAATGATGGCTACGTGCTGTATAAGCACAATACGACGTGTGTAAGTGATATATCACATAGATATACATTATGGGTTATATGGGTAGTTATTAATACACCTATTTAAGTAAAGCGACTTCGGGATGAAGTCTTTTTAAGGGGGGTAGATTGAAATACCCCTAACTAATAAAACATTGATTAAACATATAATAAATTAAATTAAGGCCTAAATATGCCCTAAAAATAAATTAAACACAACAATGTTTAACAGAAAGCAAGAATTGCACCCCTTGACCTTTTAGGGTGATTATATACCCAAATGAACTCCTTAGGACCTAAAATTTTGTCCTAAGCCTTATAACTCATAAATGAACACATTAAAACCGTTTACAAGGGAAACCAAGCACAGAAACACTTAGGCATTAAAAACGCACCTAAACTCCTTAAGGTCCAAAAACATGCGTTAAGCTGGACCTTGGGTTAACCAAGTTATATAAGCTATAAAACTCATGCAAAGTCAACTAATGATCATGATATGACCCTTAGAACATGAGTCATAGGTTAGATTTACAAGAATACACCAAATGCCTGGGAGAAACGCTTAAAACACAAAAAGGTCCCGAAAGTCCTGGGAATGTCTCGGAAATGTGTTTTGGGTCTATATAACCCAATGAAACACCTATAAATACTCTAATAAATATATATACTCATTAATATCACATTGGTAACTCTAATTCCAGATATTTACAATTTTCACAATTTGTACATTAAAATATTAATATAATAATAAAATAATGTAAAATTAAGACTCATTTGACTAAATTGGTCAATGTTGACCATTGACCACAATCAATTAGATAAGGGGGCGGCAATATGGCCACTCACCAGCACTAGACATCATAATAATGTTCCATTAACAAGCTTTAATTAAAATAAAGTAAAGTTAAGTACACTTTTAGCATTTTAAATTAAGCAATCTTGTCTACCCATCCCATGTGACCATTGCCGATTTATTAAGGCTGTTTCCTTTGATAAGTGGCCGATTCCAAGCAATGGAATGTGACTCACCATTCTTGCTTTATAAAAGAAATGATAATCTTCTCTAATGACATTAATTAATCAAGACCCATCCCTTACCTAGCCACCCATTGCCACCTGCCTAAGGGCTTTATTCTCATCCATTAAGCAACATTAAATTTTCTACTAATGAGTCATCAAGCATTATACACTAAAGTAAGACTAAAATGTCATTAAAGGCAAAAGTAGACTACTTTCCTTCCATTACTTCTTCCAGCCGTGAGTTCATCAGCCAAATGCTTACTTCTGCTCCTCCTTGACCATAAGTAAACACAAAACTCAGCTGGTGTGAGCTCTTGCTCTAGGTAAGCTTCTAAGGCAAGTTTAAGTCCATTTTCTTCATCTTTCTTTCCTCTTTACATTGAGCTAAGCTCCAGCCATTTCCATCCATGTATGTAGTGTTTTTTGGAGGTTAAAAGGAGGGGGATTCTTGGCTGTAACAAGGGAAGAAGGAGGGAAGTTCAAAGCTTAGTTATTTAAGGTAAAAATGTGCTTTAAGCACATACTTCTTCATTCATTTCATTTCCAGTGGTAAACCTTGGTTCATTAGACTTATTTTCTTCTCCTTTTCATGTGGATTCAGTTGGTATACCAAGATCTACAAGGAATAGTCATATCCAAGCCAAAAATGCCATTTTTGGCATCTTAATCAAGGTGAAAATTAACCATCTTCTTACCCGAGTTATTCCGGTTTTAAAGCTTGTTTTAGTAGACCTTTTGATGCTCTTTTACTTCTGTAAAATTAGGCCGAAGAACAGCCCTTCTTGCCTTTGTACTCTAAGGTAACTTTTACCTTGAATTTATGCATTAAAACACTTCCCATGGTTAGCTCTTTCTTGGAGACTAATCATGTCTTGTTTGCTGTATAAAAACATGTTAATCAAGCTGTGGAGAAATTTTCCCTAAGGTGCCGAGATCAAACAAGGTCTTAACCTTGCTAAATCAAGGTATAAATCACTTAAAACCTTAGCTTTGATATATTAATACATGTTTAAGCTTATGTATATAATTGTCGTGAGTGAACATAGGTTATATGGTATGATTTTGACCTTAGGTGGTTAAGAAATGACTTAGTAAATTTATTTAAGTAATTAAGTAACATAAAGATCAAATTAAGACTTTATGTGGAAGATTGGTAATTAATGAAAAATATATGGTAAGGCCGAGAATTATATGTATTTTGGGGCTTTTATGTGTAATTTACTTTATAAGCTAATGTTTGTAATAAGGCCATGTACTTTAGGCCATTTTAATTAGGTATATGTAGTTTAAATTAGGTTTTAGGTAATAAATAAATATTACCGCAAATTATAAGGGGTTAAACTATAATTAAATCAAATTTGGGGGCTAGATATTAATAAAGCCGAAAATTAGGTGTTAAAAAGATTTAAAATAAAAATTATAAGATTTTATAAAGTTTGGGGTTAATTGGTAAATTCTGGGAAATTAGGGGTTAAAACAGTAAATAAAGAAAGTAATGGTCAAGGCTGTATTAAGGAGGTCAACCTTGACCATTGGGTAGGTTTTGACCAAATTTGATAAGCTAGATAATTTATTTAAGGTTATATAATAAGATAAGTATTTATTTGAAACATTTTTATAACATATGGGGTAAGTATGGAGATTACCGAAACTTAAGGGTGTACAATGGTATTTTAAACACCCATGGGCTATTAGGAATTTTTAGGATTTTATTGGGTTGAATTTGGAATTAAAATAAGCTATATATGTATAATATATAGTTATTATGGCATTGTTATACTTTGGAAAAAAATGGGGTGGAAGTGTAATAACCGAAGGTTTGTGGGTTAAGAATGATATTTATAACCTTTTGGTATAGTTTGGTGATTTTTCGAATAATATAAGGTGTTTTAATAAGATAAGTGTATAATATATAGTTTTGATGATATTATAAAACTATATGTTATAAATTAGATCAAATTGTAATTATAGAAAGTTGGTGGGTTGAGAAATAATTTAGAACAAATTTTTAGGTCTGTTCGGAAATTTAAACCCTTTTATAACTATAGGTCATATTTATATTAAGGTTTAAAATGTTATAATATATGATATATATATAACATAACATTATATTTGTGATCAAATTGTAAATTTGGAAAGTTAAAGGGGCTGGAAAATAAACTAAACCAGATTTAAGGGTCTGTATGGTTATTTTTAAATAAATAACTATAGGTTATACCTTTTTATAAAGTTAAAATGTTATATTATATGGTATATATAACATGGTATAAAGTATGGGGTGATTTTGTAATAAACATAAATATATGGTAAGATGATAAAATTAGATTAAATGGATATGCCTTTTCGGCAATTAACAATAGTTTTGTATAAAAACTATATGTTATAATTTATAAAAGATATCATATTATATGATATTAGTATATGGTATAACATTACACAATGTTATGTGGTCAAAATGAAATTTAAATAAAGTATAGTGCTGCACCGAATTATTAAAGGATGGAAAATGAATTTTAGACTATGGTCTACAATGTTATAAATGTTATAACAATTATATGGTATTAATGTGGTTTAAATGGAATTAATATAAGTAAGAATATTCACATTAAATAATGTGACAAACTATAAATAAATGAGATTTATAAACTAAGGTAAATATTGAATAAACCTTAGGAGTTGGAATTATACAACATAAAATGTTACATAATATTAAGTTAATGATCTTAACAATAGTTGTAACCATATAACACTATTAGTGAGAATAATCATCTAATATAAGATGATAAAATGTGACATATAATACAAGAGTTTTATAATTCATGAAACTTACCTATATTGGTAAATATATACATATGCGAGAATTATGTATATAAGGGTGGATATATATTATGGTTGGAAACCATATAATATAATGGTGAAGGTTATTACATGGAAATAGTTTATAAACTATAAGTTATAAGTTTTTGAATTCAAATGTAGTTTATTACAAGATTAATGGATTACATAATACAATGTATTATAATGGATGGTGGGATAGTAATACTATACGATAAATAATGCATGTATACATGCAACCATAGGTCATAAAATATATTATGCATGCAACTGTAGGTTACAACACGTGCCTATGTATGCGATGAAACAATTGAATTAAATGCACAAGAACGAACGAACGAACGAACTTATGTAAAAGCGTAACGCTTATAAACTACTACGAGTTGGAAAAAAATATAAACTCTTACGTTCGAAAACATTAACTTTGACGTTCTTATTAAACCAACTCCTTCGTTAAACCGGGTATTAATACATACATCGAATAAGGAGTTTTAAAGGATAGCAGTACCTTAATTAATAACAGTTGAAATCCGGGGATGTAATACTGGGGTTACTGACATTATTCGGAAATACCGAGTCATTTTGTCATATGGATTGACACCTAGCGTTCCTCGTATTTCTAGATCACATTTCAGACGTGCACGCTCGACAAGCTTAGTGGACTACACTGCGCATCCTTGGTCTAAGGTGTACGGTATGTGAAGAAGGGTTTGATCCGGGTTGTCCTGAGGAATTCCTCGGGCTCGGATTTGTTTGATAACTTGTATGTTATGTGAATGTGATAATGTGTGTTATTGCGTTATTTAATTATGCGCGAGCATCCTACGGGACTAACACTACGTCGACTATAGATCGACTTATATAAACATACATATGTGTTTAATGTGATGACACGATGGTTACTTAATATAATACCTTAGTACTAATATTAAGTATATGGTAACCTAAGTAAAACACTTAGGTACGAGATACGACAATGTCGATCTCTAGAGCATGGATCTCGAACATGAATATGACCTAGATTACTTCTAGGTATGCGTGAGACCCATTGGGCAGCAAATTAATAAATTGTAATCTCCATAAAACTAAGAGTTTATCTTAATCCTATGAGAGGACTGGTATGAGATGAGGAGAGGAATCCTGGTAGTTTACGAACTACCTGGTTGCGCATTTGTGATCACTGAGGGGTACGCTCCAGGAAATTTCCCAACGAGCACTAATTGGATCGTGGGTCAGATGGTACCTGCTGTTGGTACACGACTACAACCTTTATATGGACGCCTTACGAGGCAAAGTGAACGACCAGGCACCTCCGGACCTCTGGCAACATGAGCACCTTTGTGTGTACGGGAGGACTACTATCCATTGGTAAGGTTAATATGGGTTGTCCCAACATGACGCCCAACTGATAATTAATTAAACATGGTTTGGATGGATGGGGCCTTGAAGGTCAAATAATATTAAATATGGAAACCGTTCGCTAAGGCAATTATACACAATACTGTAACTATTCGATACGTTCGTTTATGCGACTGTTGTTTGTGAAATATAATGTCTATTTGGAATGGATGGATGACTTTGTGTTATGCATGATTATTACAGTATTTATTATATCTGTAAACTGGTAAAGCATGAAACCAATCTAATATAAAGATGGTTAAAATGACAAGTGACCAATAGGGTCCAGGCCCGCATACTCAGCGTTTATCGCTGAGCTTTTATGGCATTGTTGCAGGTTGCTGATCATCGTCGAAGCCGAAGTGCGGGATTGGGTAGATGCTCACTTGTCGGCGGTTATGGTTTTTAGACTTAGTATGATGTATAGGATTTATCTCGTTGTCACAGCGGTTTAGTAGTGTTGTTTATTTTGGTTGTTGGATTTAGTTTCTGCTTCGTTACTCGCATGGGCGAGTAATGGCAGGTGACACCCGAGTGAGAGTTAATGTTGTTTATTCTTCCGCTGTAAGACGTCTTTAATTATGCTACGTGAGAGATTATTACGTGTTTATCGAGAGGTGTTACAGTGCTAGTCTATAACAACAAACTGATAACCTACAACCTGAGCATGTTTACTTGTTATGCGCATGAACTAAATTACACTATAAAAATTGATAAAACCATAGTGCGCAACATGGAACATTGTATGTTTATGTATTAATAATATGGGAAATTAGATGTCAGACGAAGTTCCTTGAATCAAGCGATGATGTATGGGAACTTATAGAACGTGCGGACGGCATATGTGTCTTGGTTTCCCGTAGGCGTTTTCTCGTACGCACAACAACAAACACAAATGCAATCAGGAAATGGAGAACAAATGCTAGCGATGGGGAACAGAGAACTTATGGAAAAATGATTCAGGAACTGGACTGATAACCATAATTACCTGACGCCAATGGTGTGAAACAACTGTGCAAACCCTAGAATGAACTAGGAAGAAGAGGGAGGAATACAGAGGGGAGAAAGGCGAGCAACCAAACAAATGTAGAAGAGAGTGGAGTATATAAGGTGTCGGTGGATTTGGAAGGGGTAATTGTGTAAAAGAATACAAAAAGCAGAGAAAAAGGTTAAGCTTGGAAACGAACACCCATGTCCGTACATACCAAATAAGCTAGGAAAATAAATCAGCCCACATTCTTTATTAATCTAGCTTCATCACCGAGATTAAAGTACAATCTCAAGACCCACGAGACCTATATATGTGCTTTATAATCATATAAACCAACTTATTATGACATATTTATGGTTGTTTTGTATACGATAATATCTTATTTAAATAGAACACTAGAGTCCTAGACCTATGTGGAATCTAGGTGTGGATCATCTTAATATGGTGAAATGCCATAAATATGCCTAGGCAAATATAGTAAATTATAGTATATATAATAGATGCAAAACAATTAATCTCGTAGGTAAGTGCTATATAATTTTACAAAATTTGCGTGTGCATCCTATAATTTTAAGTTGGATAAGTAATTTTACCATATATTTTTTCAACCATAAGAAGTAATTTTCCCATTTAAAAAATGCAAGGGGGATTTCTTCTAGGCTGGCTGCACTACTGGGGCGTGTCGGTGACGCAGGAAAGGCGATAGTCTCCCTCCTGTACTACATTTAACGATGGCTTCCACCGTATCGTATAAAGTCGTTGATCCCTCGACTTAGAAAGAATCGGACGGTCACGGTTTGACACAAGACGCGCAGATCAGATCCCTTTATTTTATTCTGCTTCCTACTCCAGCTTGACTAACACCGAACTTGCTAGTCAAAAGTCATCAGCACTTCTTCCGCACCGCACTCATTACTCAATCTTGGTAGTTCCACTGCACCCGGTGCTCAAAACCCACTACTGACCTCAGCACAGTGTGAGTAAGAGACGGAAAGCGCACGGAGCTTCCAATGCAACAGGTATGGTGAATCGATCTCCTCGATCAAATCAAATCGCTTTGAGATTTGTTCGTGGCAGTTGGTATTCAAGCTGCAATCCAGTCATATAATCTATAGATCTCTTGCTTGAAATCTATTTGTTGTGCTCTGTTAGCATCTTTATTCGCATTCATCTGTCACCAATGAGCCTTCGCGGTGTCGGTCTGAGCTTATTTGTGCAGTCTGCATTTCTTTTATACAGATCTGGAAAACCCCTTACTGCTAGCCTCATTTTCGGATCAATTTAACTATAGTTCTTTCACTTCTTTTTTTCCGCGGACAAGTAAGGATTCTAATTTACTGTAATGCTGCGTCTTGATTGTGCTCATTGTGTTTCCAGATTTAACTGTTAACGGTCGCATTTGATTAACTTCTCCTGCTGCGGTTCGCTGGTCGTTTGGTGAGAAGATGTTTGGCCGGGCGCCGCTATTACGGCCTGCAAATTTTCGACCCGAAAATTTGGGTCAAAATGCACTCTCCATGATTGGAAACCTCTGCTTCACAATCTTTGTCGTAGCGGTACTGATCTTCACTATAATCGCAGCCACTTATGAGCCTGAAGACCCACTCTTTCACCCATCCGATAAGATCACCACTTTTCTGACCTCAACCTCCAACGCTACTTTCAAATCTGACAACACTGTGGTTAAGACTGGTGAGGATTTCATGGCAGCAAATCAATCCGCTTTCACCACATTCATCAACATAACCGATGTGGCGGCACCAGGTGAGGTGAGTGAGAAATCGGAGTCAGACTGCCAGAGCCAGATCGGTCAGCCCATTGATTGTAAAGATCCGGAAGTCTTCCACTTGCTCATGAGGTCTGCGATTGAGCACTTCAAGGATATCCACTTCTACAGGTTCGGGAAACCAGTCCGCGGGTTGGAGGAAAACACTTGTGATATGGCTTGGAGATTCAGACCCAAAGATGCAAAGAGGGCTTCATTTTACAAGGACTACAGGAGATTTGTGATATCGAGATCAGATAACTGCACACTCAGTGTGGACAGTATTGGGGAGTATCATACTGGTGTTAATGCCAGAAAGAGGAAGAAGAAGCAACTTGTGTTTGAGAAGGAGGCACAGAAGGAAGGTGAGGGTAATTTGCCTGTGGTTGGTGACACGGTGAATGACACACTGCCTGTTGTGGCATCTGAGTCGGATTTCAAGCACGGGAAGTACTTGATCTATTCAGGTGGAGGTGATAGGTGCAAGAGCATGAATCACTTCCTGTGGAGCTTCCTGTGTTCACTTGGTGAAGCTCAGTATTTGAACCGGACATTGATAATGGATCTGAGCATCTGTTTATCTTCGATCTATACGAAGAGTGGACAGAATGAGGAAGGAAAAGATTTCAGGTACTACTTCGACTTTGAGCACTTGAAAGAGTCAACATCCGTGCTGGACCAGTCTCAATTCTGGGCTGACTGGAACAAGTGGCACAGACAAGACAGGCTGAGACTCCACGTGGTGGAAGATTTCAGAATTACACCAATGACGCTGAAAGATGTCAAGGATACACTGATAATGAGGAAATTTGGGAATGTTGAGCCAGACAATTACTGGTACAGAGTGTGTGAAGGGGATGCTGAGTCTGTCATCCAGAGACCATGGGATCTGCTATGGAAATCAAAGAGGTTGATGGACATTGTGTCTTCCATCTCATCCCGATTGAACTGGGACTATGACTCTGTCCATGTAGTGAGAGGAGATAAGGCAAGGAACAAAGATTTGTGGCCGAATCTCGATAGGGATACCTCACCTGATTCCCTGTTGTCCACCTTGGGTAACAAGATCGAAGAGGGAAGACATCTGTACATTTCAACTGATGAGCCGGATGCCTCCTTCTTCAACCCATTGAAGGACAAGTACACCACTCATTTCCTTGACGAGTATAAAGAGCTCTGGGATGAAAGCAGTGAGTGGTATTCAGAGACCAGTAAGATCAATGGCTCTCCGGTTGACTTTGATGGGTACATGAGGATCTCTGTTGACACGGAAGTGTTCTTGAGGGGGAAAAAGCAGCTTGAGACTTTTAATGATCTCACGAATGACTGCAAAGATGGGATCAATACTTGTAGTGCCAGGGCTGCCCGGTAATCAGAAACTGGACAGGGAATGTATGCTTAGAGATATCTGTGTGATTTCCAGTTCAATACAACCTTGGTTGAGTCTAGTCTCAGTGTGGGTGTCTTTTAGTTTTAATGTCATGTATAAGTGTTTTGGTTTCTGATGAGAAAAGTTTTCCCTCTTCAGTTGATAAATGTACTACTCTCAGCATAACCATAGAAACCTTCTTTCCACTTTAGATACTGTCTTCACCTGCAGTTATATTCTTTAAACTCTCGTTGATGTATTAGTTAAAGACTTGAAAAATGACAGGTTTAATTGTGCAATGCTTAGAAGCTATCATTTACTACTTAGACGCGTGTAGCAATGTTCCTTAATCTGTCATGATGCTTTTCGCCGAACTCTCTTTCGTTGTATAGCTGTATGAAGCTAGTGGGAGGCTCAAAAGCTGCCAACGAGGTACTTCTTTGTATATACATGTGTGGTACATAATTTGTCGACAAGCTCCTTTTTGTGTAAAAAATGATAGCATTGTCCTGCTAAGAGAAACGTGTCAAAAGATGTGGGCTCTCTATTGACGTTTCCATGCGCGACAAATGTCTTTGGAACTCAAAACAGCTAGTAGGCACCTTTCACTTTCATTGCATGCTGGGAAAAATCTTCAACACAACCAAAAAATCAGTGTACTAGTCAATTCAAAGCCCTTTTGCTTTCCTTCGTTTGAGAACTTCTTGAGTTTTGATGATTCACCCAGATACAAACATATTGTATCTTCTTCTGGCAAAAATAACATTCGGGTCATCTTTAAAGAAAGACATTACTCTAGGCCATAAAGAACCAGAAGACTCTAACCACATATTTGTTTCCACAGCACAACTCTTGCACACAACATATTGCATACAGGTCCCTGCTGTTCTTAACTGCAACTACTAGGCTACTACAAATTCCAACCCTAACCTAGACTACGATGACTGATGTATGTACACAAACCCAGAAACATAAAGGATATTAGAAGCGCACAAAGTGAACGGGCGTCATCGCCAGTCTCTTCTATGTCCAAATGCTTTCAACTTGCTTTCCTCACCAAACACCGTTATGATATCTACCTTCATCTTCTTCTACAGGAGATAAAGCTGCCGTTGTGGCCACAAATGGAGTCCGGCAGAGAGGGCAAGTGATGTTCCAGTAATCAACCCATTGCTCCAAGCACGTCTTGTGAAACAAGTGGCCACAAGGGAGATCATTTATCTGCGATTCTGGCTCAAACTTGCTCAAGCAAACCAGACATTCACACTCATCATTATCTTCATCTGATGCATCCTCCTTCTCTTCCTTATTATCCTCCATTTTCATCTTGTTCTTCTTACATACTGAATCGAACCGGACTGCCGGCGTCTGAGTCCTGAACTCCTCCAGATACAAATTGGGAGTGGCAGTTGCTTCTACCTGAAAATCAGGATCTGGCTCACCGCCGGAAGATGATGTGAAAGCTGAGTCAAGTTGAACGCCAATGATGAGTAGTAGAGTCCGAATTATGTGCCTGAATAAAGTGAACGGAACGGCTGTGTTGACCAGGATTATACAAAGCACTCCCTCGGAGGCGCTTGGCATGGTGGCTAGACCCATTTTGCTGTCTTCTTGTTTCTTCTAAATGGGTGATTGATGATAAAATGATATGAATACTTCAAGTTCTGGTTCTGTAAGGTGGTCTTGGGCTAAGGCTGCACCAGGAATGATAGGAGATATTAGAAAAAGCTGAGCCACAGAGTAAAAAAGAAGTGATTGGAGGATATACAAGCAACGTTGGAAACAGTAAACATCTAAGCTTCAAAGATATGCGTACGTAGATTTACAACAGGGGAAAAAACAGCTTCATGGTCACAAGCAAAGTTTTGTGGCAAAATCCAGAAGATAGGGAACATTGGATGCAAAAGAAATCATCATTCCCATAAAAGCAACCAGTTAAATAGAAAAATGAAAAGCAAACAATCAAAACTTTCACTTTCGCTAAAAAGACAAATGAAATGATGGGTGGGGTTGCAAATTGGCATGCTTTTTCACGGATTTGTCCTGAAATCAAAGGTAATTGATAAAAAAAAAGTAGCATTCTCAGATAGACATAATTCAAGACTCGAGAGGTTTGCCAGAAATACTTTGCAAGAATTTAGAATCTGTAGCTGCAGTGCAGGAATGTAAGTGCAGGTAGTCGTAGCAACAACATCCAACCACGACTGGAAACCGGACGAACAGAAAAAAAAAAAATCCTTGTTTCATCTTAATTTAACACAAGCCTGCAGAAACAATTCAGAAACAGGGAAAAGAAATACTATTCGGAAACAAAACTGAAGTCGGAAGATGATGTATCTCAAGCTGCGCCGAAACCACGAAGTACGAAATGTCTATGGAAGTAAATTAAAATAATACCAACACTTCAAGCAAAAAGTATAGATTCGTTCTAAGCAGAAATAACTGAACAAAATCGGAAGAACAGATTTTAAATCATATAAGCGGCAGAGATAGAGCGAAAGGAAGGTAAAATATACTTACATGGACTGAACAGAGAACAGGAAGATTTCAGATCATGAAAGATACTGATAGTGGTTCGATTCTTGAGAGAGGCGGATTGTAGATCGGTAGGCTAGCTGCACCTCTGGCTTTATATATTGTGAAGGATTCCTCTAAGGAAAGGCTTGGTTTGCGAAAGGAGAGAGCAAGCGCACGCATCCAAAGAAGACGGGCCCACCCCCACCACACCACACCGGCGCCGTTCATACAGGAAGCAGGTGACTTTGTCGCGGCCTTGGCTGACTACGGTTAGGATTCCGGGTTTTCCGGACCCACTTTTCCAGTTCTCTATCTCGAACCATGATTACTTTATTTCTTGTAAAAGCAATAGCCGTGGTTACTTGCCGTCTTTGATTCCTACTACTACCAAATAGGAATTGTTGTTGATTTTGACTGGTTGCAAGTTTAGCTCATTCTTTTACAAAACTTAGGGGGCGTTCTTGCGAGTAGACGTAGCACTTCATGCATTCAGGTAAAGATGACAATAATTTATTCTTGAATTGACCATGTTTTTTCTTCTATAACACATTTCTCATTTTATTATTAAGTATTTAAGATATAATAATTTTATAAAACTAAATTTATAATATATAGTTTATTATGTAGGTAATTATTTACAAAATTTAAATTTTAAAAATTATTAGGAAATCTCATGAAATGTCACTATGCCCCTAAATTATAAAAAATTCAAAATATAATAAAATATAACGTAAATTCTTACCTACAACTAGATGTAACCATCCTAGCTACATACAAGGGTATTTTAGTTAATTTAAAACAGAAAAGATGAAAGAGAGAGCATTGACTGACGGACGAAACTAGAACGGAGATGAACTCCATTTGTTTTCTCTTTGTTATTAAATAATTAATTTTTCCTTTATATTTATTAAAACCATAATAACTTTAAATAGTTGTAACTTTTAATATATAAGTCCAAAATGAAAAAAAATCATATAATTGTTCACCTAAATTCAAGCTCTTCAAAACAAGACCAGTCATGGATATGTTTTGACAACTTTTTTTAAAAAATATTTTTAGATGTATACAATGATATTTTAATGTGAGGATGTATGTACATATTTTAATGTGAGAATGTACAGGTTTTAATGTGATGATGTACATGTTCAAATATGAGAATGTACATGTTCAAATGTGAGAATGTACATGTTCTTTAATGAACATGTGTACATGTTTGTATGACCAATTAGACTTGGCAATTTGGGTCGATGGGTTGGGTTGATATCAACCCTAACCCAACCCATTTAAAATATCATCAACCCAACCCAACCCAAAAATGGATGGGTCAGAGAATCATGACCATAACCCAACCCGCTTAAAATCCTTCAACCCTAACCCAACCCACCCAACCCATTTTAAGCATACAATAATTTAGATGAATTAGAAGTAGAAATTAATAAAAAAAATCCAATAACATCCAGTGCGAGTTGGCACACAAATTAGGATGGAACAAAAGGAAGAGAATTAATCTTGCTTGATCAACCTCACTTTAAACGAATTTCATGTTATGCGAAGAATCTAAAGTACTGCGGGGAGGCTTATGTGTACAAATGTTTCTTCGAACTTGGAAATTTCACATGAAAAGAATAAGTTGTACTTTATCTGTAAATTTATTTTTATCATCTGAGCCTAGAGCTCTACCTTTGTTGGGGAGGAATCCTATATAGATATGCACATGGTCCTAGTTCCCTTAATAAAAAAAAGGGAACAAAAATGAAAATCTTCATTATACATTAGAGAAATACACTAAATATAAATCTTTTATAGTTAGAAATAATTTAAAAATTGATTGCTCAAAGCCTTTAAAAACCGAGTGCTCATGCTTGAGAAAAGTACAATCACAATCACTTAATTGTTACCCATGGTTGAGGAACTTTAATGCAGGAAGCTATCCACACTGCTGGCTTCAGAATTCACTGAGAGGTCTATAATCAAGATCCTACTTACAAAAAATATATATCACCTACTTTTGTTCACCATTCTAGATAATGTAACATACCTATGTTCTCAAGAACGTAAAGGCAGTGAGAATAAGAAAAACAAACCTTGGGCAGACATGAAGAGTGATATAGACATTAACAACGGCGTAGAGAATAAAGATCGATATGAGTCTGCAAGATGAGAGCATTAGGGTTTTCAACATTATGTTAAGGTTTGGTTGGGTCCTTTGTTTGATATGCAGCTGGTTGAGCCATCTGCTTAGTTAAGATTGTGTGATATTATTAAAGGTTGGATAGTCCAACTGCACTTGGGCTTAAGACTAAGTTGTAGTTTGATCTGAAAATAATATATATACATATATGTGAATTAATATTTTTATTTTTTATTATTAACAAATATATTTTCGGGTTTCGGGTTGGGTCATGGGTTTAGATCACTACCCTAACCCAACCCACAAAATTAGCCTATTACCCTAACCCAACCCAAAAAATAAATGGGTCAATAATCATGACCCTAACCCGCAAAAGTATGGGTTGGGTTCGGGTTGGGTTTTGGGTTGGGCCAAAATTGCCAGGTTTAATGACTATATGTACAAGTTTTCTCCCTTATATGTACAGGTTTTAATCTAAGGATGTACATATTTAATGATTCGTACAGGTTTATGTGATCATCGGCATGTTTTTAATGTGAGGATGTACATGTTTTTACGTATGGATGTACATGTTTTAATTGAACATTTGTGCAGGTTTGTATGACCAGAGTACAAGTTTTTTTTTTATGTTTTGTACACTATACATGTAAAAAAGTTTTTTTTTAAGTTGTCAAAACATATCCATGACTGGTCTTGTTTTGAAGAGCTAGAATTTAGGTGAACAATGATATATTTTTTTATTTTGGACTTATATATATATATATATTAAAATGTACAACAATTTAAAGTTTTTGTGATAAAGAAAGAAAAAAAATCTGAAAAAAAAGCAAGCGCATGCTTAGGTTAGGTATGTAGCCATCTTGGCTACAGTGAACTTTAGCCAAGACAGGCTGAAAATATAAAATAATATATAAAAATTGAAAAAAAAATTGAAAAAAATTGAAAAAAAAATGAAAAAAATTAAATATTTCATTTTTTAAAATATATTCAGTACCATAAAAAGAATATTGTGTTCTAAACAAATAATTTATACCAATTTTTCTACTAATTAAGTACCATAATTTAAATCAAATAAGTACCATACATTTTTTTCATTATTATTTTCTATCAATTTAAATTATTTCTTCAAAGTAAACTATTTTATATTTTTCAACATAAAGTTTAAAATTTTATTTTTTCAAAAATTTATGTTCTATTTTGCAAATTACTTTATGATCATGTTTAAAGTTATCTGCATAATAGAACATAAAATTTAAAAACTAAAATTTCTAAATATAAGTAAAAAATAAAAAAAATTATTTTGAAGAAATAATTTAAATTGATAGAAAATAATAATTAAAACATGTATGGTACTTGTTTGGTGTAAATTATAGTACTCATTTGGTAGAAAAACTGGAATAAATTATTTGTTTAGAACACAATATTCTTTTTATGGTACTGAATAAATTTTAAAAAATGAAATTTTGTATGTGTTTTAATATTTTATGAATTTTCATTTTTTTAATTTTTTTAATTTTTTTAATAATTTTATATTTTTATTGTATTTTGATTTTTTTTTTGTGAATTTTTGTGAATTTCATACCACTTAGGAGCATATTGTGAACTTTGAAAGCACTTTGTTAATTAGTAGGGGTATTTATGTCTTTTTTACATATGGTTAGTGACTATAGTGGCATTTTATGAACTTTTACGAAAATATAGTGACATTTTGTGACTTTCTTTTTTTACTGGCATTTCAATTTTAAATTTTTTTTATAATTTTATATGAATTTTCATATGAATTTTTTTTATGAATTTTCATTTTTCATTTTTTTAAATTTTTATATATTATTTGATATTTTTATTGTTTTTTGTAAATTTTTGTGAATTTTTGTGAATTTCATACCACTTAGTGGGATATTGTGAACTTTGAAAGTATTTTGTAAACTAGTAGGGGTATTATGTCTTTTTTACATATGGTCAATGACTATAGTGGCATTTCATGGACTTTTACGAAAATATAGTTTTTTTATGGAGTAAAATATTTGATTGATAGATTATCAATCCGACGGTTATCGTACAATCGGTTATACAATAATAAGATATATCTCGGAACAATCCTCACATTTAATTTGAACAACCATCCTATAAAGTTGAACAACTTTTATAGTAACATATATAACTTTTACATCAATTTGAACAATTAATACATTAACCTGAATAATCTTTAAATTTAAATGAACAGTTGCACACTGTTCACCGTACAACATGTTGTACAATAGTATTTGTCATAAATTATAGTCTATTCGTTCAAAAAATATATAGTCAATTTTAGATGAATAAATGGAAAAAGTAAGACATATTAAAATGAGAGAGAACGGAGAAAGGTAGAACGAAGATAGGGTTTTCATTACGTAGTAACTGAGTACAATAGTCTCTATTTATAGAGAAGATAGGGGATAACCTAATCGGGGTAATATAGAATATAGACATTCACTATATATATAACACTCCCCCTTGAATGTCCGATATTGATTGCCTCGTTATAAACCTTGCTTGGAAAAACCCAGTGGGATAAAACCAAGACTAAGGGAAAAAGAGTGCAATCATAAGTTCTCCCCCCCTGAACTAAGTGTCACTTCAAATCTCTGAATCTAAATTGCCCAATCTTACAGATTAACTTTTCAAAAATTGAAGTTGGAAGTGACTTGATGAATATCTGCCAAATTCTAGCTTGAGCGGATTTGTTATATATCAATTTCTCCATTCTTCTGAAGCTCATGGATGTAGAAAAACTTGGGGGATATGTGTTTTGTTCTGTCTTCTTTGATGTACTCGTCTCTCATCTGGGCTATACAAGCAACATTGTCTTCATATAATGTCGTGGGAATTTTCTGATCAAAAGATAGGCCACACGTCTCTTGTACATGCTGGATCATGGACCTCAACCAAACACATTCTCGACTGGCTTCGTGCATCGCTAGAATTTCTACATGATTAGAGGAGGTGGCAACACTCGTTTGCTTTATAGACTTCCATGATATGGTCGTACCTTCATGAGTAAATACATAACCGGTTTGTGACCTTGCGTTGTGGGATCAGATAGGTAGCCAGCATCAGCATATCCAACTAAATCAGACCCAGGTGTCTTTAGAAAGGATAACCCCATATCCATTGTACTTCGAAGATAACGAAGTACATGCTTAACCCCATTCCAATGTCTTTTTGTAGGAGCAGAGCTATATCTTGCTAACAGATTTCCAGAGAATGCTATATCAGGTCGAGTATAACTCGCCAAGTAAGTCAATGCTCCAATAGCAATTAGATATGGAACTTCAGGACCAAGTAACTCTTCGTCACTTTCTCGGGGTCTAAATGGGTCCTTGTTTACATCTAGGGACCTAACAACCATTGGGGGGCTCAAAGGGTGAGCATGATCCATATAAAATCTTTTTAACACCTTTGTAATATATTGAGTCTGATGTAGGAATACCCCACTTGGTGAATGCTCGAGTTGCAATCCAAGGCAGAACTTTGTCTTACCAAGATCTTTCATTTCAAATTTTGACTTTAAACATTCAACAGCTTGTTGAAGTTCTGTAGGTGTTCCAATTATGTTGAGGTCATCAACATAGACTGCAATTATGACAATCCCAGATCCACTTTTCCTTATGAATATACAGGGACAAATCGAGTCATTCTTATAGCCTTTCTTAAGTAAGAATTCGCTAAGGCAATTATACCACATACGACCCGACTGCTTTAGTCCATAGAGGGACTTATTCAATTTAATAGAAACTTTTCTCTAGAGCTTGATTTAAATGCTTCAGGCAATTTAAATCCCTCTGGTAGCCTCATTTAAATGTCGCTACCAAGCGATCCATATAGATAGGCTGTAACCACATCCATTAAACGAAACTCAATTTTCTTGGATTGCCAAACTAATCAAGTATCTAAAACTTGTGGCATCCATAACTGGGGAATAAGTTTCTTCATAGTCAATACCAGGTCTTTGACTAAAACCTTGTATAACTAGACGAGCTTTGTATCTCACAATTTCATTTTGCTCATTTATTTTTCACATAAACACCCATTTATAACCAACTGGTTTTATCTTACTGGGTGTGTGGACCACTGGTCCAAAAACTTCATGTTTTTGAAGTGAGTTTAATTCTGCTTCAATAGCATCTTTCCTTTTTGGCCAATCATTTCTTTGTGTGCATTCTTCAAGAGACTTTGGTTCATGATCCTCTTCATCATTCATAACTTGTAGCGCTACATTATATGCAAAAGTTTCATCGTTGTCAGTTTCATGTCGGTTCCATCGAATTCCAGTCATGACGTAGTTGATCGAGATCTCTTCATTATCAATATTCGTTTCAGGCACCTGATTTTTCTGCATTTCTACAACTGTCATGTCTACAGACTCTTCAAGAGTCTCACCCCTTTCACTTAGACCATCTTTGATGCATGCTCCCTTTCGTTTTCGAGGGTTTTATCTTTGGAACCGACTGGTCTACCACACTTTATATGTGTGTTAAGACTCATTTGCAACCTGTCCTCTATGGACATCAATTCTAGCGGGAGCATTTGCGGCTGGCACATATGACTTTGTCACCTGATTTGGGTCAGTAAATGCATCAGGCAATTGGTTTGCCAGCTTTTGAAGATTAATAATATGTTGAACGTCTATTTCACATTGCTTAGTGCGAGGATCGAAATTCAATAATGACGGTTCATTCCATGTAATCTCCTTTACCAATTGCTTATTTTCTCCCCTAAAAGTGGGAAATGTGACTCATCAAAATGACGGTCAGCGAATTGAGCTGTAAACCAGTCCCCAGTTGTTGGCTTGAGATATATAATAATTGAGGTAGATTCAAACCCAACATATATTCCCATTCTTCTTTGAGGCCCAATTTTGGTTCTTTGCGGTGGAGGTATAGGAACATATACAGCACAACCGAAAATCCTTAGATGGGAGATATTAGGTTCTAGACCCGTAACCATTTGCAATGGTAACAACTTATTTTGACTTGTTGGCCTGATGCGAATTAGAGTAGCTACATGTAATATAGCATGTCCCCAAGCAGATACCAGGAGTTTTGATCTCATTAATAACGGTCTTGCAATTAATTGCACACATTTGATCAAAGATTCTGTTAAACCATTTTGGGTATGAACATGAGCTACTGGATGTTCAATGGTTATTCCTATGGACATGCAATAGTCATTGAAGGCCTTGGAGGTAACTTCACCAGCATTATCCATGCGTATGGACTTGATTTGATTATCAGGAAAATTGGCTCGCAATCGAATTAACTGAGCTAATAATCTTGCAAATGCCATATTACGGGTTGATAATAAGCTAACATGTGACCATCTGGTTGATGCATCTATAAAAACCGGAAAATATCTAAATGGTCCACCTGGTGGATGGATGGGTCTACATATATCACCCTGAATCCTTTCGAGAAAAGTAATCGGCCTTGTCTCAAATTTAACTGGTGATGGCCTTATAATTAGTTTTCCTTGAGAACAAGCAATACACGGAAAACTATTTTGTTGAAGAAACCTTTTGTTTTTCAACATATGACCACATGAATTTTCCATAATTCTTCGCATCATGATTGAACCGGGATGACCTAACCGGTCATGCCAAGTTTTGAAATCATCAAAATATTTCAATTTTTCAACATGTATTTCAGTTGTATTAATATACGTAGGGTACAACCCAAAGGAAATAACAACTAGCTTTTCCAACATTTGTCTTTTTCCAGCTATCACTTTTGTGATGCCAATATATTCAACATTTCCATCATTCCCCGTCTCAATGTGATACCCATTCCGCCGTATATCAATGAAACTCAACAGGTTTCTTTGAGACGTGCTGGAAAACAATGCATTTTTAATGCATAGTTTTGTTCCCTTAGGTAGAATAATGTTTGCTTTTCTAGACCCTTCAACAATACTCGTACTACCTGATATGGTAGTAATGTTTGTCGCATAATTTTGTAAATAAGAAAAGTATTTCTTACACTTAAGAATTGTGTGTGTTGCAGTACTATCAATAAGACATACATCTTCACCATCCATCAATGACATTCTTCAATGGTAATTATTCTTCATAAAAAAAAATTAAAATTTTTATTCAGTAAGATGAATAGAAAGTTTAATCCATAAATAATACGATCTAATAGCAAATCTTCCAAAGCACATTTAAATAGAACAAGCAGAAGTACGATCCAAACTCGCGAAAAAAAATCAACAAAACTATGAAATAAAACAAATTGTTCACATATATTCTAAAGAGATAATATAACTCTAAGAATGATGCTCTTCATTACTTTGGTAGGTCTTCAATCATGTTACCAAGACTCGCACCGGGGGTAAAGAAATCAACCACATCCAGGTGTGTGACATCAGGATTAGAGATATCCTGTGCAAAATATGTCTCCACATGTTCCTCTTGTCTCTTTTTCTGTAAGGAGGCTTGGTAAAGTGCAACAAGATGTTTACTTGTGCGGCAGTTTTAGCCCAATGACCTTTGTCTTCACATCGGTGGCATACATATTCTTCTTTCTTCTTAGAGCCACCTTTCTATATTCACTCTTTGGTACGGAGATGCATTTCGGACATAACCGTCACGATAATGTACGTTACTCTTCCCTCGTCCATGAGCACGACCTCGTCCACATCCACCTCTGTGACCACGACCGCGACCGCGGATTGGGCCATTTATTGCATTCACTTCAGGCAGTGATGTGGATCCTGTTGAACGAGCTTGTTGATTTTTCATCAATAGCTCATTGTTTTGTTCGGCTACTAGCAGACATGCAATTAGTTTAGAGTACTTTTTAAGACCTTTCTCACGGTATTGCTGCTATAATAGCACGTTGGAGGTATGAAATGTGGAGAATTTTTTCTCTAGCATATACGTATCTTTGACTTCTTCTCCACTTAATTTTAACTATGAGGTAATTCTGAAAAATGCAGAATTGTATTCTGCAACGGTTTTAAAATCTTGCAGCCTTAAGTGCATCCATTCGTATCTAGTTATGGGAAGTAGGACCGTTTTTTGGTGGTCTTATCTTTCTTCCAAAGATTTCCACAGAACCAATAGGTCCTTCTCTGTTAAATATTCGCATTTTAGACCTTCGTCTAAGTGTCGGCGAAGAAAGATCATAGCCTTTGCCTTATATTGAGGGGAACTTTCATTTCCTTCCTTTATGGCATCTTGGAGATCATTTGTAGCGAGATAAATCTCGGCATCTAATACCCATGATAAGTAGTTTTTTCCGGCGATGTCCAAAGTAGTGAACTCGATATAAGCGAGTTTGGCATTGTTTGCCATTCTTAAATGATTGTCATAAAATAGGCAGATATTAGAAACAATCATACAAGTATCATTTTCATGACATCACTTTTATATAGAATTATAGAATGTTCCGGCGTAATGGCTCAATGTTTACAAATTAAAATTAAATAGACGCAATGCCATAGGTTGTGATTAAGAATTATAAATAATAATCAATAAATAAAATTGAATCATTTATCAAGCAAAATAAATAATTAAATAATGCATAATAAATGGAAATATTAAATAACAATAGTATCGGGCATGATGTCTCACTTGATAAATAAATCTGGCACGATGCTTCACGTGATAAGTATTCCTGGCACGGTACCTCACGTGATATTTATATCTGGCACAATGCCTCGTGTAATTTTTATTCATGGCACAATGCCTCACACGATACGTAATAAAATAACGAAAGAAATAAATGAATGAATAAATAACTAAAAGCGAAGACTAGATAAATTAAACATCACAAAATTAAAGAAATAATTGACAATAAACAAGGTCTGACGTTATGCCTCGCGTGATACGTATTTCTGGCATGATGCCTCACGTGATATAGATCCTGGCATAATGTCTCACGTAAATTGATTCTTGGCACAATGCCCGACGTGATATAGATCCTGGCATAATGCCTCACGTGAAATTGATTTTTGGCATAATGCCTGACGTGATATAGTAAATATGTATAAAATAATATAATTCAAGCAATATCAAATAAATAAAGGAATAGTAAAATAAAATAAAAAATAAGAATGACGGTGCGAGAGAAATGTTTATCCTCTATGATTTTAATTCATAGGCGAGGTGCATGAGAAAAAAAAATTCGGCGACGGTTCTTCTCTATGATTCAATTCAGAGGCACATGAGAAAAAAAATCAAATTTTGGTGAGTTCGATCGCCGGTTTAGGTTTGCGAGGGGAATTGTGTCAATGCGCGATGGAGGAC
The DNA here is from genome assembly GCA_023374045.1 of Limonium bicolor. Lineage (NCBI taxonomy): Eukaryota > Viridiplantae > Streptophyta > Magnoliopsida > Caryophyllales > Plumbaginaceae > Limonium > Limonium bicolor. The sequence continues at coordinate 121,165,583 of CM041782.1, read as the reverse complement.
TGCTGTGACCAGGTATAATTTTGTTTTTTTATAGTATAAAGGGATTAGCTTAGAAAAAAGTACATGTATCTCTGTACTTCGTCGCAGAAGTTTGACAAATTGTTGAAATTTGAGTTGAACAGGAAATTGAAAGTCAATCATTAAAGGCGGCGTGATCGATCGAGAGAATGAAAAAAATGGGTCAATCACCATGTGAATAATGATTTGAGGTGGATTTACCTTTTGATCAGAATCGAAGGAATCCGAATCAGTTTGGAATTTAGAGCATGCTGATAACGTGTTAGAAATAAAAGAGAACGGAGAAAGGTAGAACGATGATATGGTTTTCATTGCGTAGTAATTGAGTACAATAGTCTATATTTATAGAGAAGTTAGGGGATAACCTAATAGGGGTAATATGGACATTCACTATATATAACAAGGCATGGTTTGTAGATATTACATATGAGTAATTGACATGTCTAAGGTTAACGGAAAAGTTACATAAAGTTGTTATTAGGTTGAAAACTAATAAAACGTATGTAGCAAAGATTGATTGATGAGTGAACAGTAAAGTGGTATTGTGTGTAAATATAAATGTTTAGGTTGTTGTATAAAATTTATGTGTTTGTAACACCCCTGAATTACAACCGACAGTTAAAGGACGCGCCTAACGTTATCACGAAAAGTCTACGCAGCGGTTTAGAACTTTATTCGGGTGCCACAGACGCCAACCACCCACGTGGTTGACACGACCACTCTTCCAACACTAAGTTATGGCCTGCATGACTGGAAACAACCCTCACCAAAATTCATATACAATATAAGATACAATTCCAAATACCGAGTGTCTACAATGAATTTATCAAATCATAAACTAAGAATTACATCTCGGGTTTACTAACAACCCATACATTAAAGACAAATTACTTAGAAGTCTTGCCCTGGTGGGCTACCCCTATGGTAGTCACCCTTGCCTACTCTCCGTTTGCTTCCCGTTTCATACCTGTAAAAATAAAGGACTCAGCACAACTATGCTGAGTATGAACGTGTGAAGCCCGTATGTTACCGGGCTACACGACTACTTGGTCGAATATGATTAAGTCCAATTTCATGCAATAGTAAAGCAATGACACACAGCATACAACACCAACATAGAAACTCACAACATGTTGGGCATAGAGATAACACCAAGCATCTCAACCATGTAAAAACAAGCAGGGTTTACAAAAGAATTGAATAATGATGATCCTCACAGTGGGATCATTCAACGTTGAGTGTTTTCATCTCTTTTTCTTTGTTTCCATCATGTGTACTTCTCTTTCTCTTTTCTTGCACCAGGTCTGGGGATGTAGGTTAGTTCCCGTGACCCTATAGTATAGGTGCCCATCTTTCTTTGTTTCTCATAGATTAATTGTGTGTTCTTCTGTTACCGCACGTTGGAGGACGTCTCCTCCATAGCTAGTCCCCCATTCCCGACGTCATGCGCCGAGAAAGCGGAGTCGCCTCTAGACTCCAGGATAAGCTCCACCAATTTATCACTCCCCCATTCCCGACGTCATGCGCCGAGAAAGCGGAGTCGCCTCTAGACTCCAGGATGTGCTCCACATAGAAGGGCGAAGGATCTGATGCAGATACCAACTCCCGAGTATTCCATACCGCGCGGCCCGAGATGTCGTCTTCCCGGGTTATCCTCACGTTCCACCAATTGAGATTTGCTCTTCGTTATTATTCATGAACAGACACCATAGTGGGTGTCATGGTACGTCCTCCATGGTTAGGGAGGAGTTCCCCTTTATAGAATTTACTTTGTTTTCATAGTTTCCATTGTTTCATATCAAATTCCATAAACGCGAAGGGACTAAACTACTGTGTGCGCGCAAATAATATACAACCATGATATAGAAATCATATAACACGATAAGCAAGCAATCCAATTTCATGCTTTAATCTTAAGGTCTTTTTCACACAGAGCACACATCACACAAGCCGTGTAACACGGCAACATACGAACCACACATGTCCATACCTTATTCAGAGGCAAGTGTCGTCTCACACACGGGTTCCCGGTTGACGTTCGTTACGACCCTTGTTCTTGGTGCCAAATGCGGCCTTAGTACCTGTCCCGTTCCCTTCTTCCCTTGACCTCGTACCAACCCTCGCCCAGATCTTTACTTCCCGTTTGCGGTAGAAATACAGACAAGGAATGGTGGGAGAATTAGCAAACGACTTGTTTTTGAACTTGGATTCAGAGAAAAACGGGGACGCAACTGGAGGAGGAAGAACAGAGAAGAGGGGCGCCGATTCTGATCGGGATTAGGGGAAAATATACACTTGATTAACTTACAGATCTGGAGAGTATTACGGCTTATCAGAGAAGAGAACGGTAGCTTGTAGAAGAGGATGCAAAGTTACTTACGGAAGAAGTGGTGAAGGAGTAAGTCGGCGGCTCCAAAGCGGAACGGAAGAAGAAAGAAGTCATTGGGGTTAGGAAATTGTGGATTAGAAGATTAGAGGTAGAAATGTAGGTTAGGGTTTGGGTATTACCGTGGGTTGAGCGAGAATAGAAAGGGCCGGCTGGTTCCTTTTTGGGCTGGTCGGCCCACTCCTTTTTTTTTTCTAAATCAGCCCAATAGCCCAACTAGAGGAAAATTTTGTCTAATTGAATTATTTGTCAGTTTCACACCGCTAATTAATTCCGTAAATTGTTCGGGTTGTCATTAAATACCGAAATCTTATATTCTACTTTATAACATAAATTTATATCTTATTATGTATTATAAATTGTATAATTTTATTGTTTAATTTCCTCCTTTAGTAACGTTTATTAATTCGTTATTTCATATAACTAACTTTAGGTTATACGACCCAATATTTAGTAATTCTCATTTAGTTAAACTTATCGGTGACTTTCCATTATTCACTTAAGTAGGAATATTGTACATTTATTTAGTCATTTAATTATTTCTCTAATTATATTCTTTCATTTCATTATTTTATGTGAGGTTTATTAACCTCTTTAATTCTTATGCTTGTAGATAAAATTCATCTCTTAAGTGTATGAATCAAATAATTCATCTCGATAACATTCGTACCCTCAATTTGTTTATAGTATTATTTAAAAAAAAACTTAATTAATTATTTAATTAAGCTTTATTTATTTAATAAATCTTAGGGATATTTCAGTCTACCCCCCTTAAAAAGACTTCGTCCCGAAGTCAATTTTTCTCTCATCAAATATATCTAGTGAACCAAGTTCTCACATATATGTATATACCCTATGTTTACCCACTTTGCCTGTTTCCTATCATGTATATATAAATGTACTATACAAAACTGCATCTGTTAACATCAACACCACTACCATCACATTCCATAATCCGTACTTATGAAATTCACACCTATTTGCAATTTATGTGTCCACTTGTAGGGAGCTTCGAGAATCATCCAGCCCTTACGTGGTCAGCGTAAGTGTTGAACTATCCTTCCACCCCAATTTGTGCTTAGTATCACTTGACCTGACCAGGGTCAAGTTCAACCTCGCACGTCCAATTCAAGCAAACAGACAATTATCCAATTTTAATTATTACCCTACACGCTTTTAGTCATCTGGTGATCCATTCACGAACTAGTATAGTAAATCTAATCACAATCACAACAATATATTCACCATTAGCACAACACAACTGTAGAACCAGATCCAACTAGTTCCTACCTCGGTCTCATACCAAGTAACATTCCACCAAGCACGTGTCCCAATCTTACATTCACATGTACATTAACATTCACAATTATCAACAAGATCACAAATTTCTTTATACACCATCATACCAATGTGCGTCATGTCATTTTTACCATGAGCACTCACATACCATGTCAATAGTATCCTTGTGTGGAACATAGCCACCGTAACCAATGTGGAATATAACCACAACATTACCAATCAATCAATGTATGTCAAGATACAATAACTCACTCACAGGTATCAAAATGCCTTAAACAATACAAGTCAATCAACATGCACCAAGGTGCTATGCACCAAGGTGTCACAATGCATGTCCACACATACCAATTCATCACTAAAAATACAATCAACAACACAATGTCACGACAATGTCAGGTGGCCCTACCCCCCTTAAAAAAGGGTTACGCCCACGTACCCCACATACCAAAGACGCTCAAATCTTAGCGCTAGATATTAAGTACTTATGGAATCTCACTCGTTAAAACCAAATATATAAGGTGGGGGTCCTAAAATATGACGGAGCTTCATTCAGCTCTAGTCTCTTAAGTTTTAATACATAGAATGAATGGGGTACCTATTCATTGAGCCAAAGAGTATAGAATTTGTTATATATTTCCTTAACTTTGTATGTAAGTCTATGTGTATAACAATGGGCCCACACGCTACATGCAATGTATGACCCTATATAATTTGGGCTTCATTTGTCCTTTTCCCAAACCTAAAGACGCTTCTCTCAATTTATACCTCGAGGAAGGTTTGGTAGCTCACCACGAACTCTAAGTCCCTTTTTATGATATCCTAATTCTCATATTTCATGTATCGTTTAAGTATTTTGTTTTACTTGTTCTTATTATTTGTGTCTAGGGACAAGCTTTGGCTGGGTTTGTTCTAGCACAGTAGTGTCTTGAAAACCCTAAGTACAAGTACATAGTATATCTTCTAATATCTAAATGGTCCTCTTAGTTTGACCGTCTATCCGAAGATGGCATATGGTACTAGCTTCAGCCCTGTACTTCCCAACTCTCTGTATTTATTCTCATAATTAAAGAATCATGAATCCATGTCAGATACCATCGTGTTTAAATAATCTCTTTGTGGAATAGGTTCGTGTATCTTTTATGGAAATGAAGATTTTCTTTTTCTCAATATGTTCTTAATTTTTCATTCTAAATCAGATATGGGTTACAATATCCCTTGTAAGTCTGTTATGCTTCAACCTACTCTCCTGATAGATCAAGTTCTATGTCACACCTTTGATAATGTCTTTTCCCAATCAACGTGATAAGATCAGATATTCATATTTTGGTACATTTCTAATGACCTTAGATCAGTGGATAGGGATATGTGGTATTCCCTATAGATCCTTTCTTTAAACTCTAATCAATTCCTCCCCATCTCTACTTCTGGCTGTCAGATTATTAGGATTGATCGCCCGTTTGAGCATCTACTCCTAGCTGGGTAAACGATTGTTACGACCTTATATTTTTTTTCTATTTCAATTTCTTCATCCGACGGAGATATAAGGAATTATTTTGCACTCTACATGTGTGTACATCTTCAGTAACTCCTTACCGGGTCTATAGAGCTACGGGCTTTAACCACCATCTTAAGTCTTGGCTCAGTTCTAACGGTCTCATCCTCCGCTGGGTGCCCTAAACTCTTGCTGGTCGGTACACCTTCCCTGAGAATAATTCAAACAAACCTAAACTAACAGTCCAAGGGCTTGGTGTACAACTAATAATTTTTTTTTCATTATGATCCCTAACTCATTTCAAACAGATTTCAAGCTTTTCTCTAACCCTGAGATATATCCTAATGCTGTGAAAGGAGTCTACAAAGGAGATATTCAATTATTTCTTAATAGAGGATCCATAAAATTGTGAACTTATCGGAGCACTTGACAACTTGATCACATCATTATAAACTCTTAGCGCCGATTCCAAACATGTATTGATTTCCTCTTAACTGATCAATCATATGGTTAATTTATGACATAGGGTAGTGGTTGTTGCTCGCCATCATCAACAGCCTTGGCAATCATTACTCTATATTAAATTCACTATCTTTCCTCTTATCAATGGGTCATTCAATTGTGTGTTAATTCGTTCAAATTTTATTGAAGTCAGCTAATAGGGTGTCTCAGTAATAATCCTTGCCCAATAACGCATTGGAAAGCTACGTTTATGAACTTCAATACTACTTATATCCTTTTTGGTTCATCCTATACTTGTGTCATTATCGTATGCACAGCTAAAGCATGTTATTTACCTTCATTCATTTCCCAAAATACTTACAGGATAATACCACTCTATTGGTAGGTTCTTTATAAAGACCGTATAATAACATTATCTTCTAGCTCTTAAGTGGTAGTTTGCACTTTGTGCATTGTAATTTACGTTTATACTTCTACTTACAATTTTATGGATGGTATGCAACTTCTTTCAGAAAGCAAAGATACCAATTACCTAGAGATCCGAAACTGAATAATATGGATGCACCAAAATCATTTATAAGGTAGGTATTTATTACCGCGCGTTATATTAGTAGCATTCTTAGCCTAGTGTGCTATTTTTTTTTCTTATCTTTTGGTATAAGTCATATTGATGATAACCTTACTCTTGTTTTTGATTTGTGCTTCATCGGCCACATTCGGGTATTTCCCTTGTTAAATTCGTGTTCTGGAATAGGGAATTCTTCTGTAGTTCGTCCAAATTTTGTACCTATAAGGTTCAGTTGTCCCTTGTTATCCCACTACGATAATTCTACGTCTTTCACACCTATTCCCTCACTCATTTTAATACTTCCTCAAGTCTATTTTTGGCGGGTTTTTTTTTCGTACGTGAGTAGCATTGTCTAGCGTGAGTAGAACAATACTCAGTTTCATCTGTTAGTCCAAAGGTGTCTGCACCTCGACTCTTCTCGGCAACCAGTGTGTTTCCCTTTCCCAACTTCATAATTTGTTTATATTTTATTATTATTTTTATATAGCAAAGTCTAATACCCTATCAGATGGGAACTGACATGACAGAACTTCCTTTTTGCTTATGAGTTCAGAGTTCTCATTTCGTTCTAGGTTTGAGTTTAGACGTTCCTTGTGTTTATTTATTTACGTTTTACTCGGTGAAGTTGCATTTGGTTAAAAGTTCATTAGCTTTACTTATCCAAGGTCGCCTTGATTTTTAAACATCGACCATCTTCGTTTAGGTTATATTCACTAAGTTACCAATCCTACTAGATGCTCCTCTTTGGTCCCCCCCTTTTTTATAGTTGTTAACTCCTTCAGAGGTAGTATGCTTGGAAAGCTTATATCGTAATGGTGGCATAATACATTGCCATTTGGATATTTACAAGGGAGGTCGAATTTGTGGGGTGTTGTTTATGATTATTATAGTACCGTGCACTGGAGCAGTTGGTATTCTGATTTTAGAATGTATGAAATAAATATCTTATATTTGGGAAGTCTGCTTGATAAGTTTGCCGCAGGTCTGTGTTTGGAGGTAACTCCGCTAAACTTTGGTATGGGTTTAAGAAGTTTAGGCATTTTCTAATTGTTACCTAAGCATGGTGCTTCCGCATTTGACTTCCTTTTTGTCATGGTTGTGGTTTATTTGTTGCAGTTGAGTGGGGTTTTCATTCAAAACCATTTTGACAATTTTACCGAGGTTATAGTGAAGCTTAGACCAATAACTCATTGAGAGGTCTTGCATTGGACCATTGTTAGCGTGGGACGGGAGTGAATTGTAAGTCTATTACATATAAGTCTGTCGGGACAAGTTTTATGCATGTCTTGAACACTCATTTAACCCTCATTCGAACATGGGATCAGGTGCTCTTTGGTATGTATACCTTGTGAGCATACCCTTCATTGGCTCAAGAGTTTTCATTGTATTAATCGGTGAGACATCATACCATTTCCCTCATAGTTCTAGTGCAGGACGAACAGATGCTTGGGTTTGTCTTTTATAAAACTGAATTATACAGCTATTTTTGACCTTGCTGATTGGTATTCCAACAGTTCCCCCTTTTGGGATGTGTTCATTCATGATTGACATTTAATTTTTCTGTTGTGCAATTCTTCCTTTATTTGCTCTCCGTGATCATGATACTCGATAAATGGTGAAACATAATGGCGAATTCTCTACCATTCCCTTATCTGTTAAGTTGTGTTTGGGTGACAACCAGTGCCTGATACTATTGGTTACTTATAAAGTTCAAGAGACCCGTTTATGGGCTATATCAATGTGATTTTGATCTCCGAGGATTGTAAATTAAAGTTGAGAAGAATTGTTGTGCAAAAAGCAATGAGAAGCAGAAAGAATCAAAATTGCGGATTTGAGCTTCATAAGAAGTCACGGTAGTCATGTATTTCGATAGTCATATACTAATGGTGAGATAGGTCGTGTATGGTGATGGTGGTTAAATGGGCATATATGCCACACACTGAACTAGCGATTAGATATTTGTAATACTTGTTGCCCATTCCAATGGTGTGCTATTATAGTGTTGTAGAGTAGAAGAATGATAAGCAACGTTTGTCCTACATGGGACGTTTACTTGGTTCCAAAGGTATAAAACAACTCGAACCGGAAGAGTGTGAAGGAGACGTTGATAAGCATGTATATATGTTCCTTGTTCACCGGTGGTAGAAGCAGGAGAGAAACCCAGTAATGGTCACCGGTTTCATTTGTTTGAGATGGAGAAATGTAGAAGGATAATTGAACATAAAGAAAGAGAAAGGAGGCGGTGACGATGCATACTGATCGCCAGTTGAGGCGTTGTGTCTTTCAGGTAATGCAGAGAATGAAGATGAATGTAAGAAGGAGCAGGGAATTTATTGAATCCTGAAATATTAAATTTTAGTGTATAAAATTGTGTCATGCTTTACTCAGCGTTATAGACTGTACCAATTTTATGGTGTAATTACGTCTCGAATTATATTCTCTTATTTCCTTGTTTTACGAGAGGTTTCCTTAAATTACCCTCTCAAGTTTTCGAATTGCAGAATTTATCTCAATCCCAATCTTGGCTTAATTAATTGCTTATTTGAGCTTTATTTATTTCATAACTTTTGGGGTATTTCGGTCCTCTTTGCCTGTGAGGTAGGGTCCTATCGACTGCTAAGCATGTCGACCCAAGTTGCCGCTAAATTGTTCCTCTATGGGAATTGTTCCTTTGGCAAAGTCTTTGAACTTCACGCCCCAGTCAGAGCTTCGAGTCTTAGGTCTATTGTATACTTTAGTTTTCCTTACCGGATTGCTTAAATGCCATTGTGTAAATGCCAGATCAGGTTTTCCCGAGTGTGAGGAGGCTTTCTACCTCTCCGGCATTTTTCCTATGAATTGAAATGGACCCTGGGACGTAGAGGTTGGGTGTAGGTGTCTGTTAGGTATCCAGTAATTACTGGGGAAGAACCCTAACTAACGCGCCTCACATACTAACCCTTAACCCCGTTTCCCCGAATTCAGGTTTCCTATACTCGGTACTTCTCTGTTCCAGTCATCAGAGCGCAACTACGCTCTGATACCACTTTCTGTAACACCCCTGAATTACAACCGACAGTTAAATGACGCGCCTAACGTTATCACGAAAAGTCTACGCAGCGGTTTAGAACTTTATTCGGGTGCCACAGACGCCAACCACCCACGTGGTTGACACGACCACTCTTCCAACACTAAGTTACGGTCTGCATGACTGGAAACAACCCTCACCAAAATTCATATACAATATAAGATACAATTCCAAATACCGAGTGTCTACAATGAATTTATCAAATCATAAACTAAGAATTACATCTCGGGTTTACTAACAACCCATACATTAAAGACAAATTACTTAGAAGTCTTGCCCTGGTGGGCTACCCCTATGGTAGTCACCCTTGCCTACTCTCCGTTTGCTTCCCGTTCATACCTGTAAAATAAAGGACTCAGCCAACTATGCTGAGTATGAACGTGTGAAGCCCGTATGTTACCGGGCTACACGACTACTTGGTCGAATATGATTAAGTCCAATTTCATGCAATAGTAAAGCAATGACACACAGCATACAACACCAACATAGCAACTCACAACATGTTGGGTATAGAGATAACACCAAGCATCTCAACCATGTAAAACCAAGCAGGGTTTACAAAAGAATTGAATAATGATGATCCTCACAGTGGGATCATTCAACGTTGAGTGTTTTCATCTCTTTTTGTTTGTTTCCATCATGTGTACTTCTCTTTCTCTTTTCTTGCACCAGTCTGGGGATGTAGGTTAGTTCCCGTGACCCTATATTAGGTGCCCATCTTTCTTTTTTCTCCTAGATTAATTGTGTGTTCTTCTGTTACCGCACGTTGGAGAACGTCTCCTCCATAGCTAGTCCCCCATTCCCGACGTCATGCGCTGAGAAAGCGGAGTCGCCTCTAGACTCCAGGATAAGCTCCACCAATTTGTCACTCCCCCATTCCCGACGTCATGCGCCGAGAAAGCGGAGTCGCCTCTAGACTCCAGGATGTGCTCCACATAGAAGGGCGAAGGATCTGATGCAGATACCAACTCCCGAGTATTCCATACCGCGCGGCCCGAGATGTCGTCTTCCCGGGTTATCCTCACGTTCCACCAATTGAGATTTGCTCTTCGTTATTATTCATGAACAGACACCATAGTGGGTGTCATGGTACGTCCTCCATGGTTAGGGAGGAGTTCCCCTTTATAGAATTTACTTTGTTTTCATAGTTTCCATTGTTTCATCTCAAATTCCATAAACGCGAAGGGACTAAACTACTGTGTGCGCGCAAATAATATACAACCATGATATAGAAATCATATAACACGATAAGCAAGCAATCCAATTTCATGCTTCAATCTTAAGGTCTTTTTCACACAGAGCACACACATCAACAAGCCCTGTAACACGGCAACATAGACCACACATGTCCATACCTTATTCAGAGGCAAGTGTCGTCTCACACACGGGTTCCCGGTTGGCGTTCGTTACGACCCTTGTTCTTGGTGCCAAATGCGGCCTTAGTACCTGTCCCGTTCCCTTCTTCCCTTGACCTCGTACCAACCCTCGCCCAGATCTTTACTTCCCGTTTGCGGTAGAAATACAGACAAGGAATGGTGGGAGAATTAGCAAACGACTTGTTTTTGAACTTGGATTCAGAGAAAACGGGGACGCAACTGGAGGAGGAAGAACAGAGAAGAGGGGCGCCGATTCTGATCGGGATTAGGGGAAAATATCACTTGATTAACTACAGATCTGGAGAGTATTACGGCTTATCAGAGAAGAGAACGGTAGCTTGTAGAAGAAGATGCAAAGTTACTTACGGAAGAAGAGGTGAAGGAGTAAGTCGGCGGCTCCAAAGCGGAACGGAAGAAGAAAGAAGTCATTAGGGTTAGGAAATTGTGGATTAGAAGATTAGAGGTAGAAATGTAGGTTAGGGTTTGGGTATTACCGTGGGTTGAGCGAGAATAGAAAGGGCCGGCTGGTTCCTTTTTGGGCTGGTCGGCCCACTCCTCTTTTTTTTTTCTAAATCAGCCCAATAGCCCAACTAGAGGAAAATTTTGTCTAATTGAATTATTTGTCAATTTCACACCGCTAATTAATTCCGTAAATTGTTCGGGTTGTCATTAAATACCGAAATCTTATATTCTACTTTATAACATAAATTATATCTTATTATGTATTATAAATTGTATAATTTTATTGTTTAATTTCCTCCTTTAGTAACGTTTATTAATTCGTTATTTCATATAACGAACTTTAGGTTATACGACCCAATATTTAGTAATTCTCATTTAGTTAAACTTATCGGTGAATTTCCATTATTCACTTAAGTAGGAATATTGTACATTTATTTAGTCATTTAATGATTCTCATTTAATGATTTCTCTATTATATTTCTTTTATTTCATTATTTTATGTGAGGTTTATTAACCTCTTTAATTCTTATGCTTGTAGATAAAATTCATCTCTTAAGTGTATGAATCAAATAATTCATCTCGATAACATTCATACCCTTAATTTGTTTATAGTATTATTTTTTTAAAAAAACTTAATTAATTATTTAATTAAGCTTTATTTATTTAATAAATCTTAGGGATATTTCAGTGTTGCAAGAGTCAGTTTATGATAAATGTGGGTGGTTACTATAGTTAACTAATTATATGTTAAAATGTGGTTAATGGCACTACTTGATTAGTGGATTTAAAATTTAATAGATTGTTACATAACAATAATTAAGATTTAAAGTGGATAAAGCTCTATAAATCTCATTAATCTGTGAAAAGTTTGTCATAAACTCTAATTTTACACAAGGGGTGTTCCTCTTCACGGCGTCCAAACAAAGTTAATATTGCAAAAAAAATAAAGGTCCATTAATCTAACTATAGTTTATGAATAAAGAGTTGTCATGTGTAATAAAGTCAACTTTTTCTAACATTTGGTTAACCAGAAACTAATTAAAAGTTGACATCTGTCTTCAACTTTTTGTAAAAGAGATTATTGTCTCATACACCCTGTCAAATCACGCGATAAGCTTGTTGAAGGAGAGAGTTGAAGTTTCCAATTTTTCTAACCCCATATAAGGGAAAATTCCCCGTCAATGGGTGTTTTAGGGAGTCAATTCCCAATAAGGGTAGTTCTCCCTAAAATGCCCTGTACCGAGTTTTTTTAATGCAATGAAGCCAATAATGAGATTAGAGGCTTCCAAAGCCGATAATGAGATTAGCGGCTTCCAAAGCCGATAATGAGATTAGCGGCTTCCAAAGCTGATTATCTCATTATTGGCTTCATTGCATGAGATAAAGTAAACGGTTGACTTTTACACGTAAGCCAATAATGTCATTATCAGCTTCTGTTGTTTTTATCTAATTGCAAAGAAGCCGATAGTGAGATTATCGGCTTGTGTGTAAAAGATTATAACGGTTAGTTTCAAACTTCAACGACCCGTCTTTGTACACTTTAAATAAATTTGTGTTTCGAACCTACTTTGTGATCATAATTGCAACTTTCTGTTTTTCTCTCAGCAAGATCAACATTAGTTCACATCTATTCCAAATTCCTACTAACATCCCCGATGGAAATCCTATGCACTCTTTTCCTAAATGTAGATATCAAATATGATCCTTATGGTGTATATTTTCATATATCCCATTGGTCGAAGTTTATATATGCCCAAATATCCGAGCTTTCCATATTTCAATCCTTCATAGATAATGTGAAAAGTCTTGTCGACTTGGAGTTAGGGGGAGATTATGTTATCACCGACATGGCTTACAGAAAGCTTGAGAGCAGATATCAATCTGTGTCGTTTCGTCCACTTCAAATGACTAGTGATTCTCGGGTGAAGATGTGATATCTAACTTCGAGAAGAATAACGATGTGCTGAATAACTTGGCTGTACAAGTTGAGTTCGAGCATGTAACTACACCTTCACCGGAGGAAAACAACGAAACCGACGAAGATTCTCCCGAGCATGACCAAGTGCGGGTTGAAGGTGAAAATGATGAAAGAACGGATGCTGATCCGGAGATGGAACCAGAAGATTTACCTAATGAAGACGACCTTGCTGATGAAGCTGGCCCTTCCCCACTGTACACTCCGGGAGCCGCATTCTCATAGTTGGTGGATGTACAGGCCATAAGCCAGATACCATCAGACATTGATCGACGTGGTGTGCCGTATTGGAGGCCAGTCCATGAGTTTGTGAAAGGGAAAGAATTTGCCGACAAAAATGCTCTTGTGATGACTGTGAAAGAGTATCACTTGCAGAAAAGACGTAGATTTTGTTGCGCACGAGAATAACAGAAAAAATTATTCTTTATGGTGCCGAGAAGGCTGCAGTTCAGATTTTGAGATGCGCTGCTGAAGAATGTGTTTGAATGGTGAGTACGGAAATTCACTCCTCACTCATGTGCTCCTGTACTGAACGAGAATAATGGTCATTTCTTGACTTATCATTTCATTGCTGAAGTGATGATACCATGAGTCAAAGAGAATCCGCATTACAAGTCAAGACTCTTATTCAACTTATCCGTTCGGAATACAGAAGGAAAATTGGCTATAATAAAGCTTGGTTAGGACGTGCTGAAGCTATAAGAAGGGTTTATGGAGATTGGGTGCAGTCATATGCTGAATTACCCAGGTGTATCCTAAGTATCAAACACTTTATACCTAGTTCGTATGTGGACCTGGATTCAACTGCTGACTTCCAAGACGAAACTCAAACCACTTATGTTAGACAATTTAAACATTGCTTCTGGGAATTTGGGCCATGCATTACTGCTTTCAAGTATATGAAACCCATATTGCAAATAGATGCTACCACCTATATGGTAAGTACAATGGTAAATTGTTGGTTGCTGTTGCTCAAGATGGTAACAACAAGATCATTACAATGGCCTTTGTTCTGGTTACTGCAGAGTCAAGAGATGACTGGAAATATTTTCTTAACCATGTTCATATTAAAGTTATTGGAGCTAGGAATGATGTGGCAGTCATTACGGACCGCGTCGGAGCTATAATGTCAATCATGAGGGAGGATCCGTACTGGCTTCCTCCTTATGCCTAACAGTTCTTGCGTATTCATCATATTGCTTTAATCTTTCATACACGAATTGGAATCAAGGAATGGAAGAAGTACCTAATCAACACAGGTAATAGTTAGATTTCAAACTAGTTGTCTTATTTAATATGTCTAAGTATCTTATGTGATGATATTGTTTGCGCATGTTACGTTTTCAGAAAGATATATGTCAAGCCAGATTGAATCATTTACTTTCTTTAAACCCCTAAATTGCTCCTTTTTTCAATGAGCTCCTCCTAGAGAAATGGTCTCGTGCTTTTGATGACGGCAAGAGGTGGGGTCATATGACAACTAACTTAGTGAAGTGCATGAATAGGGTGTTGAAGATGGTTCATTTACTTCCGGTAATGTCAATTGTGGAAAGCACTCTGTACAAGTTAATTGATTACTTTCAAGATAACTTGGAAGCCTATACTGCACCAAGGAACAGTGGCTCATTTTTTTACAAAGCATCTATCATGCAAAGCATTTGAGAACCAAACTCTTGTCAACTACCACCGAGTGGTTTTTATTGATGTCATGGATTTGGTGTATGAGGTGGTTGACAATGGGGATGCAAACCTACGCCAAGACAAAGATAAATTTATAGTCTGAATCAACTCTAGAGAGTGTGAATGCTGCGAATGGCAGGCCTTCAAGTATCCACGTTCACATGTTATGGTTGTGTGCTCCACTACCACACTAGATTGGAGGAACTATGTTCATGATGTTTACAAACTAGATACGATGATACAGGCTGAGCCATCACTCAAAGGGTAACATATAGACATAATGTGCATGGAAGATCCATAGTAATGTTACTCGAAGAAGATATGGTGCAAAGATCAAGTACGAGCCATACTTTCTATATATAGTCACAAATTGATTTGTTGGAAACTCTAGTGAGGTCTTCTACAAGCTTCAATAACTCTTGTGTTGTCACATCTTCATTATTTAACATTTACTTCCACGTAGTACAATGTCATCAAATAATTGTGGTATGAAGCTATGGCCAGTACAATTTGTACTGTTTCAGCCAATTTGGTTTAGATTTGATCACTTGAAAATGTAGGCAAAGTATGACGAATAATAATAAAAATCAGAATTATAGTGCGAATATGTTTATCTATCCATCTTTGGCCTATGTTTACTCGACTTGTAGACGTCTAAATGCAATGAAATTTTGCATGGGTATAGTTTGCATGTTTTAGTTACTATATTCAAAATTTCAGCCAATTTTGTTTTGATTTAATCACTCAAAAATGTAGGAAAATTATGATGGATAATGATAAAAATCAGAGTTATATTGCGAATATGTTTAACTTTCCAACTTCATACATCCCATTGGTCAATACAAATAAAACATTAACAAACAATGTTCGCAAAAACTTCATATAGTTTTCAAACTTGTTACATAATGATGCATAAAAAACAAAATAAAACCACCTTAATTCAAACAATAAAACAATGCCAAACTAAGGACTAGTAAAATCTAGGTTGTATATCTGAGGGTTTCTAGTCTCGACTGTGTGTGCCTCAACCTCATCCTGCTCACCTCATCATCCTCTGCCTCAGTAGTAGATGCAGGAGTAACTACTGACTATGACGGAGCTGAGGCACCGACCAGGGTGGTGGTAGCCACTGCAATCTGCTGGTGTCTGGTATCGGGTATGGAGGACCAATCTAGTCCCCAATAAGAATATCATCACTAAAGATGATGTCATTACATTTCGATACCAACGCTTGGTTGGTATGGGGAAATGGGGGCGTTTAATAGTGCCTGTAAGGTTCGATGACCTCGAGCCTATATGAAGTTGGGTACCAAAATCCTGTGGGACATGACCAGTCATGACTTCGGTAGATGAAGTCTGTGTATGAGTAGATCTGTCTACACCGCCTCAAAATACTGCTACGGTAGGAGTCTGACTACCGAGGTACGTGGACATGTAGGCTGGTACGTTTTAGTATTACAAAGACAAGTGCAAAGAGCACTAAGTACTAATAATATCCAATGTCATATTACACCTCAAGCTGAATATCAGTGAGAGAAGACACACGCATGTATGCTAGTGATCCCAAACAAGAGGTAACAACAATAGGATACACAGCAAGTTAAAGCAAACTAGCCTATGTTCATGGGTCTGCACCTCAGTACGGAGCGAGTGGGCCCATTAGAACGAACTTGGGAGAGAGCACAAACTGATCCGTGCCTCACCTTTATGTATTGTGGAGCCCAGAAGGGCTATAGTCATACCCGTCTCTCTGATATGAGGATAATCCACAAGTTGGTGAACTCTTTGAGAGCCAAGTATCCAGCGCTCCTTGTTGAGCGGCTGTTGTATACTTGTGGGTACGGGGGCGTAACCCTTTTTAAGGTGGGGAGAGCCACTTGGCTGTGCACGTTTGTGCCTGCAAGTTTGTTGTGGTATGCGGGGCATACAAGGTTTATTTATTGTTTGTTTCGTATGCATGGCATACAGTGAATTGGTGGTGTGCGGGGCATACGAAGTTTTGTTGGTTATGCTGGTACGCGGGGCGTACGTTGTTTGGTTTGTTTGTGTGTGATGTGCACTTGTATGTATGTATCTTATGAGATACCTGTTTGAATGTTGTATTTACACCCATGTGTGTAGTACCTTTCTTATGCTACTTGTGATATATATATTTATATTGCTTTTGTAGAAATGATTACATATGGTATCGCTAGATACAAATGAATCATTAGATATGGAATGTGGAACGATGGTATGTTATGGACACCTCGGGAAGGTTGTCAGGGTTTGTAGAATTGATAGGAAATAGTGGTGCTGATGGATCACCTATATCCATATGTGATTGAACTAACGCCACAAAGTGATGGCTATGTGCTGTGTAAGCACAATACGATGTGTGTAAATGATATATCCACATAGATATACATTATGAGATAATGGGTAGTTATACATTTATATACTACCTATTTGATTAAGCGACTTCGGGACGAGTCTTTTTAAGGGGGTAGATTGAAATACCCCAAACTAATAAAACATGGATTAAATATCTAATCACATTAATTAAGGCCTAACATGCCTTAAAAGTCAACTGAGAACAACAGTGGTCAACACAAAAGATATTTGCCCCTTGACTGTTAGGGTAAATAAATATCCCAAATGAACTTCTTAGGACCTAAAAATTTGTCCTAAGCATATTAACACATTAATAACATATTACAATTGTTGGACACACTCCAACCAAAGAACAAGCATTTACATGCTTCAAGGTCAAGTAGGGCAAAATATGCTCTAAGAAACCTAAAGGTCTAATCTCTAAATGATAAAATTGGATTCCATTATCAAATATCATGTAAGGAACACAACAAAACTGTTCTCAAGAAACAGAGCTCAGAAACACCCTGCGACTCAAAATGTGCACTAAAATTCCTACAAGCACGTTTTTTGTGTATGAGCTCTAAGATAATGACTTTTGTCACTGTAAAGACTATATAAGTTCTTTATATTAATGTGACATGATAGACATATGATAAGTCTAAATCAAAGTTTAAAATTAAAATCAAAATGGGCAATTTAGTATGAATAGTACCCAAAAATAACATTTAATTCCTTACATTTAACCATGGTCAACACATCATCCATTGACCATACCCTATGCTGCCGACCTCCTACAGCTTTAATGCCCACTCAATTATCAATTTCCAATCAGTTATACAGCTAATGTAATGAGTCACCAAATACTATTTGCTAAAGTAATATTTTTATGTCATAAAAGCAAATTAAGCTACTTTTCTTCATTTTCCTTCACCCCTGCCGACAGCAGCTCATCCAAACCTCTCATTTGCTTCTCTAAACCGTGGCTAACTCACCATTTTTAGAAGAGAAAAAATTGACATAGGTAAGCTTATTAAGCCATTTTATGTCCATTTTCTTCACAATTCTTTCCTCTTTCCATGGAGCAAAGCATCAACCATTTCCATCAATGTTATTAGGTTGTTTGGAGGTTAATGTAGGTGTATCTCGGCATTAACAAGGGAAGAAGGTGAGAAAGCTAATCTTGTTCTTAAGGTATAAAATGTGCTTAAGCACATATCTTTTGATTCCCTTCAAATTCGGTTGTGAAACTTGTTCATGCCTATTATCTTCATCTTAACATACTTATCAGTTGGTATATCAAGAGCTTCAAGGTATATCCAGATCCAAGCCAAAACACCATTTTAGGCACTTTAAACAGGTAAAAATTAGCCATCTTATAAATCTGAGTTATACCAGTTTTAAAGCTTGGTTTTAGTAGCTCTTTTAATGCCTTTGCCTACTGTTAAAACAGGCTCGAGTCAGCTTTGTTTACCTTGGTATTCTAAGGTAAATTTTACCTTGAAAATTGACATACAACCACTTCTTATGTTTGATCTAGGCCTGTCAAATCGTATATTCGTATCGTGTAAATGATAGAAACGATACCACACGAAATTACATGAAATACACGATCACGACACGAAAATATTTTCGTGTATGGAATTCTATATACGAATACGAAATTCAAAAACCTGTAACGAAACGAAGTATACAAATTTATTCGTGTATACCGAATTACATGTGTACACGAATCACATGTGTACACGAATTAATTAAATAAATATTTAACACTTATAAAAATAAATACCAAACATTATATTTACACACTTAATGAAATAAATAATAACACGAAATTTATTCGTCTATACACGAATTACATGTGTACACACAATTACGTCTACATGAAACTATTTACGGGTATTTCGTGTATACACGATATGTATACAATAGATACGGTACACGACACGTTAATAAATCATGTATATACGATACACGACACGAAATTAGTTCGTTAGTAAAATAAGTACCTATACATGCTAATATCGTGTCGTGTTTCGGGTCATATATTCGTTTTCGTTACTTTTTTGCCAGGCCTAGTTAGATCTTGCTTGGAGACTAATCATGCCTTAATTTCTGTTTGAAACATGTAAATTGATGCGTGGAAATTTTATCCTAAGCAGCCGTGGTCAAACAAGGCCTTAACTAGCAAAAACAAGGTATAAATCACTTAAACCTACACTTGGTATATTAATATGTGTTTATACATATGTATATGTATATGCCGTGTGAACATGGTTAATAAGGTTCTTATTTTGACCTTAGGTGGATTAAGGAATGGTTTAGTAACTTTTAACTAATTAATTAGCAAATTGTCAAATTTAAGACATTATGTGGAAAATTGGTAATAAGGAAAGTTGTGGTAAGGGCCGAGAGTTTAATGCATTTTTGGGCATTTATGTGTAATTTATTTTATAAGCTAATGTTTGTAATAAGGCCATGTACTTTAGGCCATTTATTTTGCATTTATAAGCTTTTAATTAAGTTTAGGTGCTAAAAATAAATTACTGTAAGAAAAAGGGTTATAGTGTAATTAAATTAAATTTGAGGGCTATATAATCGTATGGCCGAAAATTGGAGGTTTAAATGAGTTTATATAAAAATTATAAGATTATATAAAGTTTTGGGGTTAAATGGTAATTTCTGAAAAGATATGGGTATGAACCGTAATGTGGAGATTAATGGTCAAGGAAATATTAAGGTGGTCAACCTTGACCACATGGTAGGTTTTGACCTAATTAAATAAGTTAGATAACTTATTTAAGGTTTTATAATAAGTTAAGTATTAAATTGTAACAATTTTATAACATATGTGGTAAATATGTTATTACCGAAAATTAAGGGTGTAAAATGGTATTATAAACACCCATGGGCTATTAGGAATTTTTAGGAATTTATTGGGTTGATTTTGGAATTAAAATAACTATATATGTATAATATATAGTTATTATGTCATTATGATACTTTGGAGAAATATATGAGGTGTAATAGTAATAACCGATTATATATGGGTTAGTAAGGGTAATTATAACCCTTTGGTGAAATTTGGTGATTTTTAGAATAATATAAGGGTATTTAATAAGATATATGTGTAATATATAGTTTTAATGATATTATAAACTATATGTTTAAATTGAGCCAAATGGCATTTATAGAATATATTGAGGTCTGTTCGGAATTTTACAAAATATAACCATAGTTATACCATTTTATAAGTTAAAAATGTTATATTTATATATATATAACATGTTATAAAATAATGGGGTGTTTTTGTAAATAAATGAAACTATGGTTATGAAAAAGAATAGATTTTTATATGGTGCCCATGCGGCATAAATAGTTTTGTATAAAACTATAGGTTATAAATTAAAGGAAATAAAAATATCATATTATATGATATTAGTATATGGTATAACATTACATAATGTTATGTGGTCCAAATGGAATTTAAATAAAACAAGGTGCTGTACCGAATTATTAAGGTTATAAATATGAATTTTAGACTATGGTCTATAATGTTATAAATGTTATAACAATTATATGGTTTAAATGGAATTAATATAAGTAAGGATATTCACATTAAATAATGTGACAAACTATAAAAAATAAAATTTATAAACTAAGGTATTTATTGATTAAACCTTAGGAGTTGTAATTATACAACATAAAATGTTACATAATATTTGGATAATAATCTTAATGTAAGTTGTATAATATAATACAACTAATGGGAATAATCATCTAATATAAGATGATAAAATGTAACATATAATATAAGAGTTTTATAACTCATGGAACTTACCTATATTGGTACATATATACATATACAAGAATAATGTATATAAGGATGGATATATATCATGGTTGGAAACCATATAATATAATGGTAGTGGTTATTACAAAAAAAATAGTTATAAACTATAAGTTATGAGTTTTTGAATGCAAATATAATTTGCTAAAGATAGTGGATTATATAATACAATGTATTATAATGGATGGTGGGTAAAATAATACAATATAATATAACAATGCATGCATACATGCAACAATAGGTTATATACCTAAATTTAATGGTGGATAAGATTAAAGAAATATAATGAATTAAACTTAACAGTCGAAATGTTTTTGTCATACGAGTTTTAGTAACAAAGCCGACCGGTTTAGAGAAACCTGTAACAAACAACTGTAGAAAACGGGGATGAACTGTCGGGGTTACTTGTTATTCGGAAATACCAGATGTAGTTAGTCATGGAGACTGACTTATAGTTTTATTACCGTTTAGATCGTACTTCTGACGAGGACGCTTGACGAGCTAGTGGTCTACACTGCGCATCCTAGATCTTGGTGAACGGTGTGTAAGGGGGTTTGATCCGGGTTGTCCTAAGGATTTCCTTGGGCTCGGATTTGGTTGATATCACTTGTGTGTTAAGTGTTTTGGATACATGTATGTGATTGTGTGCTACTGCATTAATTATTTATGCACGAGCTGTAACACCCCTACCATTAATACGGTGCTTACCGTCCAATCTCCTTACAAATCAGATACACGCAGCGGATATATACTTACATACAATGGGTGATACAATGCCGTTAGTCACCCACGTGACTAACAAGGCAACTACTTCTACATACAGCGTCGGTCTGATGGACCGGAATATCCGAGTTCTACACACATACATTACATTCTCCAATTACTAATTCCGATACTAAAACTTCCCTTCATTACAATACTCCTTCATAGCCCATACAATACAATGTACATAACCGAGTTTACTAAGTTCCAAATACATATACAATACTTCTTCCAAGCTTCTATGTACTCATTAAGAGTCTATGTGTACCCATTCCTCACAACTATTTACTTCCCAAGTACAAGGGTGTACCACTTGATACACTTCTACATTCTACTTCTACTATCCGAGTGTAGTCACCGGTCTCATGCCTTGACTATGTCCTCTTCGGGTACCTGCACACTAAAAAATGTCCCCCGAAGGGGTCAGCTTTCGCCGAGCATGATAACCGCATACCCCGCGTACTAGTGAGGGTACGCCGACCACTTGGTCGAATACATGCAGTTCATTTTCATTCAAGCATACATGCATACATGCTCTTAAATACAATACTACAATACTTACACAAGGAGTACACGAATACATTCCAACACATACCAAGAAGTTATACAAGTCCAACAATACTTACTTACCTTCTTCCGAATACACATTCACAATACCTGCACGTTACATAATCATTACATACCAAATCCATACACAATGCATATACAATGTCCAATACTGTGTTAGCTTCATTTGTCCACCCGGGTTAATCGGGTGGAGATTACTCTTTTACTCGTCTCATATTACTTACGCATACATACTCATACATACTTACGGATCCATACTTACTTACTCTTACTCTTACTCTTACTCATGTTAAGTCGTCGGGACCTCCGGCCCGGGGACTACACCGTCCCACCACCGGGATTTACTTGACTCACCAATCCGGGATGCTACCCATTTAAGGGGTTTGGGCCGCGGACCAGTTTAAGAGTCAGGAATTGCAGCCAACCTCTCGTGACTCCGCATCCTCACGCGTGGCCGAAGCTATATCGGACTTGTACTCATTCCAATTTACTCTCTTAAGTTAGGAGTTAGATAGTTGGGAATTAGCACAAGTCAACATTCAAGCCACAATAATACAATACACACATACACATACATACGAGGTACAATACATTACACAAGTATAATACGAGGTTCGAATACCATTCATCCATCATTCATATATTTCATGAATTATACAAACTAGTGTTCAAGACAAATATCGAGAACAATACAATCACGCACAAGTAGGTGCAATATAGTCCGATTCATGCTTTTATCTTATTTAGGTGATCAAATAAGCACACAAATCGGGGTAACCAGATTAGGATACAGGGCATGAAGAAATCATACCGTTCACCGTTGTACGTGTTTCCGAACGTCCTCCGGTGTCACAAATAAAGTCCTATTATATACATAGCATTACACAAGCAATCAGCTAAGATTCACAAACCTTACTTCGCTTCTTAAGTTTTCCCGGTTCATACTTACTAATTCGAGTTATACAATTTCATACATTTTACATACTTATTAGTTTTTACTTGTACAATTTTATTTTCATTCTTTACTTACTTCACATTCTTATTCTAACTTGTTCCTACCCCTAATGGTTTTTAATTATGATTAATTAAGTCTCAAGTAACTTATATAACCATACCCAAACAATTCCTTATCTTACAACCCGTTAAAATTGCTCTCGGGTGAATTATAGTATTGGTCCGGGTCCTTATACAGGGAGCAAGTCCCGGACCCAAACATTGCTCAATCCTCGGCCTATTTTACAGGGGTGGTCCGGGTCCTTGTTTGGGACTTAAGTCCCGGACCACCACCTACTCTAACTCTCGTATTGTTTTTGACAAGTGGTCCGGGTCCTTGCACCAGGGGCAAGTCCCGGACCAGAAGGAAATTGAAAACTCACGTTTATTTTGAAAGGTTGGTCCGGGCCTTAATGTAGGACCTAGGTCCCGGACCAACAATGGTCTGTTACGACAGAAATATTTCCATGCTCTGTTTCATTGTCTTCTTCCTTTAATCACTTCCCTATGGTTTCTAATGTTAATATTATGTGTTTAACTACTTATCCAAGTATCTAACTCACCTAAATTCATCACCAAAATCAATTCTCTCAACCTACTGCTATCTCACCATTTTCACTATTCCACTTATTTTCCCTCTGTTGCAGTTCAACGAGTTGCTGCTACTGCTTCTGATTTATTTTCATTCTCTTCTACAATGCTAACAGCTCTTAAGTGACATAGTTTCTAGGTAAATTTTGCCATAGCTTCCCCTATAACCTTACATTATCCTCACACTAATTCTTTCACAAAACAACATCGGTTCAACCTGCATCAGTTTATATATGCATCCGACAGTTACATATATATATGTGCATCAGTTCAATACTTACACAGCAGCAGTCTAAGTATTTTTGTTTGACAGATTTCAACTAATGTTAACTCTACCATTATGCTCATCTGTTTTATATGGTTACAGTAGGTTCTTCATTGGTTAAACAATATATATATATACGTACACACTCTCACTTTGCTCACGGTTGAACAGAGGTAAGTTTTTACCTTGTTTTTTTCTGTTTTGTTTTCTTTCCTTTCCTTCCTTTCTTCTGCCTTCTTTTCTTTTCCACCGGTTACTTCACAAGTCTAACATCATAACCCACAGATTCAATACCAAGACTAACCTAACCTTACGTACGGTTAAATATAAGATTTAGGTTTAGCATTTCCTTTACCTCTCAAGAGTGCAAACAAAGCTTGGAGTGGTTCACGTACAAGGTTCCAACTCCACCAATGAGCTCAGAAACGACTAGAACACAAGGAGTAAACAAGGGTTTTTAGCTCAGATTTCGTTTTGCCTTTGAGGCTAGAACAAGTTAAAGTTTTTGAGAATGTTTTTACCTTAGAAGAACAAGAAGAAGGAGAGCCTTCTAATGGTAGTCCTGAAGCTCCAAATGGGGTATACCCATAAAAACGAAAATGCTCTTTTCTGGATTTTGAAAAGAGAGGATTGTTGCTCTTGAAGAGAGGAAGACGATGGTACAATTTTTGTGATTTTTGGAAGAGTATTGAGGGAGTTACAAAGGAGAGAAGGTGAGGTTTTGTGTGAGTTCTCTTATTCCTCCATGGCTGTTCGGTGGTTTGGAGAAGAAGAAAGAACGAATTGAGAGAGTGAGGGGGAGTGAGTACGTGAGGAAATGAGTGAATTGGAGAGAGATTTGTCTTTTTGCAAATGGAAAGGCAACTAATAGTGTGAGAGGGGGGCCAAATCGCAGCCCATACAGACCCATGTGGGTTTTGAATTTCTTTTTACAACATTGGACACATAAGTTCGTGTTATTTATGTTTCTACCCCACAACTTCCCGTTTTTGACAGTTTTTACTAATCTCTCGTTTTATTGATTTTATTGGTTCTAAAGCTTCACTAATATTTATTAATGATTATTTAGTTGACCAAAATTGTTACGAGTCTATTTAACCCGCTTAAAGTCACGTTTTCCCGGTTACCTCGAAAAACGCGCTTTAATGTTCGTTAGTGTTTTTAATCCACTTTAAGGATCCGTTTTCTTCGGGATTTGTTCCCTCTTATTTATTTAGACTTAATTAAGCCTTTAGAATCCTTATAATACGCTAACCGAGGTCTCATACCTCCTATGGTTATTTAATGCTTATTTAGCGGTTTTCGCCTTTTAAGCGTTTCTTTATTTCTTTTTGGATTTATTTTTCCTTACCAATATTATTTAGGCGTCATTAGGCCCTTAATTACATATTGGATTAAATTTTAATCCCTATATTTAAGTTCGGGGTATTTCAATCTACCCCCCTTAAGAACTTTGTCCTCAAAGTTGTTCGAGGTTATAGGCTTACAGTGCTTACTCATTCTTACATGTCTAATACCAAAAGTCACATATTCTTCCTCCTTACAATTCCCAAATTCGTTACTCATGGTTTCCCCTTTCCCTATCATACCAAGGTACAATACTTACTCCAATCCATGTTACTATCAATCATCCGGTTCCTCATTACAAAATTTATACATACACACAGTGCAAAGCTATCCCCAAAGCCATGCAATACACATTACAATCCCGCCGGCACTCAGGTCATCTCGACACAGGACTCCTCTATGTCCCGCTGCCCTTGGAATAATACAATACGCTATACTACGACCTTCTCCGGTATAAGCTTCTAACAAATCCTCATTCTCTAGTCTAAGGAAGATCCTTCCCAATAGCTAATTAGAAATCTTTCTAAAGCATCCAACTCCAAGTTCCAATTTATTTTCATTACTTCTATCCTATGTGTGATTCTTGTGACCACTTGAGGGGAGCTTCAAGAATCGTTCGACCCTGATGTGATCAGCACCAGTGTTGAACTATCTTTCCACCCCAATTTGTGTTCGGTTTCCCTTGATCTGATCAGGATCAAGTTCGACTTCCCACATCAGTTTCAAACAAACAAATAATTTAATTATTTTCATGTTTATATTTTTACTCTTCCTAGTCATCCATACGTCTCCAACGGATGGATTCAATCCATCGATCATCCTCACTCTATTTCCAAAATACTTTACTCCGTGGTTCAATACCTAAGTGCTCACTTCATCCACCTTCACTACTTCCATCCATTACTCTCCATTGTTTCAAATATTCTAACTAGGAATTACCATACTTGTAGAATTTAGTTGTTCTCAATTTACTTCCAATAACCTACTTACGAATAC
Organism: Limonium bicolor; assembly: GCA_023374045.1. Lineage (NCBI taxonomy): Eukaryota > Viridiplantae > Streptophyta > Magnoliopsida > Caryophyllales > Plumbaginaceae > Limonium > Limonium bicolor. The sequence goes on along the minus strand of CM041782.1, from coordinate 121,139,075 downwards.
ACTACTCTTAGAATTCATTCATCTACTATTCTCATTTACTTCGTACTACTTCTTCAAGGCTACAATCTTGTGGAGCTCCGTCCACTACTCATTACTTTTCTTTTACTATACTCTTACAACACGTGTTGACAAGGTAGTACATCCATCCTATGGTATTTGCATCTCTCATGCCTAATTACCATAATTTTCAATATAATTGAATACATATGTTTATTTAACATAGTACCATCATCAATTTGATTCTCGTCTGTGCCTAAGCACATTATTGTTTATGAGTTTTATTCATGAAATTCTCATTATGCGGTTTCGCTCTACTCACCCACCCCCTTAAAAGGATTACGCCCACGTATTCTACCATATGTTATTATTATTAAACATGGTTTAAATCAATTTTGGGCAATCTGAAGCGTTTAGCTTCACTACGGTATACTGTACAATAGTCTCCTGGTCAAAGGGTCCTTAACCATACCGATGGTTTAGTCTTGTACCAAGAATTCCTATATAGTTTATTTAACTCATAATTAATTCGGTTCTAGCCTAACCGCTCAAGGCATTAATAGCCATTCTATTATACTCCTAGGTATATTTTCCCTAGCTAGGGCCCACTAGCTTCTGCTGCGTGACCCTGATAACTCGGTTACTAAACAATTGCGGTATTCTTTTACCATGTTTGAACTATAGTTAGTTGTAGATGTAACCAGCTCTCTGGTAATCAACTGCACATGCTATTCGTGCTTCCACGATTATTCACTAGTTCCTCCGACTTATTGTCGGGCGAGGTTAGTCACTACTCTTAGTTGTAGTGCTTCCTCTGGTGTCAATAGTTTCTGAAACATACCAGTTCCTCTGGTCCAGTACAAGTGTTTCTTTACTTGTATGACGCTTGCATTTCTATGCGTCGGTTTCTATGACTTTCATACATCTCTTTCCTTTCCTATCTTTTTCCGATGGAATTCACATCTTGATTGTTAGTGTGTGTTACACACTCTTCGTGGCTTCTTTGGCCTTAGGCCGCCCGGTTGTTGCTAAGCTTGCTTACTGGCTTATGCCATGTTGTTGGTGAAGGAAGGTTTACTATGGGTTTACATTCTCCATATCCCTAGCCATCCCATTAGATCGTTAGCTGAACAAGTGCAATACCAAAACCTCAGTCATACAGAGTGCAGAGGCGTAAACGCTTGACAGTAAGTCACTTATGTGATGAAGGAATATTTCTGCTTGTCTTCCATACTTATACTCCGTATCATTATCTGCTACTTCCTTATAAGCGGCATCGCTTGTTGCGCACCGTATTCTACTCATTGTACACATTGTTTTTACTGTTTCCGTTACTGTGATAGTTCCTCTTTACTTATTGCCACTGTCATTGGCACCATTTCCTTATGGTATGAACACTGAGGGTTTCCCCTGTTCGTGTTATACGGTTTGTCGTAGCATACCGTGATGTGATATTTCCCAAGTGGAGATGTCTTATTCAACTTAGGTTTTATGGTAGGTTAGATTACCTCACATCTATCATCATTAAGGTACAATCTACCAGTATCTTGGTTGACCAAGGATGAGTAATTTTATCGGGTTACAGGCTCTCTTGAGCATGGTCATTCGTGGTGTGCAATGTGCACTCACATTGATTGTTTTTTTGACGATTACTCTCCCTCCCAAAGCTGATGCATTGGTTATGGGCTCTGGCTGTGCAGTATTACTTGGGTATGTACCTCACCGGGGACGTCCCAAGAAACTTCAAGGGTTTTCTGGTCCCGTTCTATCATTGATAAATGAAGTTCTTGTTGAGAGGCTTGTTTCCACTCATAGATCTCATGACAAGGTTTGCCTGTTGGTGTTTATCAATGGTTCACCACATGCTTGGGTGCATATGTAGATTCTTCTCCTTAAGTCATAATGGTTTGGAAATCTCATTTCCTTATTCCCATCGCCTGTTGGCAATATTCTTTTGCGTAGGCTTTACTGTTATAATAGATGGAAGCCTTTCTACGGGTTCACACCTTCACCACATTGTGGTCTTTGGCTAACGAGGAGTACCTTCCCTTGGGTTTCGTAGTGTCCAAATGTGGACTAAGCCAATGTTGGCATTTCCTGATTCTTATGCCTCTGTGTTATTAGCTACAGTAGGCATGGAGGGTAATTAAAGCTTGTCAACTGTATACTAAAGACTGGTGCTCTAGTGACAGTGACTCTGAGATGGCCTTACTCCAATCCACTCAGGACGTGGGGCGATTTAAAGTGTCTGTGAGGGTGATGTGTGTGAACCCCTTGGTCCACCGTCATTGTTGATTTCTTGTCGTATGAGTATTATCTCTTGCATGTCTTGCCACTAAATGGTGTGGGTTATGCAACCGTTAAGGCTTAACTAACATAGTTGGTTGATGGCTTTCAAGCCTTATTGCTGCAAGCTATGCTCTTTGCAAGCTGCTTATACATCTTTTCACTCCTTGTATACCATTATGGGGTTGGAGGTATTACTGGCTCCATGGCAAGTCGTGACATCACGCTTCCGTTTATAGGAGGCCCTTTTGGCAAAATGGTATTAATAGGTGCCTCTCAGTACCTTAGGGTGTTTCCTGTTAAGTGAAATCCCTTCGGTGTCCTAACCGAATGTTCGTTTTAGCTCCCGTGCTCATATCATTATGCTTATTCAACTGTTGCTAACGCAGACACCCTTCAAGGATCGCTCCTGGGTGTTGGTAGTTATGCCGTTACATCCGGCTAATGTTTATGACAAGTGTTGTCCTCCATACCGTCTTATGGTATTGTATTAAGCTATCTTCTTTAGGTTTGTGACGTCTCCCGTCGTTGGGTAGACTGTTTATACTTGCTCCTAGCGCTTGAGACTAGGTTTAATACCCTTTTCGATGACGGATTATATTTAGTGGTAATCTTGTGATTGCTCTTGGGGACTTTGCCCCGTTGTTGAGTATCGTGGTGTTCACGTTAGGCGATTGCCTTACTGTGTTTAGGCTGGGTATCCTTCCCCGCTGTCATATATTTGCTTGGTGTCCTTGGGACATATCCAATGTCTATACTTTTTAGTCTGTGCTCTTTGCACTTCCTAGTTCTTGCTCCTTATATTCATATGGGTCTTCTGAGTTCCTTTATGCTGAATTGTCTGAGGTGTCCAGTTGTTCTGGTTTGAACTCACTGATGGTCCGTAGAACGGAGCTGACTACTTCCCGTGTGTCGTACACTACATGTATACATACGTGGGGTACCATGCTGATACGTTACCACTTACCCGACTACGTGTCAGGCCCGCAAGCTCCTTCGGAGTGCGGTTGTCCCACATCCCGTAATTGGGTACACTCGTAGTGCTCGTCACACGCCTAGGTGAAGTATTCTATTGTCAACTCCTCTTGTATCATTCTATGATACTCACCGTGATCCTGTTGGTTTGGGTTTTAAAATCCAAGGTTCAAAAGAAAAGTTTGTGGTTTTGAAAGAAAAATTGGTTTTAAAACATGGTGCGGTGGCAAAAGAAGTCTTTCATGGCATAGCCATTCTTGAGGTCTTGGCCAAGTCTAGCTTCCCGCTGACTGGTGTGTTCTAAATGTAGTGGTCAGGCAGTCAGGCCCTTCCAGGGTTTCATTCCTTCAGTTTTAGGATGTTTATTCCTGTAGTCGCTTCATCGCTGTCACGGTACATTACTACGTACCTGTGGTATGTTAAAAGTTCCTTTACATGCTCCTGTCCTTACTGCACTTGCCGTGGCAAGTGCGTAGTACTGGTGGTTTTTGGGTAAACCGATACCGGTCACGGTATGGTTTTCACTGGTTCTCGATTGTCTTGTTGACTCTTCCTTTGATCTTGTAGATCGTTTACTTGGGTTAATTACTCTTCCGAGTAACTTCTTAGTAAGTTTGACATGGCTGTCATTGATCTGGGTACTTCTCCAATCCTTGGAGGTTCCCACTCTATTTGGTTTAGTGTCGTTCCTTGTGGCTCGTTCCCACTCATTTGTGGTGGTTACTGAGCCTTCCTTGTTTAGGCACTACTCTTGTAGTCCTATTGAATTATATCTCATGGTTGTCCTTGTAGTTGTCTGAGCCGTACTGGCCAGGTGTTGCAGCCTTTTGGCGTTGTAATTTAGAGTTAATCACTTCTGACTATGTTCTTAGCCAGCTAGCATGCCGTTGGTGGTGCCGCTTGGCTTTTACTGTTGTCCCGCAGGCCTGTGTCTCGGGTCCCATTACTGTTCCTTTTCCAGTTCGTTGTACGTTTAGCGCTTCTTTTCCTGCTGCTGATTGATTAGCTAGGTTCTCGCGACTGCTAAGCACGTCGCCCCATGCTGTTGTAAGTTGTAGCCTCCTTATGGTTGGAGTGCTCATTCCACCGCTATTAAGTGCGGGTATTATTGTTCATCCGGGATTCATCTCCGGGTCTTCCATTTCTTGGAATCTACTACGTGTCGGTTCTTGTTTACTGTGTGATTGCTTCCCCACTGCCAGATCGGGTTTTCCGAGTATGAGAGGTCTTTCCTTCTCTCTGGCGTACTTTCCCAAGTTATACAATAGGGTTAGTGGAGGGCGGGTCTGGTATCATAGGTATCCGGTACTCACCGGTAGTTCCTAACTAGCATATCTCTAATGCTATCACTCAGCCCTTAGCCCTAAGCTTCTAAATCCTAACTCGGTGTTTCCTAAACTCGGTATTTCCAGTCATCAGAGCGATACTTCGCTCTGATACCACTTTTTGTAACACCCCTACCATTAATACGGTGCTTACCGTCCAATCTCCTTACAAATCAGATACACGCAGCGGATATATACTTACATACAATGGGTGATACAATGCCGTTAGTCACCCACGTGACTAACAAGGCAACTACTTCTACATACAGCGTCGGTCTGATGGACCGGAATATCCGAGTTCTACACACATACATTACATTCTCCAATTACTAATTCCGATACTAAAACTTCCCTTCATTACAATACTCCTTCATAGCCCATACAATACAATGTACATAACCGAGTTTACTAAGTTCCAAATACATATACAATACTTCTTCCAAGCTTCTATGTACTCATTAAGAGTCTATGTGTACCCATTCCTCACAACTATTTACTTCCCAAGTACAAGGGTGTACCACTTGATACACTTCTACATTCTACTTCTACTATCCGAGTGTAGTCACCGGTCTCATGCCTTGACTATGTCCTCTTCGGGTACCTGCACACTAAAAAATGTCCCCCGAAGGGGTCAGCTTTCGCCGAGCATGATAACCGCATACCCCGCGTACTAGTGAGGGTACGCCGACCACTTGGTCGAATACATGCAGTTCATTTTCATTCAAGTACATGCATACATGCTCTTAAATACAATACTACAATACTTACACAAGGAGTACACGAATACATTCCAACACATACCAAGAAGTTATACAAGTCCAACAATACTTACTTACCTTCTTCCGAATACACATTCACAATACCTGCACGTTACATAATCATTACATACCAAATCCATACACAATGCATATACAATGTCCAATACTGTGTTAGCTTCATTTGTCCACCCGGGTTAATCGGGTGGAGATTACTCTTTTACTCGTCTCATATTACTTACGCATACATACTCATACATACTTACGGATCCATACTTACTTACTCTTACTCTTACTCTTACTCATGTTAAGTCGTCGGGACCTCCGGCCCGGGGACTACACCGTCCCACCACCGGGATTTACTTGACTCACCAATCCGGGATGCTACCCATTTAAGGGGTTTGGGCCGCGGACCAGTTTAAGAGTCAGGAATTGCAGCCAACCTCTCGTGACTCCGCATCCTCACCTCACGGGCCGAAGCTATATCGGACTTGTACTCATTCCAATTTACTCTCTTAAGTTAGGAGTTAGATAGTTGGGAATTAGCACAAGTCAACATTCAAGCCACAATAATACAATACACACATACACATACATACGAGGTACAATACATTACACAAGTATAATACGAGGTTCGAATACCATTCATCCATCATTCATATATTTCATGAATTATACAAACTAGTGTTCAAGACAAATATCGAGAACAATACAATCACGCACAAGTAGGTGCAATATAGTCCGATTCATGCTTTTATCTTATTTAGGTGATCAAATAAGCACACAAATCGGGGTAACCAGATTAGGATACAGGGCATGAAGAAATCATACCGTTCACCGTTGTACGTGTTTCCGAACGTCCTCCGGTGTCACAAATAAAGTCCTATTATATACATAGCATTACACAAGCAATCAGCTAAGATTCACAAACCTTACTTCGCTTCTTAAGTTTTCCCGGTTCATACTTACTAATTCGAGTTATACAATTTCATACATTTTACATACTTATTAGTTTTTACTTGTACAATTTTATTTTCATTCTTTACTTACTTCACATTCTTATTCTAACTTGTTCCTACCCCTAATGGTTTTTAATTATGATTAATTAAGTCTCAAGTAACTTATATAACCATACCCAAACAATTCCTTATCTTACAACCCGTTAAAATTGCTCTCGGGTGAATTATAGTATTGGTCCGGGTCCTTATACAGGGAGCAAGTCCCGGACCCAAACATTGCTCAATCCTCGGCCTATTTTACAGGGGTGGTCCGGGTCCTTGTTTGGGACTTAAGTCCCGGACCACCACCTACTCTAACTCTCGTATTGTTTTTGACAAGTGGTCCGGGTCCTTGCACCAGGGGCAAGTCCCGGACCAGAAGGAAATTGAAAACTCACGTTTATTTTGAAAGGTTGGTCCGGGCCTTAATGTAGGACCTAGGTCCCGGACCAACAATGGTCTGTTACGACAGAAATATTTCCATGCTCTGTTTCATTGTCTTCTTCCTTTAATCACTTCCCTATGGTTTCTAATGTTAATATTATGTGTTTAACTACTTATCCAAGTATCTAACTCACCTAAATTCATCACCAAAATCAATTCTCTCAACCTACTGCTATCTCACCATCATTTTCACTATTCCACTTATTTCCCTCTGTTGCAGTTCAACGAGTTGCTGCTACTGCTTCTGATTTATTTTCATTCTCTTCTACAATGCTAACAGCTCTTAAGTGACATAGTTTCTAGGTAAATTTTGCCATAGCTTCCCCTATAACCTTACATTATCCTCACACTAATTCTTTCACAAAACAACATCGGTTCAACCTGCATCAGTTTATATATGCATCCGACAGTTACATATATATATATGTGCATCAGTTCAATACTTACACAACAGCAGTCTAAGTATTTTTGTTTGACAGATTTCAACTAATGTTAACTCTACCATTATGCTCATCTGTTTTATATGGTTACAGTAGGTTCTTCATTGGTTAAACAATATATATATATACGTACACACTCTCACATTTGCTCACGGTTGAACAGAGGTAAGTTTTTACCTTGTTTTTGCTTCTGTTTTGTTTTCTTTCCTTTCCTTCCTTTCTTCTGCCTTCTTTTCTTTCTCCACCGGTTACTTCACAAGTCTAACATCATAACCCACAGATTCAATACCAAGACTAACCTAACCTTACGTACGGTTAAATATAAGATTTAGGTTTAGCATTTCCTTTACCTCTCAAGAGTGCAAACAAAGCTTGGAGTGGTTCACGTACAAGGTTCCAACTCCACCAATGAGCTCAGAAACGACTAGAACACAAGGAGTAAACAAGGGTTTTTAGCTCAGATTTCGTTTTGCCTTTGAGGCTAGAACAAGTTAAAGTTTTTGAGAATGTTTTTACCTTAGAAGAACAAGAAGAAGGAGAGCCTTCTAATGGTAGTCCTGAAGCTCCAAATGGGGTATACCCATAAAAACGAAAATGCTCTTTTCTGGATTTTGAAAAGAGAGGATTGTTGCTCTTGAAGAGAGGAAGACGATGGTACAATTTTTGTGATTTTTGGAAGAGTATTGAGGGAGTTACAAAGGAGAGAAGTGAGGTTTTGTGTGAGTTCTCTTATTCCTCCATGGCTGTTCGGTGGTTTGGAGAAGAAGAAAGAACGAATTGAGAGAGTGAGGGGGAGTGAGTACGTGAGGAAATGAGTGAATTGGAGAGAGATTTGTCTTTTTGCAAATGGAAAGGCAACTAATAGTGTGAGAGGGGGGGCCAAATCGCAGCCCATACAGACCCATGTGGGTTTTGAATTTCTTTTTACAACATTGGACACATAAGTTCGTGTTATTTATGTTTCTACCCCACAACTTCCCGTTTTTGACAGTTTTTACTAATCTCTCGTTTTATTGATTTTATTGGTTCTAAAGCTTCACTAATATTTATTAATGATTATTTAGTTGACCAAAATTGTTACGAGTCTATTTAACCCGCTTAAAGTCACGTTTTCCCGGTTACCTCGAAAAACGCGCTTTAATGTTCGTTAGTGTTTTTAATCCACTTTAAGGATCCGTTTTCTTCGGGATTTGTTCCCTCTTATTTATTTAGACTTAATTAAGCCTTTAGAATTCTTATAATACGCTAACCGAGGTCTCATACCTCCTATGGTTATTTAATGCTTATTTAGCGGTTTTCGCCTTTTAAGCGTTTCTTTATTTCTTTTTGGATTTATTTTTCCTTACCAATATTATTTAGGCGTCATTAGGCCCTTAATTACATATTGGATTAAATTTTAATCCCTATATTTAAGTTCGGGGTATTTCACGAGCGTCCTACGGGACTAACACTACGTCGACTATAGATCGACTTATATAAACATACATATACGTTATTGTGATAACAAGACGGTTACTTGATATAATACCATAGTATTAATATTAAGTATATGGCAACCTAAGTAAAACACTTAGGAGCGAGTCACGACATTGTCGGTCTCTAGAGCATGGATCTCGAACACGAATATGACCTAGATTACTTCTAGGTATGCGTGAGACCCATTGGGCAGCCAATTGATAAATTATATTCTCCATAAGACTAAGAGCAGATCTTAAACATTATGAGAGAGAGATGGTATGAGTTGAGGTGAGGAATCCCGGTAGTTTACGAACTACTTGGTTGCGCATTTGTGATCACTGAGGGGTTCCCGATTGGGTTCCGCTCCAGGTTTATACCCATACGAGCCCTATTTGGATCGTGGGTCAGGTAGCTACCACTTTTATATGGACGTCTTACGAGACATAAGAGAATAGTCAGGGGCCTCCGGACCTCTGGCGAAATGAGCACCTTTGTGTGTACGGGAGGACTACTGTCCATGGTGAGGTTATCGGGTTGTCTTAACATGACGCCCAACTGGTATTTAATTAAACATGGTTGGATGGGGCCTTAAAGGCCAAGATAAATTAACTATAGAAACTATACGCTATGGCGAATGTACATTGTACATTATACTGTAATTATTCGATACGTTCGATATACAATTGTTGTTTGTGATATTTTATGACTGTTTGAATTGGATGGATGGTTGAATGTTTATGAATGTTTGGATGGAGGATTATGTATATTATACATGTATATTACAGTATTGATTATAACTGTAAATGGAAAAGCATGAAACCAATCTAATAATAAGATGGTTAAAATGACTAAGTGACCATTAGGGTCCAGGCCCGGCATACTCAGCGTCTATCGTTGATACTACACCATATGCAGGTTGTTGATTATCGCCGAAGCCGAAGTGCGGGAACAGGGTAATTAGAGTTTATTTGATTACCGCACAGGGAGTTTGTTTGTATAGCAAAGAAGATGGTGAAATGTATTATGGTACAGTTATGTATATTTGGGATTTGGGTAGACGCTCACTTGTCGACATTTATGGTTTATGGAATTAGTATGATGTATAGGAGTTTTCTCGTTATCACGGCAGTTAGCAGTTTGTTTATGTTGGAAGTTGGATGTAGTTTGGCTTCGTTGCTCGCATGGGTGAGTAATGGCCGGTGACACCCGAGTGAGTATTGTTATTATTATTAATTCTTCCACTGTAAGACGTTTTATTTATTGCTACGTGAGAGATTATTACGTGTTTATGGAGAGGGGTGTTACAGCAAGTGTTATCATCTCCATGGGAGAGATAACGTACTTGCACGAAGGAGAAAGGGGTATGCGAACAACATTAAATCAGAAGATCAACCAGAGCAGAATAACAACGAAGAGGGATTCACTTCTAAGCAGCTTCAACAGATTTCGGAGCTTATTTGAGCCGCAAATTCAGGGTTGAAATCAGAAGAACCATGCTACAACAATTTTTCAGGTAGCAAGTCTAATTGCACTGAAATTTGCCTTACTAGTTCGCACAATTTGCTTAAAAACAGATGGATTCTCGATTCGGGATCAACGGACCACATAACTGGAAATAAATCATGTTTTGCAAACCTGAGAAAGTTACAAGTGGAGAAGACGATTGTTTTGCCCGATGGCAGATCGCGGCGTGTTGAAATGGTTGGAGATGTAGGGTTTGGCAGTGTTTTTTGGCTCACAGGGGTTTTGTTTGTACCGGAGTTTAAATTCAACTAGATTTCGGTAAAGAAGCTGACTAATGATTGCAATTCCTTTGTGATTTTTGGTTCGACTGTGTGTTTTCTCCAGGACCGTTTGACGGTGGAGACTAAAGAAATCGGGAAGGTCCAAGCTGGGTTGTATGTGCTCGATTCCATCTATGTGGGCCGTGAAAGCTTGGGCTGCGAGAATACAAAGGCCAGAGGAGTGGACCTTGGGGCTTCCATCGGCACCGGAGATAATAATGGGCTGATTTCTGTTTGCAATAGTAGTACATTTAGGAGATGTTTCTTTTATTAGTTCTGAAGCTAGAGAGTTACACATTAAACTTGGACATGTACCTCTCAAAAAGCTTGTTACAATGGGATTAATAAAGCAGTATGATTTTCATTTGGGTTACGCTTGTGTTGTTTGTTATAAGAGTAGGGCCCAACGGTTGCCGTTCAGTCATTCTTGCATAAAGACGTAGAAACCATTTGAGATGGTTCACATAGATGTGTGGGGTCTTTTCAAGGTCGAAAATCATAATGGTTATAAATACTTCATTTGTTTCGTTGATGACTTCACCAGAACCACGTGGGTTCAGCTTCTAAAGGATAAGAGTACAGCCTGGGGTACAATCGTACGATTTATTACTATGGTTGAACGACAGTTTGAGGCAAGGGTAAAGATTATCAAAACAGATAATGCTAAGGAACTTGGTAGCTCCAATGAAGGTAAAAATTTTCTTTTTCAGAAAGGTATTGTTCATCAAACCACTTGTGCTCATACTCCACAGCAAAATGCAGTGGTTGAAAGAAAACATCGATATCTTTTGGAGACTGTCAGAGCTTTGTATTTTCAGTCTAATGTACCACTGGTTTATTGGGGTGAATGTATTCTTCATGCCACTTATTTAATCAACCGTCTTCCTACCAAGGTTTTGGAAGGAAGAACACCGTTTGAGAGTTTATATGGGCACAAGGTTACATATGATACCATCCAACCTATTGGATGTTTGTGTTATAGAACCTTTGCTACTCACAAAGAAGGAAAATTTGCACCAAGAGGACAGGCTTGTGTTTATCTTGGGGAAGACCCTAGGAAGAAAGGACACAAAGTTTTGAGCATTGAAACGCGAGAAGTAGAAGTTTATAGAGTGTTAAATTTCATCATAATGTTTTTCCTTACACAGGGGATATAAAAGGTTGTGACATCTCTCATCCTTCTGCTCAAAGTCATACAAACAATGTTCACATGTTTCTTGATAATGAAGAAAGAGAGCCTCCAGTTGTTTCTTTAGAGCAGCCCACGCCTACTAATGTTGTTGACCAAACGACTCAGGCTCGACATTCCAGTCGGGAGAGCCATATGCCAGGTTATTTGGATGCTTATGTTTGTAATACATCTTTTCAAGAAGTTTTGGATGCAAGAGTTTACAGAGATAGTGGCAGTGGTTTAAATCCTTACAAGATATGATAGTCTTACAGATGTCAAGCCTGACACTTGCATAGCATTATCGTCTACTGTTTATGATGATTCTACAGTCACATTAGATATGAAAGAGCCACATTCTTGTAAAGAGGCATCATTGTTCGTTAATTGGCAAGAGGCCATGCGCGCAGAGTTACAAGCTCTTAAGCAAAATGATACTTGGGATATTGTCACTTTACCACGAGGCAAGAAAGTGATTGGGTGCAAATGGGTTTATAAAGTCAAACTGAAGTCTGATGGGTTGTTGGAGAGATACAAAGCACGGGTGGTAGCTAAAGGGTTCACACAATGACATGGTATTGATTACACAGAAACTTTCTCACCGGTAGTGAAGTTAACAACAATCCGAGCTCTTATTGTCACATCTCTACACAAAGGTTGGGTTATTAATCAGCTTGAAATGAACAACGCTTTCCTGCATGGAGATTTGGATGAGAAAGTTTACATGAGACTTCCTAATGGATTAGATGTTGACGGAGCCACTAACAAAGCTTGTCTGCTTAAGAAATCTTTGTACGGTCTTAAGCAAGCTTCGCGACAATGGTTTTCTAAGCTGGCAAGTTTTCTTAAAACTCTTCATTTTACTCAGTCAAAAAAATGATTATTCCTTGTTTTTCAAGGATACAAATGATGGGAGGATTTTTCTTGCTGTATATGTTGATGATATTCTGATTGTGGGTGTAAAACAAAACGATGTGGAGAAGGTTAAACATGCTTTGGACATAACTTTAAGATCAAAGATTTGGGTCTCTGCACTATTTTCTGGGGATAGAATTTGTTCCAGCACATGGTGTGTTCTGTCCCAGCGCAAATTTTGCTTGGATCTTATTGAAGAATATGGGTGTCAAGACAAAAGAATAGTACACGGGCCTATGGTTGTGGGCAAGCAATTGTTATCAGCTGAAGGAAATATTTTACATGATCCTACTACTTATAGACGTCTTGTTGGGAAACTTAATTATTTGTTTAATACTCGGCCTGACATTAGCTATACAATTCAGAATCTAAGTCAGTTTATGCAGAATCCCACAGATATTCACATGGAGGCAGCTTTGCATGCACTTTGCTATGTTAAAGGTACTATCAATTATGGGATATTGCTTGCCAATAGAAGACGTTCACAGTTGAAATTGATGGCATATTGTGATTCTGATTGGGCAGCTTGTCCTAATACACGAAAGTCAGTATCTGGGTATTATGTATTTCTGGGGGACAATCCGATTTCCTGGAAGACAAAGAAGCAAGGGTCTGTTTCTCTTTCTAGTGCAGAAGCAGAGTATCGGTCTCTCCGACGGGTTACAACGGAGTTGACTTGGTTGTCACGCCTTTTGTACGAACTTGGAGTTGATGGAATTACGCCAATACCAGTTAAGTGTGTGATGAGTGTCTAAATGAGCATGTTTTAGGGGAGTATTTCATATGTTTAATCAACACTTTTCATGCTCATTTCTCCACTCTAGCTTGTTTTCCTCTAGTTTTGTGTTTCATTGGTTCTTACACATTCATTGTTTAAACAGGAGGAATAACATAGATAGGAGTAAAGTAGATGAAGAGAGGAACGCGTGGGCGCAAACGGATCCAAAATCGGAGCTGAAACGAAGAAGATACAGCATTTCGAAGTTAGCCTACTGGAATCGACCGACCCACAGGTCTGGGTCGGTCGTGGGTCGGTCGGACTTTTAAAAGAGCGTGATTTTTGTCCCCGAGCTACTGGAATCGACCGACCCATAGTCTGCGTCGGTCCATGGGTCGGTCGGACTTTAAAAAACACGTTTTCGGCCCCGAAATTGCTCCTGGACGCGACCGACCCACGGGACCGACCCAGGGTCGGTCGGTCGGGTCGAAAATTTGCCCAGATCTGCGTTTTAAAACGGGGAATTTTGGGAAAAACTTCCCCATTCTTCATTCAGTCGGTTCCGCCCCAAAAACAGAGAAAGAGGCGATTCCAAGGAGAAAAGAAGAGGAGAAGAGAAGAAGAAGAAAGAAGAAGAGAAGGGAGGAGAAGAGAAGAGAAGCTCACCTCCTTCCAAGCTCCATTAATGGCTACTTCTATCCCTTGCTCTTTTATTTTCTCTCCTATGGCTGTGTAGAATCATTTGTAGCTAGGGATTGGGGATTTTGTCCCAAAATCCCTAAACTCCATTGTGATTCTTGAACTCTTATGGTTTATTTTAGTTTTAGTTTGAGCTTAATGAAGATGATTATTGAGTGTTTATGACTTCTAAACTTGTTGCTCATGATTTGGGGATTTGTTAAGGGTTTTGCTCAATTTGTCTTCTATGTGTTAAATTGGTTGGTTTGGCCTACCGATTAGTTTAGCATTATTGTGGGATTCTATCAAAATGTTATTCAGAGATAGAAACCTAAACTGTTAGAGACTAAAACGGTGTACTCTGATTTCGATAATTTTGAGATTAGACTACATTGCAACCTTAGTGGAACTTGAGCTTAGTGCTATCGATTGACCCGGGGCTTAGATGAATGAGAAGTCTCGATTAAATTGGTTAGGATTAGTAGGCCTAGATTAGGTTGCTAATTAATTAAGCGTTCCCGTGGTTTAGCTATGAGTTCGAGGTTCGACAATCGGTAGTAAGGGGAGGACGGGTGCAAATATCCATCCCGGGCTACACCTATCCTAAATAGTTAGTTTAGTGTTTATTGCTTTTCTTTATTTCTCCAATTACAACCCAAAAACCCAAAACCCCTAATTTACATTTATGCACTTTTGTATATATCCTCTTGCACATTTACTAAGCTTATAATTAGCTAGATAGTTACGAAGTCCCTGTGGATACGACCTTGTTGTACTACAATGATTGGGTTCACTGCCCATAGTTAGCAAGATAGTTCCACCACTGTTTTGCACAACAAGTTTTTGGCGCCGTTGCCGGGGACTTCAGTCCAACTATTTGTTTATTATCAGTTTAGTTTCTGTCATATTTTTCATTTCCTTTATTTCCCCCTTTTGTGTATAAATTTGTGTTACTTTTTTTAGGAACCTATCTCTGATGGATGGTCTTGATGATCAAGCAGAAGATTGTTACGGCTACACCTCTGGAGCAACCTACGACCAATACATTGATTGTCAAGGGTGTGGATCCTTTCATATGTGCCCTCCTTGTGAGGATCTAATCTCAAGATCGGAGACTCTCATGGAGAACCGGTTCTTATCTGTCAATCCAAACCCCACTGAACAAGACATCAGTCGATGGATCAGGTGCCAAGAGAGTGGAGGAGACCAGAAGAGTGCTTATTGTTCTGAGATCACGGCAAGGGTAGATTCACCCACTCTGGAGGATCTTAGTGCTAGAATGAACACCATCGACATGAACCAGCTCATTACACTAGCTCGAAGGGAGCAACAACCAGAGAGTGAAATGGTCCATGAAGTGGAGCATCAGACTAAGGAAAAAGACCTCGACATGAACCAACTGAAGCTCTATGCCAAATTAGTAGAGATGAACGCGATGATGGAAGGTCTACTAAACCTTGCATCGCAGCAACCGGAGAGCGAAATGGTTCATAAAGTGGATCACCTTACTGAGGACTTGAGTTGCTCTCTATCACCTCCCCCGTTCGAACCTGAGAAAACGTCATTCAACCATCTGCCTGAGTTCGAAGACAAGCCATCAGAGGACCGCTTCCACCTTGACTTCATGGAGTCTCCTCCCTCTGAAGTCAACTACCGTTATTTCCCCTCCTTCTCTGTGCTCCACCCAGAAGATGAGGATGGACACATCCTCAACCTTGAGGAGGAGGAGATGCCGCCTCCCTCGAGCCATCAGAGGAGAGTGCTATAATCAACTTCAAGGAGCCACCTCCCTCTGAAGTTGATTTTCATCAAGGCTCTTCCCATGAGCCTCACCAAGAAGTTGAGGACATTTACATCCTCGAATTTGAGGAGGAGGAGGAGCCATCAAACTTTGATCTTCACTTGAAGGATCAAGGCCCCCACCCGTGCACTAATGAAGTTGGGTGGAAGCTCAACGTACACCCGCTAAGTGTGGAGGCCACCTTCCCATTTGATCCGGGACCAAAGATTGAAGACAAAGTCCGCCCCGGAGTTCACCCTGCACCGCTCACTGAAGATAAGGATGTTTACATCCTTGAATTTGAAGAGGAGGCTCCACCACAGTTTGATCCTCGTACCAAGGATCACCCACCTCAACACTTCCACCTGATGAACGATCGGTGGAGTTTACACTTTCACATCCTAAGTGTTGAGGCCACATTTCCTTTTGATCCGGGTCGTTCTTCATTGCTAGATGATGCCCGCCCAACCCACCCGTTGAAGCCGACTTCAACGTTCATATTCGATCCCGGATGACTTCACGGTGGTATGGTCTAGCCAAAGACCTTAAAGAAGGGCCGCTTACCGGGAGGCAACCCGGATTTCATTTCGTGTCTGTCTTTTAAATTCGTTAGTTTAGATTTTGCATTGTTTTCAATAATGGGCTATTTTGGCATTCTTTGGACTTGCCCTTTTACGCCCAATTGGTGGCGTCTGTGTTGTGAATATTTTGGAAACAGGTAAGCCCCTCTGAAAAAGGGATGGAATTAGGAACAATTACAAAGGAACCTCTGCGAAATTTTCCAAGAGGACCTTCATCTCCAACGATTGAAGGTAGCACCTCAACGACCCCTCCCACTAGCAATTGTGCGGGCACCCTATCTTCCATCCGCATCTTATCGGGGAGTACTCATTTCACCCTTTAATATTTGCCCACAACGACTCCACTATTTTTATTTCCTGTTTTTGTTTCGTTCTCCTTTGGTTTTGTTTTTGCTACCCTTAACTCCAGTTGTAGTTTGGTTGCTTCTATTGTTTATGCGGGTGCAACTTCAAGTCCACACCGCAATCAAGCAACGCTACTTGAGGCTGAAGCTCAAGTGTGGGGGAGTTCTATAAACTGATAACAATAGCAATCTCAGGGGAGTTCTAGTTTCTTTTAGTTTTCATTCTCTCTTCTCTAATTTTGAATCTGCAAATCTGTGGATAGCTGCTGTGGTATAATGGTGTTTATGTCCCTTGCGTTTCCTCTTTTGCCTGCTTCCTGAAAAGGTCTTCTGAAACCTTCCCCAGTTTGTTTGGTGAACAATGAGGACATTGTTCAAGTTAAGTGTGGGGGAGTGACCTTTTTGGCGAATTGCGTGCTTAAATGTTAGATCTCTCTGCTTATCTTGTGATTGTCCAAAATCAAAAACTTGGACCCTTGTGTTGTGGTTGTTCTCATTAAGAACAAATACTATTATGAGTTGTGGGATAAATGCTTAAATTTTTCTTTTTGATTGCTTTTGAGGAGCATTTTACATGCGGTGTGGCCAAGTGATCTTATATGGTTGGATTTTTATTGCTTTGGGGTTCCTTCTGTCTTCTTCTTAGGGATTGCTAAGGGGTGCTTCTTCGTGAAAATCCTTTAAGGGACTTGTAAGACGCCATTGGTAACCAACAATGAGAGTTGAGTGTTCTTAAATGCAAAGGCTTGATGCCAAAATTTTATCCTCATCTATTATGCAAAAGTGAAACAAATGCATAAATCTATTTTTCCTTTTGTTTTCTTCTCAATGCCCATTCTTGAGAGAAGTTGGCTATGGTAAAAGCTCTCCAAGTTACCAAATCTTTAGAACTTTGAAGCACTCCGGATCATACCCCGAAACTCTAGTTTTTGTTTTTCCCCTAAGTACACCCATGCCACCACTAAGAGATGGTTCACACTCCTCAAAGGTTTTAATCACTTTTTGCTTCTTCTCTTATCCTACAATTCATGTTAGTATTTGTTAGTCTTGAGCATTCCTTACTTGCTTGGGGGCTTGGTTTTGCTTGAGGACAAGCAAAAAGGTAAGTGTGGGGGTGTGATGAGTGTCTAAATGAGCATGTTTTAGGGGAGTATTTCATATGTTTAATCAACACTTTTCATGCTCATTTCTCCACTCTGGCTTGTTTTCCTCTAGTTCTGTGTTTCATTGGTGTCTTACACATTAATTGTTTAAACAGGAGGAATAACATAGATAGGGGTAAAGTAGATGAAGAGAGGAACGCGTGGGCGCAAACGGATCCAAAATCGGAGCTGAAACGAAGAAGATACAGCATTTCGAAGTTAGCCTACTGGAATCGACCGACCCATAGGTCTGGGTCGGTCGTGGGTTGGTCGGACTTTTAAAAGAACGCGATTTTTGTCCCCGAGCTACTGGAATCGACCGACCCATAGTCTGGGTCGGTCCCTGGGTCGGTCGAACTTTAAAAAACGTTTTCGGCCCCGAAATTGCTCCTGGACGTGACCGACCCACGGGACCGACCCAGGGTGGGTCGGTCGGGTCAAAAATTTGCCCAGATCTGCGTTTTAAAACGGGGAATTTTGGGAAAAACTTCCCCATTCTTCATTCAGTCGAGTTCCGCCCCAAAAATAGAGAGGAAGACGATTCTGAAGGAGAAAAGAGAGAAGAAGAAGAAGAAGAAGAGAAGAAGAAGAAGAAGAGAAGAGAATGGAGGAGAAGAGAAGAGAAGCTCACCTCCTTCCAAGCTCCATTAATGGCTACTTCTATCCCTTGCTCTTTTATTTTCTCTCATATGGCTGTGTAGAATCATTTGTAGCTAGGGATTGGGGATTTTGTCCCAAAATCCCTAAACTCCATTGTAGATTCTTGAACTCATTTATGGTTTTATTTTAGTCTTTGAGCTTAATGAAGATGATTATTGAGTGTTTATGACTTCTAAACTTGTTGCTCATGATTTGGGGATTTTTTAAGGGTTTTGCTCAATTTGTCTTCTATGTGTTAAATTGGTTGGTTTGGCCTACCGATTAGTTTAGCATTATTGTGGGATTCTATCAAAATGTTATTCAGAGATAGAAACCTAAACTGTTAGAGACTAAAACGGTGTACTCCGATTTCGATAATTTTGAGATTAGACTACATTGCAACCTTAGTGGAATTTGAGCTTAGTGCTATCGATTGACCCGGGGCTTAGCTGAATGAGAAGTCTCGATTAAATTGGTTAGGATTAGTAGGCCTAGATTAAGTTGCTAATTAATTAAGCGTTCTCGTGGTTTAGCTATGAGTTCGAGGTTCGACAATCGGTAGTAAGGGGAGGACGGGTGCAAATATCCATCCCGGGCTACACCTATCCTAAATAGTTAGTTTAGTGTTTATTGCTTTTCTTTATTAGGAAAATTCACGAGATACCCCTGTTTTCTTTCGTAATTCACAATATACCCCTGTGATTTTAGTAATTCAACTTTAAACATGCTTAAATGTAGTCCAAAATTGATGAAACTTTACATGGACGATGCTAAAGTGTTATATTTTGGTCCAATATCAAATTTGAAGTTTTTAAGCTCACATGTGACCTGTGGGACCCAATGAACAGTCACATATTCAATGGGTCCCACAGGTCACATGTGAGCTTAAAAAGCTTCAAATTTGATATTGGACCAAAATATAACACTTTAGCATCGTCCATGTAAAGTTTCATCAATTTTGGACAATATTTAAGCATGTTTAAAGTTGAATTACCAAAATCACAGGGGTATATTGTGAATTACGAAAGAAAACAGGGGTATATCGTGAATTTTCCCTTCTTTATTTCTCCAATTACAACCCAAAAACCCAAAACCTCTAATTTACATTTATGCACTTTTGTATATATCCTCTTGCACATTTACTAAGCTTATAATTAGCTAGACAATTACGAAGTCCCTGTGGATACGACCTTGTTGTACTACAATGGTTGGGTTCACTGCCCATAGTTAGCAAGATAGTTTCACCACTGTTTTGCACAACAGTGTGATAATCAGCCAGCTATTCATATAGCTCGTAATCCTGTTTTTCACGAAAGAACAAAACACATTGAGATAGATTGTCACTTCGTCCGCGAGAAAATTCAACAAGGTCTGGTGGATGTCGTGTATACTCATACTACTGAACTACTTGTAGATATGTTGACAAAAGTTCTTCCCGGTACAAGGTACAAAGAGCAAATTCAGCGCATGGGAATGTCAAATAGTACCAACACCAAGCCTAGGTAAATTTTTTACCTACGGCTTATGGGGGGTATTAGAGATTGATATATTTGGTTAGTTAGTATTTTGGTTTGTTAGTATCTTAGAAGATAAAGAAGAATATCTTTTGTAACAAACTAAATATTTTCATTGTTTTATCTTTACATCTTTTATTAGTTAGCATAAATACAAGAACAACTAGGGCTGTAATACATACTTCACATTCAATATACAAGTTTCCATTGTCTTTCTACCGTAATCACAAACAGAATACAAATCCACAAATATGTTCCTATCAATTTCTAACACCGATAGCCACCCTAGTCCGATACTATAGTCAATTGCATATTAGGTTGTGGGGCTCGTTCAGTTGTTTCTGGAGGTGGTGGATAGTCACACGACCCTCTTCATCTCTGTTTGTACGGTTGGTTTCCAGCATCTGTAGGAGGTGGGTTGCCATTGATAACGTTTGAAGGATACTGTAGCTCTATCCTTGCTGGCACCTATTGTGAGAAATCTTGAGTGAAGTTCCTTAAGCGACGGTAGTGATCAACATCCAACATTTGAGAAAGGCGTGTGGCAAAGTCCCTAACACCTTGATCAACTGGAATCTTCTAGAGCTGCTTCATACCAGACAACTTTTGAAGCAAATGAAACAAGGGATTAATTAGCAAACTTATTTAATTATGGAGCACACAAACGCGCACGCACGCACACATTCACACACATTCACTCTCTCCCTCTCTCTCTCTCTCACGCACACACACACACACACATATATATATATATATACATATATACAACAAGAAAGTATTTTTACCACAATGACATTCCTACTGCTCTCCTCAGTGTACCAAGCAACAAAATGCTGAAGGTACCGCACTATGTAAGTGCTCCTCAAGTCTAGCGGGACGCTTCTTGGCAATTGGGCAGTCGGAATCCTATACTTTTCCCTGGTGTTCCCACATCTGGTTATGGTCTCGGAAAATGTACCACCAGGCTGCATTAGTCTTGCCGGTCCTCGTCACCACATTTAGCATGTCAGAGTCGAGTGGGCCGGTAGGTATGGGCTGGTCAACCCTAAACTGGCGAAGAACCCGGTCTAGTTGCTGAACCTCAACCACATTGTTGTGGATTAGAAAAACCACTATAGTGAACTACTCCAGATACTGTGATCTAGTACCATATGGTTGCCAAATCCACTATACAATGTAATAATAAATATTTATACTAACACAAACACTATTGAACAAACCAAAAATTGAAGATTGTAGAAGTAAATGTATATCACCTCTTCCTCACTCGAAGGAACCCGTAATGAATCCAAAGTCTACCGGGCCGCATTTGCAGTAATGCTATCCAGCTTTCCATTGTATCTGTCAAACAATGGATGCAATGATGTTACTACAATTCAAATATGTTGTTCATGTAATTGACTATGACATATGTTTTTAAACATATGGGCAAGGGCATGGTGAGGTGAGAGATTGATAGGATCAGCGCTAGGTCATGGACGGAAAGCTGGAATACGCTCATATGCCCATACTATCAGAAGCTTATTGCATCCATTCAGATACTTTGTGTCAAACGTCATCGCATTGCACATCTCTATGTAGAAATGTAAGAAGCACAGACCCCCAACTAAGTGTACACGCGTAGTCGAAATCCTCTAGCAGTCTGAGGTATATCACATCAACTTTATCCCCATTTGAGTTGGGGAACAACAACCCTTCAATCAGCCTTAGCATGAAAGCTCTAGCATGCTACTGATGAGTGATGGGATTACGCTGACCGAAATGAGGTTCGGTCTTGATGAATCTCTTAGCAAGCCATGCGATCGGTATCAAATTGCCTTTGTAAGAACACGGGACGACACACAGTAACCGCAAGCACTCTGCATTCACATCTACAACACTAGTGTTGAAGCAGATAGGCATCCCCTCAATAGCGAGCCCAAACAATAGATGCACATCCTCCAGGGTAATGCTGACCTCTTCGAATGGCATCAAAAAAGTGTGTGTCTCAAGACGCCATCTATCAATCAGTGCACTAATGATGCCAATGTAGTTTTCAGCCTCAAGTTGCTGGCACGTACAAACCAGCCCTAGTATATACAGTAAAATAGCACATTGTGGGGCGATATCACCCTTCCAACAAACCCAGATCTCAAGATCATGTTCCTATACTGTCCATATCTCTACAATCCAGAAGGTCCACAGTTACTATTTCTATAATTTAGTGATTTAATATCATCACTTAATTTAAGTTCATATTAATCTACTAAGTTAAGTGGGTTGTAATATTTATTAGTCACATTAACAACAACTTTGTAATTACTATTTAGTTGATTAATTAAGCACAATCATCATATACACAAATCAAGAACTACAATTAAATACTAAAAATCATTCCAATATAATTAATTACTATACAGTTATAACCTACTGTAATTCAAACAAACATATAAATTAACTACATCCCACTATGTACAAATAATTCTAACATTGAATTAACGCATCATTAATAAAGTTAAGTGCAGTTCAATAATCTACAAGTTAAATTATCAACAATTATTTAATTATTGTTTAGAATCAAACACTTAACTAATCCTAATGATCAGATACTCAATCAAGGGATTACAATTAAATACTACAATTCATTCTAGTATAATTAACTGTTCTACAATTAAAAGAAATGATAAATAAAATAACATTCAATTTAACTACATCGGACTATTAATTAAGCTAACTGTTAAGTTAACAACTAATACTAACATTATTATATAAAAACCATGTGCTAACAAATTAAAGCAACTATAACAAACTAGTAAATAATATAACCTACAGTAAAATTTATTTACTACAAATATTAACCGGGTCACGAGAAGCATATGTTGCAGATATATGAGTCGTCTGCAGACTGAAAGGCTCGAACTCCACTGGACCTTGCTGCCCAATCTCATACTCGTCCCCCGATCTACTTATGTTGTGCTATAATTAAAGCCCCAATGCTCCACTTTGAACCAGCTCTTTCAAAAACCCAGAAAGAATACAATTTGAAGAATTATGAGAGGAGGTGGTGATGACCAAATTTTGGTTGCCAATACTACTATCATCGTCTAGGGCACGCATAAAATAGGAATGTTGGTCATAGGCTTTTTACGCATAAGATGATAATGGAGTTATCGGCATACGGAAGCCGATAACGCCTCTATCAGCTTATGTGTAGTAATATTAAAGGTGCTGGTCAATAGTATACTCAAGTCATGCCGCTTGTTATTTCTGATTCTCAAGGTGCTTTTGTTCAAGGTCAAATGATCACAGATCAAATCATGATTGCCCATGAACTGCTGCATAATATGAGACGGTCAACAACGAAACACCATGGTCATTTTGCTTTCAAAGTCGACATGTCAAAGGCCTTTGACCGTGTTGAGTGGTCTTTTGTCCTGGATGTTCTCAATGCTGTGGGTTTCCATCCGACGTGGATTTCTCTTGTCCGTAACTGTATTACTTTGGTATCAACTACCTTATTGACCAACGACTATCTAGGCCACACTTTCACCCACAACGAGGTTCGCGTTAGGGAGATCCCCTGTCTCCTTTCCTCTTTGTCTGTTGCATGAAGGTGTTAACTTCATCATTGCAATTGGCTTCAGATGTGGGAACATATAAAGGTTTTAAGATTAGGGAACTAGGCGTTGATGGGACAAACCTTTTGTTTGCTGATGAATGTGTTTTGTTTGGTGAAGCATTTGTACCTAATGTTCAGGCACTCTTTGATACTCTAGATGATTTCAGCACGCATCAGGTCAATGTAGCAACCCACACAAATCTACGATCATGTTCTCTAAAGGTGTTTCATCACCCCTACATTCGCATCTCACACAATTGTTAGGTACTCGGGAAGTGCTCGACTTTGGTATTTATTTGGGCTTCCTAAGTCATGTAGGTCGTAATCGCACATCTGTCTTCAACTACATCAAGGATAGAGTTGCTAAGCGTATCCAAGGATGGAATAAGCATGTTTCCTAGGCAGGTCGGGCGGTTCTTATCAAATCAATGCTTCAGTCAATACCCATATATGTTATGGCCATTATTAAACTCCCTGTCACAGTTGTACGATAGATCCAAGCTTATAGCTAGCTTCTGGTCGACAGGCACAACCACTAAAACCACACTTCATTGGAAAAAATGGTCAATGTTTCATGCACCGGATTCAGGCGGTTTGGGCTTCAAGGATTTGCATCGGGTAAATTGTGCTTTGTTAACAAAACAGTTTTAGCGTATCCTTACCAATCCTCAGTTACTGATTTCTAGGATTTACAAGACAACTTCTTAACTCAAACGATGCCAAACTTGAGGCCAATTTGGTGAGCACTTCACAGTGTCCGAGATTTAGTTCAGGAAGGCGCACACAAACAAATAGTCAATGGTCTATCAACTGCCATCAACGACATGTGGATTAATAAAAAACCAGGTGGTCCCATACTTATGGAAGATTCCTTCAACAGTGTCCTCCCAAGCTTTGGTTTCTATGTTTATTCTTCCACAGACTCGCGCATGGAATGTCCCCCTCCTGAACCAGTGTTTTGACACTGAAGATGTCCAAGATATCCAGGCCCTTTCGCTAGAACCTCAAGCTGCACCACATGACTTCTGGTACTGAGGTCATACAAAACATGGAAACTTTTCTGTAAAGACTACATATAATGCAAATCTCCAAAATGTGTTGTTCTTTGTTCCTTCCTCAACTATAGCTCCTTTAGGGAAAGCGGTCAAGAAACTATGAAAATATGCCCTACCACCTCGTATACACCACTTTGGTTGGAGACTTCTACAAGGCTTTCTCCCATGTAAGGCACTGTTCCATGCAAGGATTGTCAGTATCCCTGAACATTGTCTACTATGTGGCTAACTTGAGACTTAATTTGATGCATGTTTTTATGTCTTGCCCGCATGTTACAACCTTTTGGACTACACTACATTTCCCTAAGCCTAAATTGCAGATCTGGTGCTCTTCGTGATTGGTATCTTCATATGTGCCACACTGCCTCATCCACCACCCTTGTGGCATTAACCACCTTTTATGGAGTCCGTTGCCAATATAACCATCATCAAGTTAATTCTCTGATGTGGGGATGGAGCCAGGCGCAGAGCTACTTACAGATGGCACTTTCTTGCAATGCAACATCTCTTGCAAGTTTGGACATTCATAGGCAACAACATCCGCATTGGTATGAAATTTACACTGATGTAGTTTGAATGCTGGTTTCATGGGGTTGGGTATTTTGGCACTGGGATCCAATGAGAAGTCTCTCCTTTGCGGGGATTAGTGGTGCCAAAACAGATCTCCTGCCTACAACAATTGAAGCACTAGGTGTTGAGTTTGCTATAGAAGCAGCAAAACAAGCTTGACTCACACACGTCCGTATCCTAACGGATTGCAAACTGCTAATTGATTACCTGACAAATGATCACCCCGGTTTTTTGGACGATGCTTCTAAGAAAGTTTTAGATCATGTTCTTTCAAATATCTCTTGATTTACTGACATCTCTTGGTTTTACATACCAATGGATCATAATTTGGATACCCATAGTCTAGCTAATCATGCTAGGGGAACGGAACAACACACAATTTGGTTGTATGTTATTCCGCAATGTATCAAATCAATATGTTCTTAATACAATATACTCTTAAAAAAACACTTTGGAGCCGTTTATTGAAAATAGACACTCATATGACAATATTAATTAATAATATATTTTTGGATATACATATATAAATGTGTGTGAATTTTTTGTTGTTTAGATGGATTATTCATTAATTATGGATTGACTACCAAAATAAAAAGCGTAAATTTTAAATTGTTGAGACAAAAAAAGCAGTTGACTCAATAGCACCGGCTGCAATAAGGGTTCAGTGTCATTATGTTAATAAACAATGGCTTGGGGTATGTTAACTAGTTGGTCCACTACACAAACGAAACTTCATTAGTTCAGGGACTTGAGAATGGAACAAAAAGCAGGGAGATTGGCCTATCTTCCAAAGAGAGATGCAGCCATGTTAAAGAGACAATTATTTCACTTATACACATATCTGGGTGGGATAAAATATATGACAGGGTTACCTAATATTGTAATCATCCTGGATCAACAAAAAGAATATAGCACCCTTTTTTAATGTATTACTTTGGAAATCCCGACAATTTGATTAATCGATACAAATTGTGACCCCGATCTTGCAGATATTTCGATTCTGGCGAACGATGACGCTATAGCTTCAGTTCGATTAATTCTCATAAAATTAGTATTCACAATTTGTGAAGGTCATTCTAGCTATATACGAAAGCCTGATTCATAATAAAAAATGACTTCCGTGAACCCTTCTTAAGATCTAGACTAAATTTAGTTAAAGTATTTATTATTTATAGAGTAAATATTTTAAAATTAAGAAGATTGCAGCAAATTATACTTGTTAAATTATTTGCAAGGATAAATTATAACTTAACTTAAAAATACAATTTTTTTTATCAAGAATATACAAGGGAGATAATATTTTGTTATGGTAATTCGTAACTTATTAACGCGCGCAATATTTGACAAATCATGACTAGCACTGTATGAATCATAGAAACATAATCCTCCGCACTTTCCAAAAAAAAAAAAACCTCCGCGTGAGTGTCTACGTGTTATATAGATGAAGATGAGATGGAGGAAAATGTCATCAATAATGGTTATTCAGTGGGGAACTATTATATGAAGTGATAATGTGCATGCATCCATCGATTATTATTGATTGACGTGACGTTCAACGCGCCACGTAACATTTCGTGGCAAGCTGGTCGACCAACCATATATCGAACATAGATTTTAGCACATTTGGACGTGCCACAATAATCCATTTGTATTGTATACACGTATGTATGATTGCGTAATATAATCTGTCACGTCGTAATCAATCAGCTCTTTCTGTTCACGGTTCATGTGCTGTATCCTGGCACAAGTGTCGCTCACTGCAAACATATACTAGTAGATTATACTTGGATAATGAAATGAGAGGTGTCTTCAAAAAAAAAAAAAAAAGATAATGAAATGAGAGGTAAAGTATGGGTATATGGGGGTGAACTTGGGTTTTTAATCTTGCATGCTAAGTCA
Source organism: Limonium bicolor (assembly GCA_023374045.1). Classification (NCBI taxonomy): domain Eukaryota; kingdom Viridiplantae; phylum Streptophyta; class Magnoliopsida; order Caryophyllales; family Plumbaginaceae; genus Limonium; species Limonium bicolor. Next base: position 121,112,012 of record CM041782.1, on the reverse strand, counting down.
TATAAAAATCAACTCTAATACAAATGCATAGAGATAAGTTGACTGCTTTTTTTTTTCTTTTGAAAGATTAAGTTTAGTGTTTTCGGGAATTCAGAAAATTCATTTTGATTACTCGTAACAACGTTAATATATTTAAGATAATAAAGAAAATTTACTTAGTAGAAACTTATCTGTATATATATGTTTTAGAAATGTAAATGTAAATATAAACTATACACTTATGTTTTATAGAAATAATAAATAAGTGTTTATAAAAATATAAGGCTTTATTAATATAGATTTCAAATAGATAATTCTATATATAATTTTATGTCATGTAACTCTTTCCTATAAAAAGTAGATATATTAGTACAAATTATTGTTTCGGCAGAATATTAAATAGATTTATGTTGACGGTTAAAGGTAACATTTTATTAAGATGATAACAATAACAAGTTTACTATGAATCTTTTTGTTCACTATTTAATTATTTTGTTTAATTTTAATTATTTTATATATAAGATAAAATAAATTTAAAGATTTAGTTTTATAAATGATTCCTTACATAATAAATTCTGTATTACAAAATTTAATTTTATAAAATTATTTTATCTTATATATTTAATATTTAAGTAAATAAATATATGATAAAATAAATCAGATGATCAAGTAAATACATCCAAATACCTGTGTACTTAGATACCATTCATTCTTAATAAATTGCAGATTAATGTGTTTTTGGAAAAATAATCATAACAGATATCATTTTTATTGGATAAAAAGTTAACTAAAATTTACATAACAAACTTAACCACATACATCTTATTCCTAAGGCACGAATTGCTGCGTTTCAAGGCCGATATCGAACGGCGCCGCAGAAGAATGCCGCCTCGATGGGGAGAGAAAGAATGCCAAATAAACGCGCCGTTTGAGGTTGAAAAATTGAGGAAATCTAAACTTCACGTGAGACCCATCCCTAATTCCTCCCTCGTCGATAGCTGATTCGAAGTTTCTAGATCTACCCACGTTTCCCCTGGTCATCAAATCAATTTCCCACTTCTCAACACCTCGCTGCTATTCATTGGTTTCCTTTTCATTCTCAGGCTCAGCCAGGCAATCAGCTCTCTGACTCACTGAGTGACCGCATGGGTGATTATTGTTGGGAGTTTTTTTTTAGTTATAAATCCACCATCTCAGAAATTCTGTCTGTGGGCCGCATTAATAATTAGAAAAAACATTTACTGAAGTATATTACTAGTACTATTCATCAATCAAATTTTCCCTACTCTCACTATTCATCCTAATTCAAGTATGACGAGATCATTTTGAAAAAAGTATGACGAGGCTCAATGAGTGTTTCAGGCCCAAATTGGTGTTTGTGGAGATTTCTGTACGCTCATTTATTTAGCCAGTCTTACTTGAGCATGCCCATTTCCCATTCACCAAGATGATACTCCCTCCGTCCTAATTGACTATCCTGTATATTTTATGACACATTTTTCCACTTTAATATCACATATAAATTAAAATAAATTTTAGAACCTAAATTTTATAACATATAGTTTATTATATAAGGCTCTTATACAACTTGAAATTTCAAAATTAATGTATCTTATATGTTAAAAATTGAAGTCAAACGACATGTCCAATAGTAAACAGGATGGTCAATTCAGGACGGGGGAGTACTCGGCTCTCTCTTAACTGAGATTTTATTTTTGCCATAACAGAAGCCCTCGTCATGTATACTTTGAATTTGATGCCCTATCTTAGTTTTTTTTTTTTTCGAACGTGTCTACTTAAGTGAGGTTTTAATGAGATACTCTTTAACCTCTGGCCTGTAACATCCCTACCGCTAATACCGTCATTACCGTCCAATCTCCTTACACATCCAGATTCACACAGCGGATACTTACATACACACGGTGGGTGATACAATGTCGTTAGTCACCTACGTGACTAACAAGGCTACTCCTACTACATACAACACATCGGTCTGATGGACCGGAATATCCGAGTGCTACACAAAACAATTCTTACTACTTATAACCAAGTACTACAACTTCCCATTCAATACAATACTCCATAAGTTCCATACAATTTATTACACCGAGTTTACTAAATCCTTTTACAAATACAATACCTCTTTCAAGTTCACACATACTCATTAAGAGTCTAACATCTACCCATTCCTCACAACTACATACAAGGCTCCAAGCCTTTTTCGATTCTCTACTAACTACATTCCACTCCTAGCTATCCAAACGTAGCTGCTGATCCCTTACCGTGTTCATGTCCGCTTCGGGTACCTGCACACTAAAAACATTGCCCCTAGGGGCTCAGCTTACGCTGAATATGACTTCCCATACCCCGCGTACTAGCGAGGGTACGCCGACCCCTTGGTCGAATACATGCAATTCATTTTATTCAAACATACATGCATACATGCTCTTATACACAATACTACAATACTTTACGCAAGGAATACACACATACACTTCAATACATACAAGAAGATTATACAAGTCAAACAATACTTACTTACCTTCTTCTGTCATACACATACACAATACATACTCAATACATACACAATACCCAGTACTTGTTAGCTTCATTTGTCCACCCGGGTTAATCGGGTGGAGATTAATCTTTTACTCGGGGTCAATGACTTACACCAGCCAAGACCATTACTCATACAATACATACTTTACTTACTACTTACTCAAGTCAAGTCGTCGGGACCTCCGAGCAGGGACTACACTGTCCCACCACCGGGCTTACTTGGTTCACCAATCCAGGTTGCTACCCATTTAAGGGGTTTGGGCTGTGGACCAGTTAAAGAACCAGGAATCGGATCCAACCTCTTGTGTCTCCTCATCCTCACGCGTGGCCGAAACTATATCGGACTTCTACTCATTCCAATTTACTCAATACTTACGTTAGGGTTAGGTAATTAGGAATTAGTAGAAGTCACACATCCAAGCCACATACACGAATACATTGCTCATATACACATCATACAAAATTCAATACAATACACAAGTACAATACGAGATACAAGTGCACCTCATCATCATTCATATATTTCATGAATTATACAAACTGATTGTTCAAGGCAAATATACCAAGAACAATATAAACAAGCACAAGTAGGTGCAATATAGTCTGATTCATGCATTTATCTTATTTAGGTGATCAAATAAGCACACAAATCGGGGTAACCAGGTTAGGATACAGAGCATGAAGAAATCATACCTTGCACCGTTGATTTGGACTCACCGACTCCTCTTCGGTGTTCAACTATTCGAATCCTAGCACATACATAGATTTGGGTGGTTAATTATCTACAATTAACCTTACTCATTACTTTCCCTACTGTTTCCCAGTTTATACTCACTATCTCACTATTACTTGAATACATTTACTTATGTTTCTTACTTAAAATTATTCTCTATGCTTGTTCATGGCCTTAATGACCTTTAAACCTCATTAATTATGTCTTAATTATCTTATACTATCATTACCCATCCTTAGATTAGCTTAAAAACAAATTATGTGAAGTTTTTAGTAGGGTCCGGGTTAGTGTCCGGGTTTACATACCCGGACCACTACTTTGCAAAAATCCTCGGGAATGATTTGTGTATGGTCCGGGTTTAGGTCATGGTTTACAAACCTGGACCATACGTTTATAATTCCTCTCGGGTGTGAAAATGGGGTGGTCCGGGTTTAGGTCCTGGTTTGCAAACCCGGACCACTCCTTCTGAAATACAATCTGTTACGATTATTGACTGGTCCGTGTTTCTGTACTTGTTTACAAACCCGGACCAGTTTTAGTAATGAAAAATAATTATGTTTTTGAACTTGTTTCAACTCCAAACTTCTACCAATCTCTTCCCCAATATTCCTACATATAATCAAGGGTGTTTGACCCTAATTAGGCAATCAAAACTAACCTAATCCATCACTATACCAATCTGTTACAAAACACTCTCCACTAAAAATTTTCCTCCTGTTATAGTTTTCTTCTTCCACAAATGCTACAGTTTTTTCCTTTCTCCTTTACCATCCAATACTCCCTCTACCAATGCTCCTCCTAGCATTCTAATTACGTTATCTTACCACTCTAGTTCTTCCCATTACTTAAATCTTTCTCAATCTGTTTTCGAACTACTAAAACTGCTCACATAAGCTTCTCAAATACACCTAGTCACCACCTAGGTTATCCTTTCTCCTCCCACATCTAAGTCCTCCAATTTACATACAAATTTGGGCAGAGGTTCCCCTATATTTTTAACATTGCCTACATACATTTTCAGCTCACACATTCATCCCAATGCCCATATCAAGTCACACATCATTCTACACACTATACCACAATATTTTCCTGCACTTACACATACATCACCCAATGCTTTACCAAGCTTTTAAACATCTTTTAAACCTTAAAAACTCTTACATTCTCTTCCTCATTATACTACAACATGCTTATTATTCATTCCCATGTACACTACTCATTTTCAATACTCAAAACTGTTACACTACACCATACAAATTTAGCTCAAGGCAATGCATTTACCTTGTGATTTTAGTTCTTCTTTTTTTCTTCCCCTTCTCTTCCTTTCTTCTTTCTTTTCCTTCCCTTTCTTTCTTAAGCCATCGTTTAAGGGATTTCCATTCCTATTGCTACAGCCCATTACATAATACCATTTCAATACAAAATAACCCTTAATTCATCTTAGAGCTTTAAGGTATAATCTAGGGTTTAGAAATTGCATTACCTTGCAAAGGTGTATATGACGTTTAGAATAGCTCCAAGAGTAAGATTCCCACTCTCCAAAAGAAGCCAAAATCGGCTGGGCAAACAAGGAATAGAAGCTCCAACTTAGAAATTTCTATTTTGTAAATGAGAGCAAGAAATGTTAGTGTTTTTGGATTTCTTTTTACCTTAGACCAACAAGGTGAAGAAGAGGCTTCTAATGGTGGCCTTCATCTTCAAAAGCAAGAACACCCATGGAGATGAAATGGCATTTTCAAATTTGGAAAGGAGAGATGTTTCTCCTTGATGAGGGGAATGCAATGGTACAAATTTTGTAATTTTTGGTGAAGGTTTGAGTACTTAACAGAGGAGAGAAGGGAGAGGGATGGAGGGTTTTGCAAATCGCCATTGTTGGCAGCTTGAGGAGGAAGAAATGAGAGAGAGGTGCAGTACGTAGAGAATGAGAGGGAGTAGGAGAGAGAATGCATAAAGTAAGTTTTATTTGTTTTGCTTTACTTTATTGTGTTGTCCTTTAGCAAATTAGGAATGATTAAAATAAGAGAGGGGGGGGGGGGGGTAGCAGCCGGCTCACACACAGCCTCACATGGGGTTTTAAAATTTTATTTGCAATAGTGGACACACTAGTTAGGTTTATTTATGCTTTCACCCCACAACTTCCTGTTTTTGACAGTTTTTACTATTTTCTCGTTTAATTGATTTTATTGGTTCTAGACCTTAATTAATATTTATTAATGACAATTTGGTTGACCAAAATTGTTATGAATCTATTTGACCCGCTTAAAGTCTCGTTTTCCTGGTTCCCTCGAAAAACGCGCTTTAAGGTTCATTTATGCTTTTAATCCATTTTAAGGATCCGTTTTCTTCGGGATTTGTTCCCTTATATTATTTTGGCCTTATTAAGTCCTAGGAATCCATATAATACGCTAACCGAGGTCTCATACCTCCTATGGTATTTAACACTTATTTAGTGTTTTTCACTTTTTAAGTGTTCCTTTATTTCTTTTGGATTTATTCTTCCTTTCCAACATTACTTAAGCATCATTAAGCCCTTAAATACCTATTAGGATAATTGTAATCACTATATTTAAGGTCAGGGTATTTCATGGCCAGACTAGGGATGGTAATAGGTGATGGGTGTCTGTTTCACCTGACCACCTGACCAGTTAAAACGGGTGAAAAATGGGTGATGGGTCAGGTCGGGTGAACATTTTTCACCCGGTCACACGACCCGTTCACCCGACCCGTCACCCGTTTATATTATATTTAATAAAAAATATATACTTATCCCATATTTGTTGAGATAACTTGAAAATATTTTGGTTAATACTCTATGTTTTGAGTATGTTATTGACATTACTTTATCTGGTATGTATTGTTGAACAAATATGAGTGTATTTTTTTAAAAAATTAAGTTTATATAAGGTTAAACACAAAAAAAATAGTTGCTGAAAAAAAGGGTGACGGGTTCATCCGTTTCACCCGCGGGTGATAGATGAAACGGATGACAGGTGATGAAGTTGCGGGTGACGGGTCGGATCGGGTGGTACGGGTGAAAAACAGGTGACGGGTCGGGTGGAGCGTCACCCAACCTAAACCCGACCTGTTGCTATCCCTAAGCCGGATCCTCCAATGATTAATAATTAGCATTAGTCTACTTTAAAAAAAAAACTTGATGAAGTTAAGTAGTTGTTCAATGGTATTTACAATACAAGGGGAATAAACTCCTTAAAAGTAATGATACCATAAGAAATATATACCATTGATGGAGCAATAGTCCTTGCCTCCTTGGATAACTCCTTCAATAGTCCACATAATATAACGACACTAAATTTAAATGGGCGATCACGAAAAATCTCCACGTTTTTATCCAAATATCTAAATTCTACAATATCTAAACTAGTCAACTTAAAACCCATAAGTTAAATGAAAAATAATTTAAACTAATCCCATCTCAAATTACTGAAATATTACCAATAGCTTCTGATTTGATACTACCACTAAAATACGTATGATGTCTAGCATTAATTAATGGTAATTAGATGACTATATCCTAATATCTAGCATTAATTAATGGGCGATCACAAAAAATCTCCACGTTTTTATCCAAATATCTAAATTCTACAATATCTAAACTAGTCAACTTAAAACCCATAAGTTAAATGAAAAATAATTTAAACTAATCCCATCTCAAATTACTGAAATATTACCAATAGCTTCTGATTTGATACTCCACTAAAATACGTATGATGATCTAGCATTAATTAATGGTAATTAGATGACTATATCCTAATTAATGGTAATTGTTCTATAAAAATTGTACTATTAGTATATAAAAACTGTACATGTGCATATATAAAGTTATACATTGAATTATGATATTACTGAAATTGTACTAGATGTACATATTGATTACTTAAACTGTACAATAAGCTTATAAACCATTACATTTACTCTATAAAATTGTATAACTACAAATGTAGCCAAGTATAGCTATACATACTTGTAGTTAAGAGGGATTGTTTATTAATTAGTCAAATCTTCACTCATATGTACTAAAAAAGTTACCCACATATTTACTGATCAATTATTCAAATCTTCTACTACGCAGATTATGTGGTTGATGTAACATTTGATTAATTTGAAACCCCCTCACAAATGGAGCATCAAAACACTAGTTAGTGGTCTTCAGATAATCTACCCTTTTAGTCTACCTAGAGAGCGGGGCCTAAAAAGTTACCCACATCCTTCTTGATTACATATGTTGGTTGAGAATAAACTAATGGAGTATTTAATTTTACATTGCACGAAGGGAATTGAATAATTCCTTAATTTATCACTTCATTTGAGTTATACAGAGAAAAAGATAATAAATCATTATTAAATGATCACCGATCTACTACAAGAGGATGGCTATTGAACCCTTATGTAGAATGATTGTAGTTAAATATGAGAATGGAAATAGAATGTGCAGAGTCTCATATGAGAATCTGCCAAATTTCTTCTTTAGATGTGGATGTTTGGATCATGTGGTAGGGGAAAGTAAAATTCCGAAACTAAGTAAAAATTCTCTAGAAAGGTACGGACCCTGGATTAGTTGAATTTATGGGCTCATTAACATCTGTTTACTGATGCTTTCCTACTGGAACAATGGAAAGTAGAAGGAGTTCTAGATGGAATCATAGTGATGGCCACCCAAGCTACAGTTGATCCACCTCAAAACCCTTCTGAGTGAATGTAGACCTCTCTTTAGCTACCCTTCCTGCAATGACCCCCTACCTCGGCTAAACCTTCACCACCCTAACCTTGCTCCAGCTCAATCAGAACCTTTACCAAGAATCCCAGCCCCAAGCCAGTCCTCTTCAAACCACAAAACTCCCCCTCCCATTTTCTCTTCACCATACATGCACCCTATCCAGAGCCCTAGCCCTTCTAATCATCATTATGGTTTCGTCAACTCCCTAGTGGAAAAAAAGGAAGTTCTTCCGCTAGATGGAATGGAATGAAGCAGTCTCCAATTTTGAATCAAATTCAACAAGAAAACAAGAAGTGTTGAGAAAAGTAACTCCCTGAACCGAATTATAAGGGTAGCAGAAGCCAGACACTTGTTCTCAAATTCCTCCTCCCAGAACTCAACTCAAGAAGCAAATGCTAATGGTATTGAAACTGACTGGTGCTCCGGATATGTCCTCGATCGATCGCGGATGTGTCATTGAGTTAGACAGGCCTAGTAGTTTTTGTAGAGATGTGATAATTTACAAACTAGAAACTCTTTTTCGATTGAGAATTTACACCCTAGAAATTCACTCAATCTCCTCCGCCCAACCTATGGACTCTGGGGACAGTTATGGACTTATCACCAAAGTTCTCTACCCTTCCTGATAGCATACCTACGGTTCCCTAACCATTCCCTAACTAGTTAGTCTACTAAAACACGAAAGTATTGAGTTGGTTGTACATAGTCTAACTACGCTCACTAACTCCATAGCGTACACACACTCAGATTCACTCTGTATGACTCAGCTATACTTGTTGTTCTTCTTCTCACGTGTGTATCTTTTTCTGTGTGTTCAATACGACATGTATTGAATATATATATATATATATATACATGAGCAAGTTAACTTATAACAACCATACTATAATAAGCTACATACTAGGAGACGGTTGCCCATTATTCCAGTAGAATAGCTCTGTACAAGATAGGCAGGTCTTCAACTTGATGGTAGGTGCAGCCATGACACATGTGGCTCACTGGTTGGACACATTATATGCAAGATCTCAGGTGGTCGGTTGCTTTTTGTGGTGTCCACTTGCCTATCCTGATGGCTTCATTAATGCTGTGTAATTAATGCCTCTTTTAGCTTCAGATTATGTCTTGTTATCTTGTTCATGATTGTGCTTTCTTCAACCGACCTTTGTCGTGAACTTTCACCAACTAGTGTATGGACGTATGTGTTGTTGGTTTACTAGTCTTTGGTTGATATACATTAAACTCTTGACTAAGTCTGATGTTGAGAGTCGTCATTGTGTTGATCTAATGTCTCGTGTGTGCTAGGAGCTCTGCTTGAGCTCTGACAACCGGTGCCCGACTGGTAGGACACTAGTCATTACTAGAGTGTGCTTGAAATCTTACGTGCTAAGCCACTGTTTCACCTTGTTTACTTGAACTTCATACTTTGGTAAATATGTTAGATAACCAACACAGGTTTGCTATCATCAAAACGTAAGGAACTTGACTTAACTATTTCCCCCTTTTTGATGATGGCAACCAATACAAAAATGAGCGTTTTAAGTGTGAGTGTTGTAAATGTTTTGTAGAATCTGTGTTTGCTCCAGAAGAGAGAATTCCCCCTAAGAAGGATTCCCCCCATTTAGTTAAGAGTAGTGAAGAGATATATCAAACTATAAGAAAGCCGAAATTTCATTAAGATATACACAAAACATGGTAGACGTTCATTACAAGCTAGTACACATCTTTTGCCCCCTTTGTCATTCATAGATTATAAATAGCAAGTTGATAGAGACATCTAGATAGTGTGGTGTTTGGAAGTGGTGGAAGTGGGCACATCTAAGCCGGGGATTTCTTCAGAAGAATTACTATCAAGTGTTATGTGTCTGAGAGGAGATTCGGCTGTGGTTGAAGCATCTAAGTTTGTGGAGTATAAGGAACAACTCGTGTAGTGTATGGAACAATTCTTGTTAGATTGACGATAACCTGTATTGATGGACCAAGCTATGAAAGAGTTTGAATTAGGATCTATGTAAGCTTGGGCAACATACTTCCTTGGATGTTTGGTGTTCATAAACTTGTGAATGGTGGAGTAGACTTTTGCTCATTCGAGCTTGTTGAACTTTGTGGCTTATGTTCCATGATGAGGGAGAAGTGAATGGAGGGCGAGAGGTGTAAGAAAAGAGTGAGAGAATGTGAAGGAATGCAAAGAAGAATGAGATGACTGATCATGGGTTTTATAAACAGCTGAAGGATAGGCTGAAATACCCCTAAATTAAGTTAAATTAATTTAGGGGATTTCTTTTATTAAAACCGTAAATAATACCATGAATTATTATATTATAGTATGGAATGGTGAATAATAAATCATTATATCCTTATATGGAGTTATGAAAATTAAATCATGGGATTTCTCCCATTTAATCCTAAAGAAAACTATTAGATATTGGATTACCATATATTATATAGTATTATGAATTTAATAATAAGATTTATAAGTCAATAAATCTTGGAAAAATTTATAAACACTCCAAGTATATTATAAAGATTTTAGAAAGAGTTGGAACATTGTTTTGAAACATAAAAGTCATATAAAATTCTAGAAACCCTAAAGCCTTTTAAGCCTTGCTAGGGTTGACTTTTTGAGAATGGTCAAACCAGCCCATGAAACCTATACCAATAAATCGGTTATGGAAAACCATGAAGATCGATAAAAAGAACGTCAAAAACGGAACATCCTAGCCAAAGTTATGATAAATGAAGTTTAGAGCCAAAATTTTGAAAAAAATGCTGATGTGGCAAGTCTGCTGACTCACCCGCGTGCCTCGGGATACGCACCCAACACTTAGTCAATTTTATCTCCTATTTTTCCGGAAACCGTAATCAGTTTTTGCCCTAACTTGTGACCTTCATAACTTTCTCATCTTTTGGAATTTTTGAGTGTCGTCTTCTTTGTTGTCTCTCCTACACTTCCTCTTGACAACCATAACTCACACTAAACCTAGTTCGTCCTAAATCAACCGGAAATTCGATCCAAAGTAGCCACCCTGCAAAACCGAAACTGCAGATTCTAGTTTTCTTCGATTTCAGGTAACTTCGTCTCGCCATAACTTCTTCGTTTCTCAGCCAAATTCCATGTTCTTTAGCTCGTTTTGAAGAACTCTAATCCCTCTACAACTTTCATGTTGATGACCAAAGCCAATTCCCAACCGTTTGGAAGAGTGAGGTGTCTAAATCTTCGGATTCGTCACCACATAAAATCATAGATTTTTCCAGAAAACGCAAGGTATAAACTCGTAACTTTCAGCTCCAATTTCTTTCTGTGTAGTGCAAGTTAGGGTGAGTTCTTGCTATAATTGTGTATAGTTAAGTTTCCTCTTTAGATTAAGCCCAAGAACTAGTTCTAACTCGTTCTGTACTGGAAATTATAGCGTTGCAAAGTTGGCACCCTGAACAGACAAGTTCGAAACTTTTCCCAGAAAACCAAAATCGAATCCTTTTGATTCGAGCAATTCCTGTAAGTTTTTCTTCAAATTCCTTCGTCCTTGGTAATCTACATTACATTATCGGTCAAAACCATGTTCCAATTGCATCAATTAAGCGTTAGATTGAGTGAATTGGTGAGATTTGTATTCGGAACCCTAACCAAACCCTAACTTCGAACCAGAATCAAAAACCGATGAATCCCACATGTTAGCTAGCGAATTTGATATCATTAGAGCCGGAATTTAATTTCAAAACCGTAGAAACAAGAATCACTCAATTTCGTTTTGTGGATTAGGAGTGATTGTCGAATTAGTACTCGGGTATAGAATGGAATTCGCTGATGAACTAGAGGTTCGGGGACCGTCCGATCGGGTTTTAAAGAATTGGACGGTCGAGATTAGATCGTGGATTATAAAGGGTATTTTCAGTTTTATAATATTTCAGGTTTTAACTCTAACTTGTTGAATTTATTTAATGGCCTTCCCGAATGTATTTTGACTTGAAATTTTAACCATCGATTCCTTATTAAAACTAGTTTATTTTGATCTAAATTATTATGGTTTTGGAGTTTTTAAACGTAAGTTATGATTTTTGCAAGTTACAGGTTTTCTGGAATTTTGGTTAATTTAAAAGATATTTTTATGAAATAAAAATTTTATAATATGTATAAAATGTTATAGTTACTGTATATTAAATTTGGGAATTTTTGGACTATGGTAAATGGGTTTAAAAATTGTGTTTATGAGTTTTTCATAAGAATAACTTATAATATGGTTTTTAATGTAACAAAAATTAAAGTATGGTTGTTAATAAACTTTTAAGCTGGGTAAGATAAGGGAAACTAAATTAACATTTTTATAACAGTATGTTTATAAATGTTTTGGGTAATGGCTTTTAGAGGGGTGAAATTATTTACATATATGTATATATACTTATTAAAATAGAAACTTATGTTAAATCAAGGAATTTAATTATTCTACATCTTATTTATTATTTTATATGGGAGTTAATATTCTTAATCAAACTAAGGAAAATATATATATTTACGCATATATAAAAAGGAAATAAAATAGTTAACTTAGGGTAAAACGGGGAGCTAATAAATCAACACTTATATTAACTTAATACTATAGAAGCTAATATCCTAAGATATAGTAAAAGAGATACTTTATGAAACATGTATGGAATGCAGATAAATGTTGTAGTAATAAGATAGTTTAAATACAATAAGTTATATAGGGGATGTCTTAATTAAATTCTAATACAGGTATACTTATATATATTAAATAAATAAAGGAAATCACTTTATTTTATAAACCGTATATCGGTTGGGGTTATGCCTAAAAGTTATTAAACATAATTAAATACAATAAAATTTCTTAAAAATGTTTTGGATAAATCTTGATACATAAAGATATATATATATATATATATATGTATATAAATCCATTAAAATAGATTAGGGAAATAACATTCCTTGTGCTAGTTATAATAAGAAGAATATATTAAACCTTAGGATTTTAGTCGGAGTGTAATTAATTAGTCACTATTAACTTAAGGGTTTATTTATACAACATAAGCGTAACACGGTCTTGGGTTAACTTATTAAGCCCAAGTCTATGAACTCCAAAAGCCCACTTAAACAGTTCAAAGAGAGTTTGGGCCACTCTCAGGAATAAATTCTAAATCATTCCAAACTAAACGAAATGGGCCTAACAAAGGATTTAGTTAACAAGTCAAGCCCAAATCTTTGTGAGAGAATAATGGTAAACCTGGAACTATTAATCAGTAAGAATAGAAGGTTGTTTAGTTCATGAGTCCCTTAACTAATCGACACTTGGGGACACCTTAATTATAGGTTACTATTGGGGAATCACTCATTCAAGTTAATTACTGTTCTTCACATACCAGGTACGATTTCTCGTACTCCGATACTTTTGCTGATTGACTTATGAGACGTTTTCGAAAAACGCTAACTAAGTTTAGGAGGAATTTCTAAAAGGAAATGGTTGTGTGACTAACTCAGCTTGTGTGACTAACTGAGCCTTGAATGTGAAACTTACATGGGTATTGGTTCCTTCTTTGGTTACTCCGTTAGACGTTAACTGCTTAGGGTTTACGCTTCTGCACTCTGTAGGACTGAGTGTTTTGGTATTGCTCTGGGTAGTTAGTGATCTAGTGGGAATGTGGAAAAGGTCAATCTTGGTAATTCTTCTTTTGACTCTGGATATCGTTTCATCCATGAGCTGGGTCTTGATGTTGTGACATGCGCGCGTCTTCAATGGTAACAGTGAGGGGCTGTATATCCCCTGTCCCAAAAGGGACGTAGTAGACAGTGAGGGGCTGTATATCCCCTGTCCTAAAAGGACGTACTTGGCGGTGGGGGCTGTCTCTCCCAGTTGATTTATTCCACTCTTGAGTTATTGGTTCCTGGATCTTCTTTCTTTCCTAGTCCTTGTGACTACTTGGGTCTTTCTACTCCTAACTGGAATTGGATTTAACTAAGACATTGGATGTTCACTAACACATGGTGTAGTTTTGTTTCACTAACTTTACCTTTATGTTATTTATCTTTATTCTTAACTTGTTATCTTGATATGGTGATTTGTGAAATGCCTTGTTCCTCTGTGTGGTTTAAGTGATTGTATTCCAGCTAATTATTTATTTAAGAGTTGTTTTATAAGTTTGTTTTTTTTGGAGGATCGTACCAGTTCCATTCCAGGGAACTGACCCACCCCTCTCGGGGTGGGCTGCTTGGTTTTATCTTGCAAGTACGAGTTACTTTACAGGTGGCCACGAAGAGAACGAGTGATTGGGATGGGATTAGGTGTTGTGGAGAGTTTATGTGTTTTATTTCTGTTTTATTTTTGTTAAGTTTTCTCGAGGTTCAGGCTGTGACAATTGTAATCTTTAAGTTGTAATTGGTGAGGTTTGGTGTCGGGTGTTTGGAACCCGATGGTCTGTACGCCTTTAGTATTTTATTTCCGCTATAATATGTTAAATAGGGGCGTTACATAGGCTCACCGAGTGATTGAAGAGGAGTATTTAATGAGTCACCATCATTTTGTTCAATATATGTAGAAGGCTTTTAGGTGTCAAGTAATGGGGTTGGATTAGTGGAATGATGTGATTGAATGTCTCTGATCATATTGCAATTCTTTAATCAAGAATTACTAGACGTTTCAATGTAGCCAATCATAGATGAAAACATGCATTCATTGATAGAGTTCGAAGTTTGTTTACATGCATGTCAAGGTTCATTAACTACTTGAACCAGATTCGTCAATGGTAGAAGAACACAAAGAAAGAGAAAATAACTAACTTATTCTAGGATAGCTCACGATTTCTCTCAAGCCTCTAAGAGGCGTAGAACTCTCGGGCTATATGTTTGTCTATATACTCTATAGCTCCTTGAACCATGGATTGGACACTTGGTTCATCGGAGACGGCCTAAATAGCTGTAAGAGTAAGTCTTACACGCTGAAGAACATCTTCAGCTTGAGTGTCCAGACTGGTCCCCGACCTGTCTTGAACCGGTGAGAGACTGCGCTTTCTTTTGAGAGCTGATGACTTGGTAGGAGGGCGAGCTTCTGAGCGTGAGTCATCACTCATAGCAGGCTTTAGGTGGACGGTGAGCTTGTCTCCTCAGGTCTTGATCCCCATTTTGGACAACATCTCTGAGCAAATGGAGTCCTGATCGCTTCTTGAGCACTCAGTGAAGCGGTCGGTTTCTACTCTGAAGGCGTGTAGAGCTTCTGTGACCACTCCTCCGTGTACTAACCTCTGATTGATGTGTCTACTCTCTTCAAGGGTGATGGGGATTATGGCAGGGAGATCCAGTTTTTCTGTGGTCTTGAGAGCATACATGATCCTCACATCTCAAGCATTGATGATGTGGGTGCGCTGATTCGTTGGGGTGATGTTGTGGGTGAGTATGTTGTGCAGTACCCTATCGGGAATAGACATCTGAACAGTTGGGAAGTTATTCATAGTCGCTCCCTTGTTAAGAGATTGACCATCTTCCCTCCCTTGTGCCCAAGGTCGTTCCAGGTGGTGTCTTTGGGCACGACCAGTTCTTCAGCCATCAAGTTGAAGTGCTCTACTATCCGTGTCTTGGTATTGTTGATGTCGATGTTCTACACACTAGAGATGAGGTAGTCGTCGGTGTCACTCTGGAGTGGTCCTAGATTACACATATGCTCCTTGAGAAGCTCACTATAGCAGGGAATCGGCTCCTGGAAGAAGCCGAGTCATCCTTGGAACTTGATGAGCTCCACCATCTCACCTAAGCCCATTTCCTTCATCCATTCAACGTCCAGTGTCTTGGAAAGAACTGGGCTCGACTTGTCGTCCACATTTGCAGCCTTGATCAATGTAGGCTGCAGTTGGCTTAACCGTTCCAGACTCTTGAGCGACTGGGCAGGTGGAGGCTTGGCGATAGCGTTCTTGGTTTGGAAGAGTTTTTCCAACTCTTGCTCCTGGACTTAGGACTCCATCATTTGTTTCCCTTTTGCCTTCTTGATCGTTTCACATTCCTCATGAGTGAGAAGGATTGGTGATTGCGACTCTGTGTCGCTACCTTTCTTTTCTTAACTCGATCGTTCAGGTGTCACTGACATATCAGAGATCTGTAGGGTCGGTGGACTCTCTTTTTCTACAGAGTCTGGTGCAGTCAGACCTTCTTCTTGAATTGTTGTTTCCTCTAATTTCTCTTTTTGTGACTTCTTGTCACTTTGAACTTCTTCTTCTGCATCATGAGCAATCTGTTTAATGTACTCTACAGGCATATCCTCTTCACCTTAGCTGGTGAAGTGAAGCCTTTGAGGAGTGGATTGGGTTTTCTTTGGCTCTCTTTTTTTTTTGCCTGAGCCTTTTGGACATGCGAGGTGTAGTATGACTAATGGGGGCATGGGTGAAACCTTTGGTTTTGGAAGCTTTGGGTTTGTTTGTGACGGATTGTTTGGTAGAAATTTTGGTGGATTTTTGAGGGTTATCAGACGACATCATGAGGATAGGTTCTGAGGGAGTAGTTATAGTAAGTATAGTGGGTTTGAGGTTTTCGGCTTGAATTAGGTGATGAAGCTTAGGAAAATAGGTGCTTATATAAGTTACCTCTTCTACTTGTAGTTCGCCTTCATCCATGACCCTGAGTGTTAGAAGGTTCTCTTGGTCTTTTGGTAGGCTAGTAGGCGGCGGTGCTGTTGCAAGGGTTGTCGGTAGTGTGTCAGCAACCTTTTCTTGACTGATAGCCCTGGTGGCGTGATAAGTGCGAAACATATAGACTTTTAGGGTTTAAATACCTTATTATTTGCAACACTTAAAGTAATGTTTCCCACTTTCTATATGCTTTTTCCTAGATTTATGTTTTGATATGAACTGATACATTTTATGTATAAAATGCAGCAAAAGGTCTTGGAATCACATAGTACACTTCACAAGCTTCGCAACGCAACAAACGGGGATTAAGTCGGAGCTGAAACGAAGATTTTAGAGGCAAATTAATTCCCGTCTGGACCTGTGTCCGGATGAGTTGGTCCGGACGCACACACGTGGAGCAAGCTCCGCACAACGTCGACATGTCCGAACCAGCCTGGTCCGGACGCTGGTTCCGACACAACGTTCTAGTAGAAAAAAGGCCTATTTCGGCGGTTCCAATAGGCCTATTTTGGCGGTTGTGAACCGCCGAAATGAGCACCGCCGAACTAGATGTACCTATCTCGGCGGTTCTTAGAGAACAACCGCCGAGATAGGCCCCTGGGATTGACCGTGTGTGAGATTGACCATGGGTCTATCTCGGCGGTTCTTAGAGAACAACCGCCGAGATAGACCCATGGTCAATCTCACACACGGTCAATCCCAGGGGCCTATCTCGGCGGTTGTTCTCTAAGAACCGCCGAGATAGGTATATTTTTTTTTTGTTTTTTTCCATCCCAGCTTATATATATATATTCACCACATTTCATTCAATCAGACCTGTAATAATGCTTCATCCATACAGGGAGCTCCAGCACACATTTAAAAAGTTATAAAAGCTCCCAATTAATACCAACGACGCACCACAATTTGAGAGTTAACAAAACCAATGCAATTACACTTACTTTCACACTTTCAATACAAATAAAAAACACCATTACAATTCAAATCTACCATTACACCATCCACAAGTGTACAGAGTTATATTTACATATTCGAAAAAGTTAGCAAAACATCTTCATGATCATCAATTCATTAAACTTGTGCAGACGAACTCCGACCATTCCTCAAGCATCTCAACAATTTGAGCATCATCATACTGACCATCTTTGAACACTTGTTCGTAAGCCTGGAAAAAAATGAACATTAATCTAAAACGTACAAGTCTAACAACATGTAAAGAGCATAACTGAAACTTTCAAAGAATGTTACCATGTCTAACGAGTGCTCTGGTAAAAGGTTCGCCGCTCCTACTATGTCACTCATGAATCTCATGACATAGTATCCACATTCTGACCCCCCAGGCTGCACCGGACACTATAAACACACATATTGACAGTTATAAACAAGTTTAAACATTATCACACAAATTTATCAATTAATAGAGTACCTTGACAGTGTTCCAAGGGATGCTATTCTTCATTGTTATACCCAGGCATCTTAATGCAGCTTTCATGGAACTATATACATCAGCAATATATATAGTTTTAAGCATCAGTAGCAAATTATGAAACAGTTAATGTTATGTAAAATAATTGTTGTTTACGATAACAAAATAATTACCCCTGTATTGCGGTGGAGATCTTCGGTCTCTTGGCACCCGCACCAAGTGAGTCAAATTGCAAGATTCGTGGGTGCTTCCCCATCACCAGCACAAGCAATGACCAATGTCGACTGTCCACAAATTACACAATGTGTTGAAATCATTAAGCAACTAACACAAACTATATGTTTTAGATAATACCAATAGAAATAGTCAAATATCATACCCTGAATGATATGGCAGCATAACAAATGACTTTTTCGAACATTCATAGAGGGCATTCGTCATATATTGCATAAGGCCTTGCGGATCACTTGTCATCTGGACTTCATTGCACATAGCAGGACACAGGAATCCAAATCTTTGATCTTGATAGAGATTGATCGCCTTATCATGCACCCACCTATGAGGCAATATCATTAGTAATTAACTTTATATTCAAACATCTAATTCATCACCAATTAATGAATTCAAAATATAAAAGGTAGAAGTCACTCACATGGCGGCCGACTTGATAATCGACACATTCAACCAATCCCTCCTGAAGCACTCCTCGAAGTCGGACATATACATCCCAAATCGATGTATATCTTCTCCTTGAACTATATAGTGAAATATCCGCTCGGGATCTTCCACAATGAGGGAATCACTATCCGGTGGTAGCACCAACAACGAGGAATGCAGAATCTGCATATTGGTCGACAAGCCGGCCAATATTCTCTTCTCCACCAAAGCAGGTCTAAGCACAAAATTTGTGGAAGCCTTTGATTGCACAGGTGTGGCAATTCTTTTTCCTTTGCCCTTATCAGTCTTCGGTGGGGTCATATCCTATGATATTAGTCTAATTAAGTATATGGATGCAAGGTGGTACACCAATAGTTTTATAGCAACGGTTAAGAGTAATACCTGCCCAGGGAGTCTGACCAATCGTGCAGGCCACTGCACTGTCGCAGTCTGTGCAGAACGCACGGTAGGTCTTTGTGGGACCGGCACCGGTAAACCGACGTCAGCATGCTCTGCAACAAATTCGTCTACAAGCACTCGTGCATGGTAATGTCGGAGTGGTTCACCGTGCACAATATCACTTGGACGAGAGGGGAAAAGTTTTCCCCATGCAACCATGACCTCTTCTACTCCAATTTGTAAAAACAGATGGCACTCAGTGGGTGCCTGAGTGTTATGTGGAACTTGTTTAGATAAAAATTGAGAATTCTTCTATGATGATATTAGTGATCAAGTTAAAAATCATAATCGTCATGTACTCAATTGAAATGTAAGTCTAACCTGTAGAGATGCATAGGGAAACGGATCAGCCGAGTGGACACTACTTCTCACTACCGGTGGTCGAGAAACCTCTTGGCTTTCATGCTGCTGTGGCTGAATCCTTGATATAGCCTGAGCGATCCTCTCGTCGACGTTCTGAGTAATCCTCTGCTCCATCTCAGACATCGCTCTCAGGTGCTCCTCGTAGCTAATCGACTGTCCCCGGCTGATTCTGGACCCGGGTGCGCCAAATGCCTGGCGGATACCAACGTGCCCACCAAACCCAATGGCACGACCTGGATGATCCTTCTTACCAAGAGCGCGTGTAAGAGGATCATCATTCCTCTGTGAGGTCCAGGTGCCCTGGGTGAGCTGAGAGCTTAATTCACCCTAATATAACACACAAATACAGTTATTAGTTTAACATAAGTTCATATACAAAGGAAATGAACAGTTTGACTGAAAATGAAATGATATCACTTACCATTTGAGCAATAACTGCTCTCGTGGCTTCATCATATTGAGGATTTTCGGGAGTAGAGTTCTTCGGAATGTGGCTTAACTCCCACACTTTCATTCTTCTGCCACTGGCATCCAATGAGCCATCCGTGGGCAGATATCCCTTTTGCTCCCATTCTGGTACCCTTTGAGCAATACTTTTTCCACCTAAGTGGTGAGGGTACAGATTCTTCTTAGCATTTGCTTGTTGTTTCGCACGGAGAGCCTGCATAAATTAATGGGATCATGTTAAGTGAAATTGAACACAAAAAAACATAAGAAATTAAGATTAATTTATGTATGTATGACAATAAAGTGCACCTGGAACTCAGGTGTGTGACGCCTCTCAACAAATTGTAGCCATTGCTCTTCTGTTATGCCCTCGTAAACCTCCCATGGTGGTCTCACACCGTCTCCACCATGATCTGGCTCATCTGGATCTTCTGGAGTAGGCATCTTGTAGATGTACTTGTCAGCCAACTTATTCTTGTGGTCCCGGAACTGTTTCGACATCGCTGATAGCACATCGTTTTTAAGTGCGGGATCCACGGAGAAACGAGACTACGTACATGATCATTCAGTTAGTAAAGTAAACATAAATGTTCTATTATTTCACAAAAGATCATAGTAATAATGTAGAGATTTACCTGAAGACGCTGAAACATAGTATCCTTCAATGATTGAGGCACTTGCTTCCAGGTGTGGTTTATGTCGCAATATGACTTCACCAAATGGCTACCGTAAGCGGTGAAGTCATTCTTCCAATTTCCATGGGGCTGGTTGAATTGATTGAAGTCGACCGGTTTTGTAGGAGGGCCCTTGTTAGCCTTCAGCCCACGTGTTGCACCTCTTTTCTTCTGCTTCTTCGCCTCTGGTGGCACAACCGACTCCTCTTCGGTCTGCTGTGAAGGGCCAGCCTCAGTCTCGTGTACTGCTACCTGGTCCTTCTTCTTCTTTCCTCCTCTCGTGACCCGCTTACTTGGTCTATTCGGCTGTGGCTCAGGTTCTCCAGTCGAGATAAGCCGTCCAATGGGGTCATCTATAGGGTGATCATCCACTGCAAAAAAAAATCATAAAGCATTTTCATCAGTTAAACTCATAACATAAATACTATGATGCATAACAATAACAGTTAAGATGATATTACAGTCTACATTCTACTAACAACATTACCTGACACGTACAAAAACATAAATCATTTCATATTTTCTACCCAAACACCCTCATCATGGTCTGATCGTGCGTAGAGCAAATCGTTTTCAGTATCATCAATCGAATCCGGTAATCCAGTAGGAAACAAGGATGTTTCCTCTACAGTCCCATTTTCATCGTTATCCTCATTTTCATTTTCCATTACAACCGGCCTTCTTCCTGGAAGAACAACAGACCATCTGCAGTCTTTCGGATCCTCAACATACCACACTTGCTCGCAATCCTTTCCCAGAACAAATTGATCATCATTATAACCGTGTAACCGTGAAAGATCAACCATGGTAAGCCCTCCATCATTTTGGTACCCGCGTCGGTTGTCCACCCACTTGCACCGGAACAACAGAAAGGAATCAATGTCATAGTCTAGTTCCCAGATGTCCTCGATGACACCATAATACCAATTACTAACTGGTTGAGATCGGTTACCGCTGTGGTACTCAGTGGCAGCAGCTTCAATTTTTACCCCACTATTCTGGTTTATCGATTTGGCATCTTGGCGTGCAGTGTAGTATGTATACCCACTAATATCATACCCCTCAAAAGATGTAATATTAGTTTCAGGTCCGATTGCCAAACATCTGATCTCTTCGCTTACAGCTTCTGGATCTGATGATGCTAATGTCAACACATGATCTTTGAACCATTGGATAAAAACTCGGTTTTGTTCTTTTGTCAGCCAAATGTGGTTTTTCAAAGGATTTTGATGCCTTAACTCAACCATATGGGTTTCCAAATAAGGTTCAACAACCTCAAGATGTTGTAAGACAAACAAATGTGCTTGATGAATAAGTAGACGCGAAACTTGCACGATCTTTCTACCAATAACACCTTTACCCTTAAACCTGCCATAGTGTCGTGGTTTTGGGATACCAATAGACTCTGCCTCACTCAAATAATCGGTCACAAACTCCGTGACTTCCTCAGTCACTGTTGCTTCAACAATGCTCCCCTCTGGTCGATACCTATTCTTCATTCTACTTTTCAGAATACCCATGTACCGTTCAAAAGGGTACATGTACCGTAAGTATACCGGACCGCAGAACTGTATCTCTCGAACGATGTGCACAATTAGATGTACCATTATATCAAAGAAAGATGGTGGGAAATACATCTCAAGTTGACATAAAGTGATAACAATTTCACGTTGTAGATCATCTAGAGAGGTTACGTCAATTGCCTTGGAGCACACAGCGTTGAAAAAGAAACATAACCGAGTTAAAGCATTTCTGACATCAGATGGCAATATCCCTCGAATTGCGACCGGAAGAAGATGTAACATCAGTACATGATAATCGTGAGATTTCATGCCTAAAAGTTTTAAATCCTTCATCGATACAATGTTCTTCCAGTTTGAAGAGTATCCAGACGGTACTTTTACCGAGTACAGACATTTGCAGAAACTAATCTTTTCAGCCTTTGAGAGCGTGTAGCATGCAGGAGGTAGGTAGATTCGTTTCCCATTCTCTTGTGGGTGTAACTCCTTTCGTATACCCATGGTTTGCATGTCCTTTCTGATTTTCAATCCGTCTTTTGTTTTGCCGGGTATATTGAGTAAAGTCCCACTCACTGCCTCACCAACGTTCTTCACAATGTGCATGATGTCTAAGCAGTGCCTCACAGAAAGATGACGCCAATAAGGTAGTTCCCAAAAGATAGAACACTTTTTCCAAATGTTTTTCGTCGGTTTTGATGTGTTTCCAAATACATTTACAATGTCCTTAACCTTTTCGTACACTTCCTCAGAGGTCAGAGGTAGACGGGCCACACGAGTTTCGGCTTGACCATTGAACAACTTTCTCTTCGTTACTCGATAAGGGTGATCTTCGGGGAGAAGACGTCGATGACACATATAAACATTCTTCCCACAATGTTTTAAACGGTCCGAACAAGTGTCTTCCTCGCATATGGGACATGCAAATGTTCCTTTAACCGTGTAACCGGACAAGTTCCCATACGCAGGGAAGTCATTGACGGTACAGAACAACAAAGCCTTGAGCGTGAAATTCTCTCTTGCATAAGCATCATATACCACGGTCCCCTCATTCCACAATAGCTTCAGATCGTCGATCAGAGGGGCAAGGTACACATCAATGCTATTACCTGGCTGCTTGGGACCAGATATCAGGAGCGATAACATGATGTACTTTCGTTTCATACACAACCATGAGGGCAAATTGTAGATCACTAGCAGAACAGGCCATGTACTGTGTTGACTACTCAATGTGCCGTACGGGTTCATTCCATCAGTACATAACCCAAGCCTCAGATTCCTATCTTCATGTCCGAAATGTTCTTTGAACCGTCTATTGATGTTTCTCCACTGAGGCCCATCTGCTGGATGTCTTAGTTCTCATCACTCTTTCTACCCTCCGCATGCCATCGTAAGTTCTTTGCATTTCGGATTCGCAAACAAACCGTTTGAATCTGGGTATAATCGGCAAATACCAAACAAGTTTTGCTGGAGGGCTTTTTTTCTGAACGGAGGAGTACTCACCATCTTTATGCTTATACCGGGACAACGAACATTTCGGGCAATTGTCCAGATTTTCGTATTCACCCCTGTACAACACACAGTTGTTTGGACACGCGTGAATTTTTTTGTACTCTACTCCCATTGGACACACCCATTTCTTTGCCTCATACGTGGTCGTAGGGAGACCGTTCTCATCCGGTAGCATATCATGAATCAGCTCGAGGAATGCCGTGAAACCTTTGTCACTCAATCCATATCTTCCCTTCAGGTTGAACAAATTCAATATAGCTGTCAATTTCGTGTACTTAGTGCAAGTAGGATACAACGCCGTTTTGGATGCGTCCAACAACCTTTGATACTCATCCGGCCGGTCGACAAAGTTATCCTCAACGTTACCAAGCATCTCGTCAATTTGTTCATCATGATAAGTCGACTCACTGTCAACATTGACTCCGGAAGCGCTTGGGAGTTCTGACTCGTTAGTAGTATCGAATGTCTGCTCGGTTCTTGAGTTACACCGATCGTGACTGTAGGAAGATGAAGCATTATCTTCAACACGTTCTCCATGAAAAATCCATTTTGTATAATGTGGCATGAAACCACGGGTCTTCACATGGAGTTGTACGAGGTTGATGCTTGAATAATGTTTAACCACACCACAATCAACACAAGGACATGGAATTTTCTCCGCCTTTGTCCTGTCCTTGTGTTGCACTGCAGCTTTGCAAAACTCTTTCAGCATTTTGTCAAAATGTTCGCCTCTATCACCATACATCCAGTCACGCTCCATACTACATGTGCAACAGATCACAGGTGTGAGTTAGATCCTTTGTAGAATATGGCCTGTATTAAGTTGCACATGTTTATTTCCTAATGGAGCATGACTGGGATGATTGTCAATTAGTCTAGCCTAACTCTAAGGTTGCAAACACAAAATAAACTACCATTTTCAATTTAAGAAATTGTTGCACTTCTAAAACAGAAACCGGTGTTTAAAACAATATTACGAATACTTTTTCTACAAAAAATTTGGCATGACCTTTGCGTAATTGTACACATCCCGTGCTTATTATTCAGCACTCACCAAAGTCATCACAACCACAAACATTCCAACAATGGCAGCAACCAACAATTAAAATAAATCAATTCTTTACTAGCTAGCTGAAAACCAATTGCAAATTCAGATCATCAAATCAACGCTTTCAATTCTCCACTGTATAAGTTCAAACCGGTTTACAGACTAACAAAGAATCGAGAGTTAGAATGGACTGTTTTTTAAGGATTTATGGACAGGGGAGACTGGTGCCTGAGAGGTAGGCTTCTGTTCGAGAGATGCAGCAATACCACTTCTGATATGTCTCTGCAAGGGAAGCAACAAAAAATAAATTAAAAAGAAATGCATCAACAATAGGAATGAAGCAAAATTATGTACTTACCACTTATTAATACATAATGCATTTATTAAACAAAAAAAGGTTTAGTTACTTACTTGTGCACAGAGGAGGAAAGAGGAACAGTAATGGAAGAAGGCGGGAAACAAGAGAGGTGATTCACGGACCTGATAAAAAAATTAGATATTGTTAGACATATACACATACATCAAACAATATTAATTACGAAGAGATTTTAAAAAAAAAACACGGCATGACTTTTGCATTTTACCTATCCCATGCTTATTATTAAGCATTCACCAACCATTCATCAACACAAATTTCCATCACAAATCAAACTAATACCAACTTTATCCATCAAACCAAATTTTAATAATTTGTGGAAATCAAATACAAAGTAAAATAAAGACACAACTATGCCTATTATTAAGCATTCACCAATTATTCAACAACACAAATTTCAATCATAAACCAAACTAATATATACCAAATTCATTCATCAAACGAAATTCCAATAATTTGTGGAAATCAAATACAAAGTACAAAAGAGAAAAATGATACGTTAGATTATATTACCGGTTCGAAAATGAATTGTTCTCCGCTCCGCTTTCAATCTACCATCAAATGGTAAAGAAGCTCCTTAAGTATTTATCTGTAGAGACACAAAAGAGAAAAATGATAAGTTAGATTATATTACAGTGAGTGAAGAGAATGAAGAGTTAAATTTAAAAAAAATACCGGTTCATAAATGAATTGTTTTCAGCCCCTCTTCTCAATCGGGCGTGCGAGACTTGTGTAGCAACACCAATCTCTACAGAGGCAACGCATAAAGATTGAACAACATTCAGATCAATTAGAATAATTTTATATTAAACTTAACGACTATACAATACTCATATATATATATATAAATACATTCTCACACCTCTACTTCAAACCGCTACTAAAACGGCTAATACCTCACCTACTACAATATTTTTCTACTATGACTGCTTGTTCACGCTCTTACTCAATTATACACTACGAAACGTTCTACTCTTTTTCTACACTTACATTACATCTTTCATGTGCTGCACATCCTTTAAATGTTTTTCGTATTACTATAAAGATTTGGAAAGATGATTACTTTGACATTTTGTGAGGTTGTATCGGCTGTCGGAGCTGACGTTATTATTATGAATTGTT
The DNA here is from genome assembly GCA_023374045.1 of Limonium bicolor. Taxonomy (NCBI): domain Eukaryota; kingdom Viridiplantae; phylum Streptophyta; class Magnoliopsida; order Caryophyllales; family Plumbaginaceae; genus Limonium; species Limonium bicolor. The sequence goes on along the minus strand of CM041782.1, from coordinate 121,085,786 downwards.
TTAGTGAACATATCTATATATATCAAACTTAAATATTAATAGGGACTTCGAGCCGTGGGAGCGAAACATAAATTCACGTGTTAAGAGAATCTCTAGGGTTACCCACTTCTTGTATATTAATTAGTTATCGGGTGTGACTTGTTATTTGGGGTTTAAATTTCATTACCTCTCGCCCAAAAAAATAATAAGGAAAAAATAGGCCTATTTATAAATTCAAATTCACCAGCTACATTTTGCACTGGGTCTGGATTTTCTCTGCCGTAGCCAAATAATTAACTTGGATTGGCTATTCTAATTTTAAGAAAGCATTGTACATTGAGCAGGGTCACGTTTAGTCCTATAATTAATCGTCTTTAAACTAAATTAGATTTGCTTTTAATTTTAATAAAAAGCAGGAGTAGCAATCTGAAGAAAGGAAGTTTGGAAAACCAAATCGAATACTTTTACTTTTCTTCTTCTATCTTACAAAAATAGACGAAAAATCTATTTTATGTCATTGGTCTATTTAACGTTCTTACAATTTTGATAGTAGAATATAGTCTAGTACAATCGAGTGATAGTTTATAAAGATTCTGTGTATAGTTTGATAATTTTTTATTTGGTCTGGATAAACATCTATGTACTTAATCTACTATCAAAAAACTTTTATGTTTTAATAAAGTAGTACTAGGTGTAATAATGTCTACCAATCCAACATGAAATCTTTATTAGATCTCGTAAAATGTATTAAACTTTATAATAATACCTAGTAACACTCTATGATCTAAATCTCAAAAGTTGGTCAACACATGTTGATGATGCACATTAATAACACTCATTCATACGTTTATAAGCTTAATAAATCTAGCCCAAATAAGCTAACCTAACTATACTTAAAAGAAGGGCAAAAAACAGCACAAAAATTCACTCGGACATTTCGTCGAACACCTTGTGTGCATACATAAATTTAATAGTTTAACAACCAAATCTTGCAAAGATTTCACACACACAATAAATATCATCATCCACAATCACAATGTGACAACAATCTATCAATTTTAACAACAAATTAACAATTTACTAAACAAAGTCGAACCCAAATTTTAGGGTTGCACTCACCTCTGTTCGACCTCTGTTAGTGGCGGATGAGGCTGGCGACACCAACCGACGACCACACCGACGGCGCGACACCGGCGATAGCAAGGGGAGGAGGAGGGCGGCGGTCGACGGCTGTGGTGGCGGTGGTTTGCTCGAAATCGCCGCGGAACAGAGAGGAGAAGAGGGGTAATTAGGCGCGCTAATGAAATGTCGTAATGTCGTAATTGTTTCGAAACGGGGTTGGGGGGTTAATTAAAAGGACCTATTTCGGCGGTTCCTTGTTAGGAACCGCCGAAATAGGCCCTTTTTAATTATTAAATAAATTAAATAGACCTATTTCGGCGGTTCCTAACAAAGAACCGCCGAAATAGGTGATTAAATTTAAAAAAAAAAAAGAAAATAGAAAAACCTATTTCGGCGGTTTCGTGTAAGGAACCGCCGAAATAGGTCTATTTAATTTTTTTTTTTATTAAAAAGGGCCTATTTCGGCGGTTCATATCTAGGAACCGCCGAAATAGACCCTTCTTTACATACTGTTAACATCTCGGGCCTCTATGTCGGCGGTTTTATCTACAACCGCCGAAATAGGGGCGCCGAAATAGACGTTTTTTGTACTAGTTTACAGCAATCAGCGCTGCATCGACATGGTGTGAAAAGATAAATTATTTTATCTTTTCACACACCGACATACCCTCTCTTTTTACCCCATTTTCACTATAAATATACCTATAACCCTCCATTAATACATATTCCATTCCACCCCCAAACTAATGTCATTTTCCCTCCACAAAATTACCATTTCCTCTCCAAAAATCATACATCTCACCTACATAATGTCCACATAAAATCCACACATCACCTCATCCCATAAAACATTCCATTTCCATACCGTTGTTCTGTCCAACCTCTGTCCAAAATATTAGCAGTCAAAATAGTGGAGCTGAATTAATTATCTTTCCCGGATGATTTCTTTTACTCCTTATTCTGTCTTTTTAATTATGTTGGGCTAAGAGGATTTACTCCAGGTGAAGGTGTAATCATAGTTTGTTTAATTATGTAATCTATATTTTTACCGGTTTAATTAAATACAGTTTGTTACGATTAAAGCTTATCTCTCGCCTTTTTAATAAATTTCATGAATTTATTAAAATGCTTTACAAAGTCTATTTTGATCAGAGCAGTGATAAATAGACAGGTTAATTAATCAATAAATCTGTGGAAAACTTATTTTGATAAAATAAGTTAGTAATTTCAGATACAAAATATAATTCCTCACACTTAATCCGTTTACATGTGTTTTGCTCAAATCTAGATTAGATCGAGCATTTTCTGGTAAACGAGTCTTTCGAGTCTATGATTTAGTCTTTAAGATAATAATAGGAATTTTGCCAAACTATTATAATTAACCGGTAGAGATAGCGTAATTAATCAGATTATATAAACCTGAACCCGGAGTCCCGTTTAATTTATCTTCCACTCAGTTAATTTAATCTGCTGTTTTACTTTACAAAAACAAGTCAATTAATTCCCCCCTTTTTGTGACAAAGCTTAGGTACTATATTATTTCGCTATAAGTCCCACAGTTTGACCCCGGTCGGTTCTGTCTTACTATACTACTGCGACCGGGATTTGTTTGCAGCCCGACGGATATTTTGAGTTATTAATTTCTTTCTCAATTGTTTAAAATACACCAGTTCCAACCACTCCCATTTTCCTGTCTGCAAAATGGTGCCGTTGCCGGGGACTTGATTTATTTTAGTCCCTAAGCCCCGGAAAATTCACCTGTTATATTATAATATTATGTTTCTATAATATTTTGTTTTCTTTATTCTGTTAATATTTTGTTTTAATATTTTGTTTGCTATATTAATTTTGTTTCATAATTCAGTCTTATTTTTATTTTGTCATTTCTTTTGCTATTTTTATTTTTACTAATTTTTGTCATTTAATTATTCCAGCAATTTAAATATCGTATTAATTACAGTTATTTATGTTCCCAGTCATTTACCTTACTGTCATTTAATTTCTCTTGTCATTTAATTTCCAGTTATTTAAATTTCCATTGTCCTTTAAATTTCAGTAATTTAAATTCTGTCATTTAATTTCAGGCAATTTAATTCCAGTTCTTTATTTTCTAGTCATTTACATTACTGTCATTTAAATTCCCTTGTCATTTAAATTTTCCTTGTCATTTAAATTCCAGCAATTTAATTCTATCATTTTTCTTTATTTTATTTTACTATTTTCATTTACTTAACTCCATTTATTTCTATTTCTCTTAAGTTTATTTAATTTCGGTTTATTTAATCTGTTAAAAAATTATAATAAAAAAATTAAAAATCTAAAAAAAAGAGATTTCATTAACTGTTGAGCTGTTTCAAATTCCCAGTTTCTTTTGCTGTTTTGAGTGGTGAATGCCTATTACCAGGTCACACAGCCTTCCGGTCAGTATTAACAATCATACGGTTGGCTACATCCCTGAGATCGAGAGAACCTTTCTGCGCACTTTGAGGTAGAAACGATCTCAACAAAACATAACCACCACGGTGATAGAATCTAACCAGGAAGCAGATATGACATCTACACCAGCTACAATTCGTAACATCAACAGGCCATCTAATCAAGGTCAACAGCCCGCCATCATCCTTCCCCACCTTACCCCATCCGAATACGATGAGTGGCAAAAGCTGAAGCCATATCATCAGATTCGATGTGTAAAGGAGTTAGGCATGTTCGATGGCTCTAGTCCTGACGAAGCACTGTTGCATGTCACCAAGTTTCTGCAGCATGCCAACAGTCTAACCGCAACCAACGCAGTACTCCAGTACGCAAGACTGTCCTTGTTCCCTCACAGTCTGACGGGAAATGCAAGTAAATGGTACCACAGCCTTACACCAAGTACCATTGGTACTTGAGATGAAATGGCCACCAAGTTCTAGGACAAGTTTCTGCCCCCGAGCCGAACATTGGAAATGATTGCTGAGATCTACAATTTCAAGCAGCTAGGGTCGGAAAACATCTGTGAAACTTGGGACCGTTTCAAAGGACTGCTGCTGACGTGTCCTCACCATGGTCTCATGAAAGAACAATTATCTCAATTGTTCTACAAAGGCTTAATCAATCAGTGCAAAACAATGGTACTATCCTCTTTAGGTGCTGACATTTTGAAAAAGCCAGGGGAACAGTTTCTGAATGGGATAGAGACCCTCTGTGAAGAGATCAGAGACTGGGCCACAGGTGGATCAAGAGGAGGCACGTCAGGTTTATACCACGTAGGAGAAAGTGACAATAAATTTGACCAGCTGATGAAGAGCCACGAGCAACTCATGGAGAGCAATGCGCAGCAGGCGACAAAAGTAAGCACCCTGCAGAAAGTAGTTGAGTAGATGGCCATGAACTCCTACCCCCAACAAGCAAAGTCGATGACTTCCCGATCATCTACAACCCCTCTAGGCTATGCTCCGCTATCCCTATCATCTTCTGATGTTTCTTGTACGCAATGTGGTGGGCCACAGGATTATGAAAAATGCCCCCAATTACAAGAATTAAAAGCAGCTGAGGAAGCAAACTTTGTTGGCAACAATTTAGGGTACAGACAACCATGGCAGCACAACATGCACCCCAATTTTCAAGGAGGCCAAAGGCAGTATCAGCAACCGCCTTATGGCAATGATGCTTCTTCAAGCCGACAGACTCAACAACCTTCAAATCCCGACTCTGGAATGTCCCAAATACAGGAGATGTCTAAAGCAATGATGAGTAAGACCCGAGACACGCAAGATGAAGTAACAGCCCTTCGTAAAGACCAACTTGCAATCCCAAATCCAACAACTTCTCATCCAACAAAGACCTCCTGGCCAACTCCCCTCACAAACCAATCCAAATCCACGAGAGTATGCAAACTCAATTCATGTAGTGGACCAGCCCATCACACTAGCTCAAAGGGAGCATCAACCCGAGAGTGAAATGGTCCATGAAGTGAAACAGCGGGCTGAGGAAGAATACCTCGACATGAACCAACTGAAGCTCTATGCCAAATTAGTTGAGATAAATGAAATGATGGAAGGTCCACTAAACCTTGCATCGCAGCAACCGGAGAACGAAATGGTTCATATAGTGGACGAATTTCCTGAGGATTTGAGTTACTCTCTATCACCTCCCCCGTTCGAACCTGAGCAAACGACATCAAACCTTCTGCTTGAGCTTGAAGACAAGCCATCAGAGGACAACTTCTACCTCAACTTCATGGAGTCTTCTCCCTCTGAAGACAAGCCATCAGACACAGCGACAGCGAACAAAGCTTGACCGAAAATGACGAAGCGTCCGATGCAGGCGAAGAAGACGACGAAGTCGACAAACCCAGAAGGCGCACCTCTCGACTTGACCCTTCAGACCCATTGACTGTGACTAGCGCAAATCAACCAGGAATATCCCTTACCGCCAAGAAATTCGACGGAAAAGGCTTCCAAAAATGGAAGAAGAAAATGGAGATCTCGCTTCTGGCCAAGAACAAGATCAAAATGATTGACGGAACCTTACCCCGGTCCAAGGTTACGAAGAGTCGACGAGATGCATGGGATCGTTTTGATGGTCTCATCAAATCCTGGATCATTTCTAGCGTAGATTCGTCGATTGCCGACGGACTTATATCCCGCAATACCTCTCGTGCCATGTGGATAGCGTTGTGCAAGAGATACGACCAGTCAGATGGTACTCGCTTGTTCAAATTGAGACGAGAATTATCTCAGGTAGAGCAGGGTACATCCAGTGTCGTAGATTATTTTGCTCGCTTGGAAAAATTGTGGGACGAAATTGCTATTGTTTCTGATGTTGATACTTGTGTCTGTAGTTACGGTGATAAAATTTCCAAAATGATCGAAAATCAAAAACTTTTTGAATTTCTTTTGGGTCTTCGAGAAGAGTTTATCAACGTCCGTGGGAATCTTCTCATGAAATCCCCTTTACCTAGCGTGGATTCTGCCTATTCTGTCATTCTCCACGAAGAGAGACAACGCGGTACGAACAAATCAGGTAGAAATTCTATCGAGACTTCTTTTGCCAACACTGTGAGCAAGGGCGATTCAAACCGAAACAACCAATTCAAGAACAAACGAGAGGAGACTGGCAAAAGGAACGACTGTGCGTGCTCTCACTGTGGCAAGTCCGGTCACCTTAAAAAGGACTGTTTTGAGTTGAAGGGGTATCCAGATTGGTGGAAGGGAACAAAAGTCTCTTCCGCAAATATAGTTCAACGTGGCGAAGGCAACTCCAACTCCCACGGTTTGGATGTAGAACGGTTTAATCGCATCTGTGATATGCTGGAACAGACAAGTGTTTTCTCTGCTAAAGGAAAGAGTACCTCTGCTATTAAAAACAATGTTGAATCTGCCAGCTTTGCAGGTAATACTCATAATCAGTTTACTACTGATAATTCCCAATGGTGGTTGATAGACTCTGGTGCTAATGATCATTTGGTTGGTGATATTAGTTTTTTGGGTAACAAGAGGAAATTGTCTAAACCTCGCTATGTCACTATGCCTAATGGAAATACTGAAACTATTGACACCATAGGCACCGTAACATTTTCAAACAGTCTGAAACTTGAGAATGTTTTACACGTTCTAGCTTCAATCTTGCCCTCATTTCCGTAAGTAACCTGGTTGATCAAACAGGTCTGAATGTTGTTTTTGATCAAGAGTTCTGTTATGTACAGGGCCCTACTTGGATGAGTAGGAAGCGCATAGGATGCAAGAGAGATGGCCTCTATACCTTGGATGTGGATTCTTTGGAACGAACCACTTTTGATAGTTGTAATAGTGTGCATATCACACCTAGAGATCATCGTACCAACAAAGCCTTGTTTTGGCATATGAAAATGGGTCATCCCCCTTTAAGTAAGATGCTTAGAATGGGTTTAGTTAGCAAGGAGGATGTTCCCTTGAGTTTTGCCTGTGACATCTGTTTTCGTGCAAAAGGACATCGTCTTTCATTTCCACATTCTGTTCATAAATCTGAGGTTTGCTTTGAGATTATACATCTTGATATATGGGTACCTTGTTCTTATGCGAATCATGATGGTAGTAAATACTTCTTGACTATAGTGGATGACGCTAGCAGATGCACATGGACTATTCTTATGAAGCAAAAGTCAGAAGCCACCCTTCACATTCAACATTTTATTCTCATGGCTGAAAAACAATTTAACAAACATGTTAAAATTGTGCATTCCGATAATGCATACGAATTGGGATCCTCTGCCATTTTGAAACATTTCTTTTATGACAAAGGTATCCTTCACCACACCACATGTGTTCACACACCTCAACAAAACGGCATAGTAGAACGAAAACATCGTTATTTGTTAGAAACTGCTCGTGCTCTATTTTTTCAATCCGGATTAGAGATGGATTATTGGGAAGAAAGCATCTTAATGGCCACTCATCTTATAAATAGTTTGCCCTCTTCTACTTTAAATAACACTTCACCGTATGCGTTTCTCCATGGTGTCCCACCTAAATTTAATACTTTTCACACCTTTGGCTGCCTTGCGTATCACACCGGCCCACATCTTCCGCACACCAAATTTGATAATCGCGGGTCCAAGGCCGTGTATGTTGGGCCTGGGTTATCTAAAAAGGGGCACCGATTATTATTATTAGATGAACGTAAGATAATCACGAGCCGCGATGTCACCTTCTTCGACAATATATTTCCTCTCATAAACGAAGGGAAAAATGACACCGTTTCTACCTTTCCCATTCCCTGTGATGATGATGTTGTCGACATTTCTTCTGATGTTCCCGTCTCTCGACCAGAAACGATGACTCAACAAGATAATCAGCCAATTTCCACTTATATTGATGATAATTCCACGCAGAGAATGACACAACAAGTGGATAGTAGTCCAGACAACATAAGTAACAGCATCCGTGATCCTCCTTCCGAGAATGACTGTATTTCTCACACTGAGACCATTCTTCATTCTCAACACTCTATTGTTCCCGCTGACACTAATGATCCTGAAGGGCAAACTGATGGCTCTTATCACAATCCGTCAATCTCACACCTTAGGCGATCGTCTCGCAGCCGACAACCCCCTGCTAAATTCCATGATTACGAGTGTAATCAAGCATCTATTGACTGTTTCTCTCAGATTTTGGCTACTCGTCTTAAAGCCCCTCAAGCTCAATACATTACCAATATGAATTCCTTGACGGACTTGTGCCCATCTCGTGCATGTGCTGCCAAGTTGCTAGTTATTGTCCAGATGAGCCAAGATCTTACAAAGCGGCTTGTCAGCATCATGAATGGAGGGAAGCAATGGCGGCAGAGTTAAAAGCTCTTGAAGACAACAACACATGAAGTCTTGTGAAACTTCCAAAAGGAAAAAGATGTATTTCTTGTAGATGGGTCTATCGGGTCAAATACAAAACTAACGGAGACGTAGAAAGGTATAAAGCTCGGTTGGTTGCTCGGGGTTTCACACAGAAATATGGGGAAGATTTTGATGAAACCTTTTCTCCAGTAGTCAAGATGACTACGGTTCGTGCTTTGATCAGCGTAGCCGTTAAGCGTCATTGGTTTATTCACCAACTTGACGTCAACAACGCTTTTATTCACGGAGATCTTCACGAGGAGATTTATATGAAACCCCCTGATGGTCTTGAGATTGAAACCAAGGGGTTAGTTTGCAGGCTTCAAAAATCTTTATTCGGTTTGAAACAAGCTTCTCGACAATGGTACTCCAAACTTTCCACCACTCTCACTCATCTCGGATTCACTATATCTGAGAACGATCATTCTCTTTTCAAGTGGACCAAAGATGACTCTATTCTTTTCCTCGGAGTCTACGTTGATGATATAATTCTTTGCGGGAATGATCAAACCAAGATTCGACATGTCAAGGATACTCTTCACCAACTTTTTAAAATTAAAGACTTGGGTAATCTAAGTCGTTTTCTCGGGATGGAATATCACCATACCATCAACGGTGTTGGAATCACTCAGCACCAATTTGCCACCAATCTTCTTCGTGATTATAATATCGATTCCCAACAGCCTGTTGCTAGCCCCCTGGCTCCTAACATTAAGCTACATCTTCATGATGGTCAACCATTATCAGATGTCACAGCTTACCAACGGCTTATGGGAAAACTTAATTATCTCATCAATACCCGTCCGGACTTGAACTTCAGCATCCAACTCCTAAGCCAATTCAACAATCAGCCTTGTCAACATCACTGGGATGCTGCCATCCACGTTCTTCGATATATAAAAGGGACTCTTGGATATGGCATTTTCTTCAATAATTCAGATAATTTCTCTCTCATCGCATATTGCGACTCGGATTGGGCCACTTGTCCTATTTCTCGCAGGTCCATAAGCGGTTACTACATTCTCCTTGGCGGTGCACCTATGATGAGTGTCTAAATGAGCATGTTTTAGGGGAGTATTTCATATGTTTAATCAACACTTTTCATGCTCATTTCTCCACTCTGGCTTGTTTTCCTCTAGTTTTATGTTTCATTGGTGTTTTACACATTTATTATTTAAACAAGAGGAATAACATAGATAGGAGTAAAGTAGATGAAGAGAGGAACGCGTGGGCGCAAACGGATCCAAAATCGGAGCTGAAACGAAGAAGATAAAGCATTTTCTTTGCTTCTGGTCCGGACCTCCCCTGTGGACCGCCCCTGTGGGGCGGTCCAGTCAATTTCGGAACACGGAAAATCGCCTCTGGTGTGGACCGCCCCTGTGGGGCGGTCCGACGCGTATTTTTGCCCAGATTTAGGTTTTAAAACGGGGATTTTGGGGACACTTCTCCCCATTCTTCAACCACGACTCCACCAATCGAAAACACAGAGAAAGAAGGCGAAAAAGAAGGGAAAGAAGAGGAGAAAGAAGAGAAGAAAGAGCTCACCTTCTCCAAAGCTTCCAAGCTCCATTAATGGCTTCTTCTTCTCCCTTTTATGCTTTTCTTTTCTCTATGGCTGTGTAGAATCATTTGTAGCTAGGGATTGAGGATTTTGTCCCAAAATCCCTAAACTCCATTGTTGAATCTTGAACTTGTGTTTGTGCTTTATTTTAGTCTTTGAGCTTAATGAAGATGATTATTGAGTGTTTATGACTTCTAAACTCGTTGCTCATGATTTGGGGATTTGTTAAGGGTTTTGCTCAATTTGTCTTCTATTTGTTAAATTGGTTGGTTTGGCCTACCGATTAGTTGAGCATTATTGTGGGATTCTATCAAAATGATATTCTGAGATAGAAACCTAAACCGTTGGGGACTAAATCAATGTTAGCCGATTTTCACTGATTTTGAGATGAGGTTCTCATTGCAACTTAGGGTAGATTTGTGCTTAATGCTTCTGATCGAATTGGGGATTTGAACGAGCATTCAGTCCCCGTTAAATTGGTTAGGATTAATAGACCGGGATTTGGTTATTAATTAAATTCCTGTTGTTTAGCTATGAGTTCGAGGTTCAGCCATTGGTAGAAAGGGGATGACGGGTGTGAATATCCTATCCCGAGCTACACCTATCCTAGATTAGATAGTTTAGGTTTATTGCTTTCCTTTATTTCTCCAATTACAACCCAAACCCAAAACCCCTAATTTACAATTATGCACTTTTGTATATATCCTCTTGCACATTTACTAAGCTTATAATTAGCTAGATAGTTACGAAGTCCCTGTGGATACGACCTTGTTGTACTAAAATGATTGGGTTCACTGCCCATAGTTAGCAAGATAGTTTAACCACTGTTTTGCCCAACAAGTTTTTGGCGCCGTTGCCGGGGACTTCGGTCCAACTATCTGTTTATTATCTGTTTAGTTTCTGTGCATATTTTTCATTTCCTTTATTTCCCCCTTTTGTGTATAAATTTGTGTTATTTTTTTTAGGAACCTATCTCTGATGGATGGTCTTGATGATCAAGCAGAAGATTGTTACGACTACACCTCTGGAGCAACCTACGACCAATACATTGATTGTCAAGGGTGTGGATCCTTTCATATGTGCCCTCCTTGTGAGGATCTAATCTCAAGATCGGAGACTCTCATGGAGAACCGGTTCTTATCTGTCAATCCAAACCCCACTGAACAAGACATCAGTCGATGGATCAGGTGCCAAGAGAGTGGAGGAGACCAAAGAGTGCTTATTGTTCTGAGATCACGGCAAGGGTAGATTCACCCACTCTGGAGGATCTTAGTGCTAGAATGAACACCATCGACATGAACCAGCTCATTACACTAGCTCAAAGGGAGCAACAACCAGAGAGTGAAATGGTCCATGAAGTGGAGCAGCGGACTAAGGAAAAAGACCTCGACATGAACCAACTAAAGCTCTATGCCAATAGTAGAGATGAACGCGATGATGGAAGTCTCTAAACCTTGCATCGCAGCAACCGGAGAGCGGAATGGTTCATAAAGTGGATCACCTTACTGAGGACTTGAGTTGCTCTCTATCACCTCCCCCGTTCGAACCTGAGCAAACGTCATTCAACCATCTGCCTGAGTTCGAAGACAAAACCATCAGAGGACCGCTTCCACCTTGACTTCATGGAGTCTCCTCCTCTGAAGTCAACTACCGTTATTTCCCCTCTTCTCTGTGCTCCACCCAGAAGATGAGGATGGACACATCCTCAACCTTGAGGAGGAGGAGGAGATGTCGCCCCTCCGAGCCATCAGAGGAGAGTGCTATAATAACTTCAAGGAGCCACCTCCCTCTGAAGTTGATTTTAATCAAGGCTTTCCCATGAGCCTCACCAAGAAGTGAGGACATTTACATCCTCGAATTTGAGGAGGAGGAGCCATCAAAACTTTGATCTTCATTTGAAGGTCAAGGCCCCACCGTGCACTAATGAAGTTGGGTGGAAGCTCAACGTACACCCGCTAAGTGTGGAGGCCACCTTCCCATTTGATCCGGGACAGAGATAGAAGACAAAGTCCGCCACGGAGTTCTCCCTGCACCGCTAAATGAAGTAAAGGATATCTTCATCCTTAATTTGAAGAGGAGGCTCCACCAAAATTTGATCCTCGTACCAAGGATCACCCACCTCAACACTTCCACCTGAAGAACGATCGGTGGAGTTTACACTTTCACATCCTAAGTGTTGAGGCCACATTTCCTTTTGATCCGGGTCGTTCTTCATTGCTAGATGATGCCCGCCCAATCCACCTGTTGAAGCCGACTTCAACGTTCATATTCGATCCTGGACGACTTCACGGTGGTATGGTCTAGCCAAAGACCTTAAAGAAGGGCGCTTACCGGGAGGCAACCCGGATTTCATTTCGTGTTTGTCTTTAAATTTCGTTTTAGTTTAGATTTTGCATTTGAAATGGTGTATTCCTAAATTCCCTAAGTTCCTATCTAAATCTCTTAATCAAATCCCTACTCTACTGCTAGGCCTTTGCGCTTCATCGAGTTACCTTGTTACTAAGTGCTCGAGCTTTGAGAGAGAGAATCGCGCAGATAATGCAACAGTGTGTAATCTCGAATGTGAGAATGCTCTTATTGTGGGGTTGAACCCCTATTTATAGTGTTTTACATTGTTAAATCGAGAGTTGCCAGCCTGTCCTTCTTTTTAATTGCCAGGCTGGCATTTACATATAAGGGATATTTAATTACCCATCCGGCCGGATCACACTCTGATGGTCGATATCCTTTGTTCTAAGTTGTTCCTTCCAGCATGGAACCGGATGCCAATTTCCTTATCCTCGTACTTTTCCCTCTTCATCAGTCCCACAAGTTCTACTTTTGATTTATTAACGTAAAAAGTAGAACTTCCTCTTTCAGCGTGTGCTTTTGTTGCTTTTTGTTCTGACGCTATGGCTTTTTGCTCTTCCGGCTGAGGCCTTTATTTTTCTTCGGCTATCATTCCCCTTAGTCCCACAAGTTTCTTTTCCTTTTCTTTGTTCTTAAAAAAAAGGAAAAGAACTTGCTTTTTCTAGTTGTGCGCGTGCCTGGCCGTGCCTGCGCCTTTTCGATGTAGAATTTGCAGAGCCGTTTTTGTGTCAGCGCTCTGTCCAGGAAGATGCAGGATCTCCTTTAATTTTATCAACTGGGCGGGAATCGAACCGTTCTTTTTTCCAAAGTTCTAGCTTCGAACTCTTTCAGATATCTTCTTTCCTTGTTTGCCCAAACTCCGTCGCCTCTCTTGCACCCTTTTTTCGGACCTTTCACTCTTTTCGCTTTGCTCTTGCTCTCCGCTTTCTTGTTCCAATGGCGTCGTCTAGCTCGAAGAAGAACAAGGCAGCTGCGAATTTCGTCCCTGCTAGGGAGGCGATTCAAGGTACCTTTTCACCCCAAGGGTTTCGCCCGACTTACTGAAATCTACCGCGCCTTTCTCGGCCGACCGAGAACCTTCTCCATCCTGCCTGGATACCTCCTCCCTTTCTCTTTTTGAAAGACGTCGAAGTCCCACTAACTCGCATCTTCCTTCCTTCCGACGACTCGCATCCCCACGATGATTTCGGGCTTGGATATGCCGTTTACGCGGACTTTTCCCTCGCGGCCTGACCGTACCCCCTCATCCATTCGTTCTAGGCTTCCTGATTCGGCGCTGCTGCATGCTGCTCACCTACACCCGAAGGCAATTTCTTACCTCCATGCCTATGTTCTCCTTTGTGAGGAGAGCAAAATCCGGGTAGAAGCGACCGAATTCGCCCAATTTTATTCCACAAGGGACGATCCTGATAGCCTGACTATCAAAGCGAAGGCCGGCTTTTCTCTCTTCGATTACAAGAAAGCGTCTTCCGGATGGAACTCCCGATGGTTCGTCATTGTCCCACCACCAGGTCGGTTTTTGGGAGTCCCTACTGCCCTCAATCCCGAAAGGCCAATTCAGCTGTCCTCCTTCCCCGGCGCAAGAAACGCCTATCTCGAAAATCCTGAAGGTGATAAGCAAAAAACAGCCTACGGTCTCCGTATTTTTTACCCCGGCGCGCCTGGAGTCATTGAAGAAATATCACAGTAAGTCTTATTTGGTTAGTTTTATCCTAATTTTACCTTCGACCTGTTTTCTTACTTCCTCATCGTTCCGGCAGATTTCTTTTCTAGAGGAGATAAGGTTGGGCCCTTCAATAGCTGGAATTTTGTCGGCTTAAGATGGGAGACGAGCAAGTTGATTATTACGCATCCATTGATGCGGCTGTTGATGGCCACGAGGCTTCTTGGGAATGCCTCCCCTCCAAGAAGAGGCAAGGGGTAATGAAGACAAGGACCATTCCGGTCAGAGGAAAAAGAGGACCACGTGTCTCCAGCCCGTTCAGGCGGTGATTTGCCAGGTACTTGGTATGCGAGTCCAGGGTCTGGGCGTCGCGTCTTTCTCCCTCTTACTCCTGATTCAGGCCAGGGGTCTGCCTTTTGTTCAGGGCAGGGGTCTGGTCACCCAACCCCCATTTGTGAATTGTTTCCTGACTTGGCAGGATATTTCTCTTCCGATCCGGCCCATGGTGCTATCTTGGAAGATACTAACCCACGTATTGCTCTCTCTTATTCGAAGGAAGCTCTTGCCTTTCCTTTTTTGTTCATTCTATGCTGATCCTTTCTTCCTCAGGCTCTCAAGGCGCACCCATCACCGTTACTGACAGCGAGGTTGCTCGTGGTCCAGCCCACCCTTCTCCTGCTGTTCCGGCTTCTGGTACTCAAAGACTCCGGAAGAAAACTGTGCTAAAGCCGAAGGCTGTTCCGGCGGAGACTTCTGAGACTGAAAGTGACCGTGGGGCTATTGGTACCTCAGTCCCACAAGACATCCCTGGGGTTGGTGATTCAGCATCTGGGGGTGAAGGAGTATCGAGCTGTACCTGAGAACCCAGAGCTCCGAAGTAAGCAGAGGGAAGATAGGCAAGGGGAGGCCATTGCCGCCCCCTCCTCTTCTCCAGGGGAAGATGTTGCTGCTCCCCCTCCTCTCCACCTCCCCCTGCTCAGGAGGGCTTTACCGGTCCTTCTCAGAAGGAGGGATGGTTTTACTACCGTGGGCAACCTTTGCCCAAGATCCCTTCGATGTTGCTCGATATACCGACGCCTGGAAGGAAGCAATAAGACTTTCTGACCATCCGGATGGGATCTTCGCTCCTCCATCCATTGTCACCGCCACCAAAGAAAACTGAGAGCTGGGGTTGGAGCAGCCGATGCTATCATGCGTCACTCCATTCCCACGGGAGATGTCTTCAATCTGATGTGGCAAAGCATTTTTCGGGTAAGCACCGCCCTCCTCCCATCCTTCCATGCCTTTCTGATATATATTTTAAGTTTTTATGTTCTGTTGTTTTGTTTTTTTTTGTAGGTTATGTCTATGGCTCAAAGTGCAGAAGTTCAGACTCGGAATCTTCAGTTTGACCTGCAACGTGAAAAAAGTCGGGCCGATAATACTGAAGCCGAGTTAAAGCAAACCCGTTCTAACCATGATAGCTACATGGACATTGTAAACTATGAGATTGACCGCAAGGTGAAAGATAGGACAGACACTTTGAACAAGGAATTGCGGTCATCTCGCCATGAATGTGTTCGTCTTCGAGACGAATATGAATCAAAGTTGAAGAATTTGCGGGAAGAGATGTTTGCTCTGAGAAACCAGAGCCTCCACACAGAGGGTATCCTGAAGCAGGTACTCCACAAACCTTCCGGTGAAAAGAATGTCTTGATACCAGAGCATACTTTGTCTGACCTGGAAGTTTTGTTGCGGCAGGTACAAGCTGCTCACAAAAGGGACGTAGATTCCCTTACTTCAGACAAGGCTTACTTTGCGGGTGTGAACGCTGCCCTTGAGAAAGAAATTAAATCTTGAGGCGGACAAAAAAGCTTTGACTGAACAGAATGAGGCTTTGGTGGGAGACAAAGCCCAACTTATTCAAGAGCTCACCGCATTGACCGAGGAAAAGAACGCTCTGGATGAGCAAACTCGAATTGCTTTTGACCAAGAGAAGCAGTCCTTGGCGGATGAGAACGCGACTCTTTCTGAGGGTAAAGCTGCTCTTGCGGCCGAGAACTTCTCTGGAAGGAAAGGTGAAACCTTAGAGGAGGCCAAGCAGCTTTGACGGATGAAAACACAGCTCTTTCTTCAGGCAAAGCTGTTCTTGTGGCCGAGAAGGCTTCTTTGGAGGGGAAGGTGAAAGCTTTAGAGGAGGCCATGGCCCTCCGTCAACCCGAAAGTGCTAAGGTTCCGGCCAAGGGTGAGTCTTACCGGCCTTTTTTCGCCACTTTATCTTTATGCCTTATTCTTACTGATTCTGCTTTCCTTCCCCCTCTTCTTTTCTTTTAAAAACAGATCCTGAAAGTCTTTTAAGACATGTCGAGAAGCTAGCGATCGTATTGATAAGCTGAACGAGGACTTTCTGCCGCGGGTTCCGACCGCGATCTTTACCGAGCTCAGGTGTTGCAACTTGAGGGGATGTTGCCAAACATAGCGTACGCCCGCCAGGCCCAAGAAGAATTGAAGAAACAAGGAACTGTTATTGCCCATCTAAAAAAGGCTTTCGGTTCTCAGAGCCGGAAGATTACCAATATTTGTCGTCAACCATCTCCAAGTACTTCCTGAAGAGGGGGGAAGTACTGGATGACGACCTATAATGAGTTGGAGTTCGACAATGTTGCCCGGAAGAGCAACTTTCTTGAAGACTTTGAGAAGTTTGGTCGCATTCCTGGTGAGACAGTCTTTGGGCCTGGTCAAGCTTCTTTCCTTCCCCCCGATAGCGGCCTGCCAGGAGGTTGCGGGCTTTCGTCAAGCTGCTGGAAATCTAATCTGCAGAGAGTGTCTCCAAAGATCTGCTGTAAAGAAGCCTGCTAAGGAATAGATGCTTTTTAGATAGTAATTTGTTAGCACAGGAATCTTGTATATTTGTATTTTGGATTACTATTTTTGGTGATGCTTTGGCGTTTTACCATTTCTTTCGCATCCCTTAATGTTTTAAGTGACTTCCTTACAAGTTAGTTTTATACACTCTTCATTTGGCTTTATCCGGAGCGACCGGATTTCCAAATGCTTTGTAGATCTTCCCTTTTGTTTATATGGAGGATCATTATGCCTTGCTCTAAGCTTTACGAAATAGTAAATTCCTAGTTTTTATAGGCATGCTAGCTGGGTGGTACATTTCAAGGCATGATAGCCTGTAGGCACGCTGGCCGGATGGTACATTTCAAGGCATGATAGCCTGTAGGCACGCTGGCCGGATGGTACATTTCAAGGCATGATAGCCTGTAGGCACGCTGGCCGGATGGTACATTTCAAGGCATGATAGCCTGTAGGCACTCTGGCCGGATGGTACATTTCAAGGCATGATAGCCTGTAGGCACGCTGGCCGGATGGTACATTTCAAGGCATGATAGCCTGTAGGCACGCTGGCCGGATGGTACATTTCAAGGCATGATAGCCTGTAGGCACGCTGGCCGGATGGTACATTTCAAGGCATGATAGCCTGTAGGCACGCTGGCCGGATGGTACATTTCAAGGCATGATAGCCTGTAGGCACGCTGGCCGGATGGTACATTTCAAGGCATGATAGCCTGTAGGCACACTGGCCGGATGGTACATTTCAAGGCATGATAGCCTGTAGGCACGCTGGCCGGATGGTACATTTCAAGGCATGATAGCCTGTAGGCACACTGGCCGGATGGTACATTTCAAGGCATGATAGCCTGTAGGCACGCTGGCCGGATGGTACATTTCAAGGCATGATAGCCTGTAGGCACACTGGCCGGATGGTACATTTCAAAAATTTTGCTTTTAAAGGAATACCTCATTTTATTACTTTTTGTAAGAACGTTTTTATACATAAAACTTTTTGAGGCACTCGGCATGCCATGAGTGAGGCAACTCGTATCCTCACTATTTTTCAAACGATATGAAGCTTGCCCTGTTCGCCGTTGTATTATAAATGGTCCCTCCCATTGGGGCTCTAGCTTCTTTGGTTGCTTTACCTCTCGAAGGACCAGTTCACCTGGAGCAAAGCCTCTTTCCCTTTTTTCTGGTGGTTGAAATATCTTTCCACTTTCGCTTTATCCCTTTCCATCGGACTTGGGCCATAGTCCTGGTTTCTTCAAGTAGGTCAAGGCTGTCTTCACCCCTTCATTGTTGTTTTCTTCATTAAAGGATTCCCATCTAATCGATGGGACATAACTTCAGCCGGAACAATTGCTTCCAGACCGTAGGTCAGCCTATATGGAGTTTCCCCTGTTGGGCCCTTTTCGGTTGTCCTGTAGGACCAGAGAACCTGAGGTAGCAACTCTGCCCATCTCCCCTTTTTGCTGTCCAACTTCTTTTTTATAGCTTTGACGATTTGCCCATTCGCATTTTCTACCTGGCCGTTTGCTTGTGGATGGGCGACCGATGCGAATCTCAGGTCAATCTTCCATTCCTCACAGAATTCCCGGAAGCTTTTACAGTTGAACTGAGTTCCATTGTCTGTTATTATTATTTTTGGGATCCCAAATCTGCAGACCACATACTTCCAGATGAAATCTTGTGATTTTCTTGCGGTAATGGATACTGTTGGCATGGCTTCCACCCATTTGGTGAAGTAATCAATGGCCACATAAATGAATTTATATCTTCCGGGGGATGCTTCCGGAAAAGGTCCAACGATATCCAATCCCCACATGGCAAATGGGATCGGGGACAGTATGGCTTTCAGTGGATGGAGGGCTATGTATTTTGTGGCCATGTTCCTGACATTTTATGCATTTCCGTATGTATTCTTTTGAAAATTCCCTCATCCTCGGCCAATAGTACCCCATCCTTAGGATCTTGTGGACTATTGTCCTTCTCCTTGGTGGTTCCCACAGGTCCCTTCATGTAGCTCCTCCATGAGCCTTACTCCTTCTTCTATGGTAACACACTTAAGTGCTGGCCTTGCGAATGATCTTTTGTAGAGCTGTCCTTGTTCTAAGAAGAAAGATGCAGCCCTTCGCCTTGTTTTTGCCGCTTCCTTCTCATCTTGTGGCAAGTTTCCGCTTTGTATGTACTCAACAATGGGTGCCATCCAAGACTTGGCTATTGCGTTTGATTCAATGGTGCATACTCGGATCTCCTTCAGACTCGAGTTTGCCTTTATTTCCATCCAGACTTTATTGGGCATTCTTTCGGCCATACTGGCCAGTTTAGCTAACGCATCGGCCTCTATGTTTTCTGCTCGAGGAAGATGTCTTAACTCACATTTCTGAAAATTTGCCTTTGCCTCTTGGACTTTGGCCAAGTATTTTCCAAGCTTCTCCTCCTTGACTTCGTAAATGTTATCGTTTTGTCGCGCTACTAGCATTGAGTCTGAATATATTTCTAACTCTGCATAACAAACAAAGAGGTAAGCCCCATTCTCCCCCCTTTAGGGGGATGTATATGAAAAATTTCTATAGACATGAATGAAAACTCCTGTTTTATTATTAGAAAAAACCTGTTGCCCCTAAGGCAGTGGCGACCTCCAATCCCTGTATGAGGGCTTCATATTCTGCTTCATTATTTGTTACTTCAAATTCCAGCCGGAACGCAAAGTTAAGAGTTCTTCCATCCGGCGTTTGGACACTATTCCGGCCCCGCTCCAGTTGCATCGAGCTCCGTCGACTAGGATAACGTACGGGTTGGTTGGTTTCTTTGCTCTTGGGCAAAGGTAGTTTCGGTTATGAAGTCCGCCAAGGCCTGTGCTTTTATGGCTGTTCGAGGAAGGAAGTGGATTTCATACTGGGTGAGCTCGACGGTCCAACTAACCATTCGCCCGGATGCATTTGGGTTGTTTGCTATCTGTTTCAGTGGCCAATTTGTTCTAACGAATATCCGGTGTGACTGAAAATAAGGCCGAAGCTTTCGGGATGCAACGGCTAATGCAAACAATATTTTTTCAATGTTGGTGTAGCGGCTTTCCGCTGGAGTTAGATTTTTCCGGTGTAGTACACTGGTATCTCTTTTTTTCCTCCTCCATTATTAACACAGCTGCTACCGCCCAGTCTGTGGCAGAGAGGTAGAGATACAAGTCTTGGCCAGGTGCCGGAACACCCAGCTTGGGTAACTCTTTGAGCATCTCTTTGATCCTGTCAAAGGCGTCTATACACTCTTGACTCCACTGGAATTTTCTGTTTTTCGTAAAATGCTGAAAAATGGTATTGACTTTTCTTGGAGTTTTGAGCAGAATCTTGCTAAAGCCGTGAGCCTTCCGTTAATGCTTGCACATCTTTAATGTTCTTTGGTGGTGACAGATCGAGGATTGCTTGAGTTTTTTCGGGATCCACTTCAATCCCTCTTTGCCCGACGATAAAGCCTAAGAACTTCCCCTTTGTAACTCCAAATACACATTTTTCCGGATTTAGCTTGATTTGGAATTTGTCTAGGGTGTCAAAGGTTTCTTTTAAATCTTCCATGTGTTGTACCCAGGAATTACTTCTTACCACGATATCATCGACATATGCCTCTACATTCCGGGCCAACTGTTGTTTGAACACTTTGTCTATCATTCTTTGGAAGGTTGCACCCGCATTTTTCAATCCAAAAGGCATCACCTTGTAGCAAAAGGTTCCGGCCGAGGTTATAAAAGATGTTTTTTCTGAATCTTCCTCATTCATTCTTATTTGATTATATCCTGAAAACGCATCCAGGAAACTTAAGACAGAGCTTTGAGCCGTTGAAGCGACCAGTCTATCTATCGATGGTAGCGGGTAAAAGTCTTTAGGACATGCTTTGTTCAAGTCTGTGAAGTCCACACACATTCTCCATTTGCCATTTGACTTTTTAACCATCACAACATTAGCCAACCACTTGGGATAGGACACCTCCCTGATGAATCCGGCTTTAAGCAGTTTTTGCACTTCAGCACGTGCCGCAAAGTCTCTTTCCTCTCCTATTATTCTTCTTCTTTGCCGGATGGCTGGGTGCTTTGGATCCACTCGCAGGTTATGCTGGATAACGCTTGGATCTACTCCTGGCATTTCGTCCGTGCTCCAGGCGAAAGTTACCCTTCTTTTTTCCAGGAATCTCATCAGGTGAGTTTGCTCCCCTGCCGAACGCATTTCCTATTTTAAAAAATTTAGAAGGGTCAGTTTTTAAGTGTACCTCTCGTGGTGTCTTTAGAGGTTCCACAGTCTTCCGCCTTTGATCCGGCTCTGGCGGGAGAGGGAGCTTTCCCTTGAATTCTTTTCCGACCCCACCGTTTTGACCATCTCTTCTTCCGGCATTCCCTCCATGATGCGTACTTCGCATACCCGAGCCATCTTTTGACTTCCTCTAATGGTCACCGCCTTTCCAGACCTGGTTAGATACTTCATTTTCAGGTGGTGAGTGCTGCATATTGCTTTGAAAGCATTAATCCCTGGCCAAGATACATATTGTATCCAGAAAGTCCTGGTACAATGAAGGCCGTGAGCTTTTCAGTTCTTCGTTCGTCTCCCAATCCCAATGTTAAGGTGAAGTCTATGCTCCCTGAAGACTTGGTAGAAACGCCCCGACAAAGCCTCCGAGGACCGCCGAATATGGTTTAATCTTACTTTCTGGAATCTCCAATTTTTTAACTGCCTCGGCCGATATGACATTCGCTCCAGCCCCGCTGTCTATCAGGATTCCTTCCATCATCCTGTCATTTACTTGTGCCCGAATGACCAGTGGATCATTGTGAGGGTATAACACCCTTCTTCGTCTTCGTCAGTAAAGAAAATCTGGGGAAGATTCTCTCGCTTGGATTTTTCTTTCCGGTAGCTCTTGATGTACCGCATGAATATGCCTTTTTCTCTCGCTTGGGGTCAACGGTCCTACCTCTGAAAAGAGACCTGAGAATTTGCTTAAGAGAAAAAGTTTATTAGATTTTTATTACCGGAAGATTCCGGAGGGTTTTTACAACATAGGACTTTCTAAAAAGGAAAAAAAAAAGTTCAATTACACCGCCCTTGCTTTATTGTTGGCGTGACTGGGTTTACCTAAAACTAGAGAAACGAAAAACTTCTTCACCTTCTTACAAACCTGAGATCATACCGACTGATTTGCCGTGATTAAGCTCAGGGTGGATCTCTTCCTCCTGGTGATTTCGAGAGGTGGAATGATTTTGCCTGCCATATTGCTTCTGCTGGCCTGCCACCTGCTTTCCCTTGCTCTTCTTGTCCTCTTCGATGATCCTTAACTCCTTGGCCAGAGTGGCGCAGTTTGCGGTTCTGTGGCTTTTGCAGCCATGGTATTCACAGAAGGCTACCGGAATCTCCCCTGGATAAGGCTTCTTGGTGGAGGCAGGTATCCTTCTTTGACCGCCGCCGCATACCTTCCTGGATCAATCTTAACGGCAACTCGGGCATTCTGAAACTGAGGCGCCTGGGATGGGCTTTGTAGTAAGGCTTGTATCTTGAGCTTCCTCCCGATGAACTTCCTGACATGTTGCCGGAAGAGCCATTCCCATTCGATCCTCCTTTCTTGTCGTTAACTGCTCTGAAGCTATTTGCCAAATCTTTGGCCTTATTTTCCGCCACCTCTGACTTTAGAAACTCATGAATCATTTTGGCTAGCTCTCCATGGGTTTTTGGAGCCTTTGTCGCGATCTTCCCGGCGAGCCTTGGCTGTGCTAGCCCGTTTCCGAAAGCCTTGATTAGGATTTTTTCATCGACATCATCGATTTCTGCTACCTGCTTATGAAACCTCTCGCTAAATTCTTTCACTGTCTCCCCCTTCCTCTGTTTGAGATCCATTAGTTCTATCGTTTCCTTCTTGATCTTCTTGCTTGCGGCAAAGTATTGCTGAAACTCCTCAGTCAATTGCTTAAAACTTGAGATCGACTGCGGGGGTCTTGTTGAGATCCATCCGAGCGCTCTTTTGGATAACGTTCCCGGAAACAAATTGCAGAGGCGAGAGAACTTATCCCCTGTGTGTTCATTGCAAACATAAACTTCTGAACGTGAAGAGCAGGGTCCCCTGTTCCATCATACTTTTCTACTGCAGGTGCAACGAAGTGAGGAGGAAGCTTTGCCTTCCTGATTTTCTCAGAGAAGGAGTAAAGAGTCATGTCGATCGAATCATCTTCCTCAGTCTCATCGCTGATGATCAGAGTTTTCTCTAGCTGCTCTTTTTTGGCTGTTGCTCGCCTCGGAGTCGCGATTCTTGAGCGATTCAAGCGCCTCAGTCATGTCCTCCCATTTCTTCTGGTATTCTACATCTCGCTGCATCAGCTCCTGCTGCAGAACTTCATTCCCCTCCACTATCCTTTCGTCGATAGTTCTGACTAAGCTCTTTAGCATCTCCTCTAACGCTTGCTTGGAGATCATGTTTTCAGCTTCTGCTCTGTTTTCTTCGGCTGTTCTTACGTTATCGGTCTCGCCCTCAGGTCGGGGTGTCTTCCTTGTTCTTGGAGCCATCCTTGCACGCGTACTTTCCTTGCTTTTTCCTGAAAAAGACACAACCTCAAAAGTTTCAAAGCCTCGTAGTTTCGTTCAAAATCAGATTACCTCCGGTGGACTCGTGGTTGCCAAGAAAGATCTTGAGCCATTCGTTTCCCACAGACGCGCCAAATGAAATGGTGTATTCCTAAATTCCCTAAGTTCCTATCTAAATCTCTTAATCAAATCCCTACTCTACTGCTAGGCCTTTGCGCTTCATCGAGTTACCTTGTTACTAAGTGCTCGAGCTTTGAGAGAGAGAATCGCGCAGATAATGCAACAGTGTGTAATCTCGAATGTGAGAATGCCCCTCTTTATTGTGGGGTTGAACCCCTATTTATAGTGTTTTACATTGTTAAATCGAGAGTTGCCAGCCTGTCCTTCTTTTTAATTGCCAGGCTGGCATTTACATATAAGCGGGATATTTAATTACCCATCCGGCCGGATCACACTCTGATCTAGTCGATATCCTTTGTTCTAAGTTGTTCCTTCCAGTCGCATGGAACCGGATGCCCAATTCTACTTTATCCTCGTACTTTTCCCTCTTCAGCATTGTTTTCAATAATGGGCTATTTTGGCATTCTTTGGACTTGCCCTTTTGCGCCCAATTGGTGGCGTCTGTGTTGTGAATATTTTGGAAACAGGTAAGCCCCTCTGAAAAAGGGATGGAATTAGGCACAATTACAAAGGAACCTCTGGCGAAATTTTCCTAGAGGACCTTCATCTCCAACGATTGAAGGTAGCACCTCAACGACCCCTCCCACTAGCAAGTGTGCGGGCACCCTATCCTCTATCCACATCTTATCGGGGAGTACTCATTTCACCTATCCTTTATTACTTGCACACAATGACTCCACTATTTTTATTTCTTGTTTTTGTTTTTGTTCTCCTTTGGTTTTGTTTTTGCTAACCCTTAACTCCAGTTGTAGTTTGGTTGCTTCTAGTGTTGTATGCAGGTGCAATTTCAATTCCACACCGCAACTAAGCTACGCTACTTGAGGCTGAAGCTCAAGTGTGGGGGAGTTCTACAAACTGATAGCAATAGCAATCTCAGGGGAGTACTAGTTCCTTTTAGTTTTCGTTCTCTCTTCTCTAAATTTTGAATCTGCAAATCTGGGGATAGCTTATGTGCTATACTGTTTGTTTGTGTCCCGTGTGCTTTTCCTTTTGTCTGCTTCCCGCAAAGGTCTTCTGGAACCTTCCCCGGTTTTGATTGGTGAACAATGGGGACATTGTTCAATTTAAGTGTGGGGGAGTGACCTTTTCGGTGAATTGTGTGCTTAAATGCTTAATACTTCATGCTTATCTTGCGATTGTCCAAAATGAAAAACTTGTACCCATGTGTTGTGAGTTGTTCTCATTAAGAACAAATACTATTATGAGTTGTGGGATAATGCTTAAATTTTTCTTTTTGATTGCTTTTGAGGAGCATTTTACATGCGGTGTGGCCAAGTGATCTTATATGTTGGATTTTTATTGCTTTGGGGTTCCTTCTGTCTTCTTTCTTAGGGATTGCGGGGTGCTTCTTCGTGAAAATCCTTTAAGGAACTTGTGAGACGCCATTGGTAACCAACAATGAGAGTTGAGTGTTCTTAAATGCAAAGGCTTGATGCCAAAATGTTATCCTCTCATCTCTTATGCAAAAGTGAAACAAATGCATAAATCTATTTTTCCTTTGTTTTCTTCTCAATGCCCATTCTTGAGAGAAGTTGGCCACGGTAAAAGCTCTCCAAGTTACCTAATCTTTAGAACTTTGAAGCACTCCGGATCATACCCCGAAACTCTAGTTTTTGTTTTTCCCCTAAGTTCACCCATGCCACAACTAAGAGATGGTTCACACTCCTCAAAGGTTTTAATCACTTTTTGCTTCTTCTCTTATCCTACAATTCATGTTAGTATTTGTTAGTCTTGAGCATTCCTTACTTGCTTAGGGGCTTGGTTTTGCTTGAGGACAAGCAAAAAGGTAAGTGTGGGGTGTGATGAGTGTCTAAATGAGCATGTTTTAGGGGAGTATTTCATATGTTTAATCAACACTTTTCATGCTCATTTCTCCACTCTGGCTTGTTTTCCTCTAGTTTTATGTTTCATTGGTGTTTTACACATTTATTGTTTAAACAGGAGGAATAACATAGATAGGAGTAAAGTAGATGAAGAGAGGAACGCGTGGGCGCAAACGGATCCAAAATCGGAGCTGAAACGAAGAAGATAAAGCATTTCTTTGCTTCTGGTCCGGACCTCCCCTGTGGACCGCCCCTGTGGGGCGGTCCAGTCAATTTCGGAACACGGAAAATCGCCTCTGGTGTGGACCGCCCCTTTGGACCGCCCTGTGGGGCGGTCCGACGCGTATTTTTGCCCAGATTTGGGTTTTAACCGGGGATTTTGGGGACACTTCTCCCCATTCTTCAACCACGACTCCACCAGTCGAAAACACAGAGAAAGAAGGCGAAAAAGAAGGGAAAGAAGAGGAGAAAGAAGAGAAAAAGAGCTCACCTTCTCCAAAGCTTCCAAGCTCCATTAATGGCTTCTTCTTCTCCCTTTTATGCTTTTCTTTTCTCTATGGCTGTGTAGAATCATTTGTAGCTAGGGATTGAGGATTTTGTCCCAAAATCCCTAAACTCCATTGTTGAATCTTGAACTTGTGTTTGTGCTTTATTTTAGTCTTTGAGCTTAATGAAGATGATTATTGAGTGTTTATGACTTCTAAACTCGTTGCTCATGATTTGGGGATTTGTTAAGGGTTTTGCTCAATTTGTCTTCTATTTGTTAAATTGGTTGGTTTGGCCTACCGATTAGTTGAGCATTATTGTGGGATTCTATCAAAATGATATTCTGAGATAGAAACCTAAACCGTTGGGGACTAAATCAATGTTAGCCGATTTTCACTGATTTTGAGATGAGGTTGTCATTGCAACTTAGGGTAGATTTGTGCTTAATGCTTCTGATCGAATTGGGGATTTGAACGAGCATTCAGTCCCCGTTAAATTGGTTAGGATTAATAGACCGGGATTTGGTTATTAATTAAATTCCTGTTGTTTAGCTATGAGTTCGAGGTTCAGCCATTGGTAGAAAGGGGATGACGGGTGCGAATATCCTATCCCGAGCTACACCTATCCTAGATTAGATAGTTTAGTGTTTATTGCTTTCCTTTATTTCTCCAATTACAACCCAAAAACCCAAAACCCCTAATTTACAATTATGCACTTTTGTATATATCCTCTTGCACATTTACTAAGCTTATAATTAGCTAGATAGTTACGAAGTCCCTGTGGATACGACCTTGTTGTACTACAATGATTGGGTTCACTGCCCATAGTTAGCAAGATAGTTTAACCACTGTTTTGCCCAACAACCTATCTCCTGGAAATCAAAAAAGCAAACATGTGTCTCCCTTTCCTCCGCCGAAGCTGAATATCGTGCCCTCCGTCGTGTCACCACTGAGCTGGCATGGCTCTCTCGTCTTCTTCACGAGATGGGTGTCCCTGATATCACACCCATTCCTCTCCGGTGTGATAATCTGTCTGCCGTTTTCATTGCAAGGAATCCGGTCCTCCACGAACGTACAAAACACATCGAGATTGATGTTCGTTACATTCGTGATCAAATCAAAGCCGGCCTCATCAATGTCACACACATTTCTAACTCATTTCAGAAAGCTGATATGCTAACCAAGGCTCTCACCGGGAAAGAATATCGTCGTCAACTTGACTCCATGGGGATGATTAATGTGCTAGCAAATCGATGAAATCTTCTTCCATTTCTTCGATTTAAGGGGGGGTGTTAGGATATGTTAATATACTTAGGATATATTATTTATTACTTTCCAGATTTAGGAGTTAGTATATATCCTCTAATGTACCACGGATCCGGTTCCACCGGTTCCAGAAAATGTGTATTCGTATTCAGAACCGGTCCGGGTGGTTCCGGTTCTAAAATCTGGATTCGCTTCGGATTCGATCAAAAAACCGGTTCCGGTCGGTTCCGGCCGGTTCCGGTTCCGGTTCCGGTTCTGATCGGTTCCGACCGGTTCCGGAGCGGTTCCGGAAAGATTCGATCGGCTCCAGTTGCTTCGTTTTAGCTCCGATTTGAGATCCGTTTGAGCGCACATGTTGCTCTTTTCATCCACTTTACTCCTAGATAGGTTATTATTCAAGTTTATAATCTTAAATGTGTAAGAAACGAAGACTTAGGTGTGGAGGGTGATTTTTCGGTATGAGGGGGGTCTATCTAAATATGATCTGACTGAAAAGCTGAGATCCTAGAAAATGTCATTCTGTGGAGGGTGAAAACCCGTTATCTGGCATCCCTCAAATACCTACTAAATCGTCCGTCTTTCCCAAAAAGCATACGGGGAATGCTAGTGAGCACTACACCGCTCTCAATGGGCCCCACGCGGACTTATGCCTCTATAAGGCGGAATTGACTAGAGTCGCCACCTAGTTTAACCTAAGAATACTAGGAAGGAAAGGAAGGAGGGTTCTAAGAACCGTTAGTTGACTCTGATGATTTGTTGCCTATGGATAGGACTTATCTGATCATACTAGAGATTCTGTGTGGGTTCGCACTAGGTTACACCCCTTAGAAGTGGCAACGACCACGACTTCGGATTGGTGCCCGAGGAAACCTCGGTCTCCAATTGTCGGGATTACCTTCTTTCAAAACCTTTTAGAGAGATTCAATTAAAAGCCAAGGATAGGATTAGGACAGAAAGAGAGAAAGAGTGGATGAGGCGAGCTTTTCTGTCAAGCTAGCGTCCAGAAGAGGAACTAGTGAATTCAGATGAGTATGGAATGAAAGATTGGGAACAGTCTGAGGTTGAGTGAATGAACAAGACTTAGAGTCTGATAGTTTGAAGCTCGTAAGAGCTGAAGAAGGTTTGAGCGTTTTGAAAGATATGAGAGCCACCTTAGAGGGGAAGGGGGTTTTTTATTTGGAGCGGGGTCGCACCCTGGATGGGCTTCCTACGTACTCAACTCCCTATTGAGATCAGACCTTACGTAGTTCACGGGTTTTGGGGTTTTTGAAGATTCTTGAGATGTCTGAAGTTTCAGGAAGTTTGGGTTTAGGATGCTAGTCTGTGAGACGCTCGGGTCTTTGAGGCATTTGAAACCTTGAGATGTCGAAGTCTGTGAGACGTTTGGGTCTGTGAGACGCTCGGGTCTGTGAGACGCACAGGTCTGTGAGACATTCAAATCGTTAGGATAACAAAGTCTATGAGACGCTCGGGTCTGTGAGATATTCGAATGTGCGGGGTAATTGGATTTTGAGGGATGGTTTGAGATCATTTGAGTTTGGGGTATCTGAGATTTCGAGGAGATTGGAGTCCAGAACTTTTGGGATTGAAATGAATTTTTGAATTGAATCGGAATTTGAAATGGGTTTTCGAAGTGAATGAATTTTTTTAATTGGGTTAGAATTGAATGAATTTTTGAATTGAATCTTGAATTGAATGAATTTTTGAATTAGAATTGGAGTTGGATTGGAATTGAATGAATTTTTGTCGAATTGGAATTGGATTGAATTTTGAGTTGAGATAAATCTAGAAATGAATTGGAGTTGAGATGAAAGTTGAATTGAATTTGGATTGATTTCGGGATTGAATTGAAATCGAGATGAATTGGAATGAAATCGAAGTTGTGGGCCAAATTTGAGCCCTTGGGTCAGGATTGGACCTTGGAAATAGGCTGGAGTGGGCCTTACAATTTGGGCCGAAATAGGCCTTGAGAGTTGGACCGGAAAGGGCCTTGAGGGTAGGGCCAAAATGGGCCTTGAGGGTTGGGAATGAGCCTTGAAAGTTGGGCTAGAATGAGCCTTGAAATGTGGGCCTTGATTGGGCCTTGGAATGTGCTTTAGGTTTGGGCTGATCTTTGGCCTGATTTGAGGACTGGTTTTTGGGTCTCAACTTGGACAGATTCTTGGGCTAAAATTAGGCTTGATTTTGGGCCTGCAATTTGGGCTGATGGTTGGGCCTCTAATTTGGGCCTGTTTAGACCTTGAAAATTGAGTCACGTTTGGGCTTTTGAAATTGAACCAGCTATAGGCCTTGAAATGGGCCCTGGGTTTGGGATTGGCCTTATTTGGAATTAGGTTGACTTGAAACTGACTTTTTGAGCTGAATTTGGAATAAGTTTTGCGCCTCAAATTGAATTGAATTTTTTTTTGAGTCGGGTTTGGATTTTGGGCCTTGGAAATGGGCCGGGTTGGACCATGAAGATGAGCCAAGTTGGGCCTTGAAAGATGGGCCAAATTTGGGCCTCGATTGGGATCTGAATTGGGTCTCAGATTGGGCCTTGAAATTTGGGATTCAATTTGGGCCTTACATTAGGCTGAGATGGGTTTATTAGATTGGGTAGAAACGGGCCTAATGAATTTGGGTCAAAAGGGGCCAACTGGAATTTGATTGATGTTAAAGTAGCATGTGACTTATTGGATTTGAATTGATTGTGAGTTTTAATCTGAAAATTATGGGTGGTTTGGAAAGTTTTTTTTTGTTAGGAGAGATGTCCCCCACAAACAGGTACTACGACCCTCGGGTACTACGACCTTAATGTGAGTAACACCTTTGAATAGTCCTAGGGTTTTTCTAAAATGACCCATAGAAATTTATGGGCCTAACCGATGAATCATTTCTCAAAACAAGCAGGTAACCTATGGGCTTCTAAGGCCTAGCCCGTAAGGCTTGATCAAAGCCCAAAGTGAGTTTTAAGTTGGACCAAGAATAGCTTAATCAAACGAGCCCAATTCCTTCACTAACCAGATAGAAAAGATGGATCAACTAAGCCAATAAGGCGCTGAAGAAATAAAATATACCGACCAACATATTGCGTGCATACTATCTATAAATAAAGACCTTATGACTAAGGGCGCATGAAATACAAATCAATTCAACCCTTATCTCTCTTTTAGCATAAATTTCATTTTAAATCAGGTCATGAAAATCACTGGAAAAACACCTAAATCTGTCCGAATGAACCTACCGTCATCGAAACAAAAATGCAACAACCTAGTGTTATCAAAACAAAAAATGCAGCAACTGTGCTCTTTTATCTTCTTCTTTTTTCGGTTGTGAGCTAAGAAAACAAGGTATAACAGTGTTGTACATACAACAGATTTTTTAAGTTAATTTCCTCTTCGAATAACCATTAATCCAAACACCAACGACAAACGAATAAGATGAATTGCTACTGATTAAACCCAGAATACTCCAATCGTTCATTCTTGAGCATGGACAACAACAGTCGAGGCCATCTTACTCACATACGGTTGCTTCAAACAGAAAATATGAACATGAAAGCTCTTTTGAGAAACAAAAAGCAAAGGCGTACGGAAACAACGTACACTATGAACAATACATCAGTTCATGTCATTAAACAAAGAGAATTAGAGACTATAACAGATTTCGGATAAATACCGAAAGAGGATGGACAGAAGGTTTCGTTGTTCATTTGAACAATAGAGAGACGCAGAGCGATGCTCGTTTGTTGTTCGCCAGTTCAGTTTGTAAAATCACTGTTGTGACGGAGAATGGCAGGGGCGGAGTATCTATGCTCCTTGTTCGTCTTGTTCGCCAGTTCGGTTTGCAAAATTATCGGAGCGAAGATGATGAGGGGTAGAGCATGTATCTTCTTCGTTCTCCAGTGGGGTCTCGACAATTACCCCAACGTGAAGTGGATGAAAGAGGCAGTGGAGTATGTATATTCTTCAATCGCTAGGAGTTGGGTTGCGAATTACTGGCGATGGTGGAGGAAAGACCGAGGCGCAGAGCTGGGGTTCCCAGTTCGCCAGCGAGGTTGCAAAATTATTGTCGGTGGTGAAAGATTGAGGCGCAGAGCTGGGGTGTCTCTGGTCTGCCTTGCAAAATTGTTTCCAGTGGTGATCGATGTTGAGAATGATGGAAGGAGTAGAGACGTTGGGGATAGCCGACAGAAGAGGAAGTCAGTGGGTTGGGATATTTCCGACGGTGGTGCTACTGTTAAGGTTTGTTTTTGGATCAATCCTGAGGATGATTTGTTTCAGTATCGGAGAAGGGCGATGAAATCAAGACCAGAGGTAGATGGGTTTTTCGGTGGATGAAATCGAAACTGGAGGGATGAAATTTGGGTTTAGTCTATGGGAAGCATTTTTTGGGTTTTCAGTTCTTCAGAATGAGGATCGAGAACGAGATTGTGGAAGCCTGGGGAGGAGTTCAGTTCATCGATCTGTTTTTTTTTAGAAGATGGAAGAGATGATCGAGAGAAGGAGACGGCGCGGGTGTTCCCCGTTTTTAGGGTTACTGTTCCTCTGTTTTTATAGAAGAGGAAATGGAGTTTTAGGTCTTGTTTGATTCGATGGATAATGAGAGCAAAGTGGGGTAGAGGGTAAAAAAAACAAAAATGTCTATCTAAAGACTCGAACCCAGGACCCCTGTCATCTTCATTGCATGATCTAACCAACCAAGCTACGACAGAACTTGTTATACACACTGCAAGGGATGAGAAAAATAATTCTGTTGCAAGTTGAACTGAAAAACAAAACATCCAGCAACCTCTACAGGTTTTGAACTGGGGTTTGCTCATTCTAAAACAAATACACTAACCAGCTATGCTAACTCAAAACTCAGTATGCACATGAATAAGTTTTGAAAAGAAAGGCGACGAGCCTCTCATTTTATTTATTTGTCTGAATTTTGCTTTATGGGGTGAGAATTTTTGGTGTCTACAGATGGCTCCCCTTGATTCAATTTTGCAAGCCCTTGCAGAATTGGATCAAGGTTGACGAGGCGCCAAAAATTCTCACTGTGTTTTATGATTTGTTCTTGTGGGTGCAGGTGTACGGGGACTTATGACGGGCCCCAAATTGCGGTGATTGATGGTATGAGGACTAATGACGGACCTCAACTAGATCTCGGTGTCTAGCTCTAGGACTAATGACGGGCCTAGAATACGATCAAACAAACTATGCATGAGGACTAATGACGGGCCTCAACTAGAACTCGGTGTCTAACTCTAGGACTTATGACGAGCCTATAATGCAATTGAAAGTACGAGGACTTATGACGAGCCTCAACTAGACCTCTTGATATCTAGCCATAGGACTTATGACGCGCCTATGATACTAACAATTTGATTGATTGGGCTGCGTGAGGACTTGTGACGACCCTCAACTAGACCTCTTGACATCTAGCTATAGGACTTATGACGAGCCTATAATGCAATTGAAAGTACGAGGACTTATGACGAGCCTCAACTAGACCTCTTGATATCTAGCCATAGGACTTATGACGAGCCTATGATACTAACAATTGTGTACCGTACTAGTAGCGTAATAGCTGCCTAGCAGGTGGGTGTGAAACGATCTTGCATTAGTAGCGTAATAGCTGTCTAGTGAAGGAAAAAACAACGGGACCGCACTAGTAGCGTAATAACTGCCTAGTGGGTTATGAAATTAACGATCTCGCACTAGTAGCGTAATAGCTGCCTAATGGAGGAAAAAAAAGGC
This sequence comes from Limonium bicolor, assembly GCA_023374045.1. NCBI lineage: Eukaryota > Viridiplantae > Streptophyta > Magnoliopsida > Caryophyllales > Plumbaginaceae > Limonium > Limonium bicolor. The sequence continues at coordinate 121,052,907 of CM041782.1, read as the reverse complement.
GGGACCGCACTAGTAGCGTAATAGCTGCCTAGCGGGTTATGAAGTGAACGATCTCGCACTAGTAGCGTAATAGCTGCCTAGTGAAGGAAAAAACAACGGGACCGCACTAGTAGCGTAATAGCTGCCTAGCGGGTTATGAAGTGAACGATCTTGCACTAGTAGCGTAATAACTGCCTAGTGGAGAAAAAACGGCGGGACCGCACTAGTAGCGTAATAGCTGCCTAGCGGGTTATGAATTGGACGATTTCGCACTAGTAGCGTAATAGTTGCCTAGTGAAGGAAAAAACAACGGGACCGCACTAGTAGTGTAATAGCTGCCTAGTGGGTTATGAAATTAACGATCTCGCACTAGTAGCGTAATAGCTGCCTAATGGAGGAAAAAAGGCGGGACCGCACTAGTAGCGTAATAGCTGCCTAGTGGGTTATGAAATTAACGATCTCGCACTAGTAGCGTAATAGCTGCCTAATGGAGGAAAAAAGGCGGGACCGCACTAGTAGCGTAATAGCTGCCTAGTGGGTTATGAAATTAACGATCTCGCACTAGTAGCGTAATAGCTGCCTAATGGAGGAAAAAAAAAGGCGGGACCGCACTAGTAGCGTAATAGCTGCCTAGCGGGTTATGAAGTGAACGATCTCGCACTAGTAGCGTAATAGCTGCCTAGTGAAGGAAAAAACAACGGGACCGCACTAGTAGCGTAATAGCTGCCTAGCGGGTTATGAAGTGAACGATCTCGCACTAGTAGCGTAATAACTGCCTAGTGGAGAAAAAACGGCGGGACCGCACTAGTAGCGTAATAGCTGCCTAGCGGGTTATGAATTGGACGATTTCGCACTAGTAGCGTAATAGCTGCCTAGTGGAGGAAGAATACGGGACCGCACTAGTAGCGTAATAGCTGTCTAGCGGGTGTAAAATGAAATGCGACCGCACTAGTAGCGCAATAGCTGCCTAGCGGGTGTGAAAAATGCGTCAGATAGTGACAGATAGTGAGCAAATTTTGTGGGTATATGCAGATGATATGTGATGTGAGGTGATTAACCAATGTATTAATTGAATTCAACTCCCTGTTTGTGGGTGTAGGTTTTTGTGTGAGCAGATGGCTCTAGAGTTACATCAAAACTTTGGGATGGCTCCGGCATGGCTTCAAGGATCTGAGATGGCTCCAGCATGCGTTGATGGCTTCAGCATGCACTGATGGCTCTGGTAGGCACTGATGGTTCTGGTAGGCACTGATGGCTCTGGTGGGCACTGATGGCTCCGGTGTGACCAATGGTCTCGGGGTGGTTGATGGGTTTGACATGGTTGGTGATTTTGTGGCAATTTGTGGGCTTTGATTTGCCTTGAAATTTTTTTTTTTTCAATGTGGTTTGATGTCTCCGATGATGGATTTATTGTTGTTTGACGGGATTTGTTGTGAATGGTTTTTCACGGGTGAACGATGAAACACATTTGCATGACTTGTTGGGAGTTCCCATCATGGTCCCAGGATTTCCATGGATGGCTCCGGGATGACCTTGTGCTGAATGAGCATGACGATGCTTTTGTTGGTTCACTTTAATGACACCGAGGGGAAAAGGGGAGTTTTCGCCTTTGATGTGGTCGCACCCTGGACGGGCTGCCTACGTACTCAATTCCACATTGAGATCAGACCATACGTAGTTCGATCCTCTGTGGGCGAGGCTTTGATGATGAATCGGCTCCAGTACGGTTCAGAGGTGGCTCCCATATGGCTCTCTGGCTCTTGGGATGGCTTCTAGATAGCTCTAGGAATGGTTCCAATGTCTGAGAATGGCTCCCGTATTGTTCTCGAACTGTTGGGGAGGCTCCCGCATGGCTCCAGGAATGCTCTGGAATGGTTTCTGCATGGCTTTCAAATGGCTCTTGTACGATCTCGGTATGGCCTTGGGATGGCTCCAGGTTTGACTTCTTTTGATCGGGAATTGAGCTTCAATAACTGCAACTGAAGTCGACTTTCAGCGAGACTAGGCAGAGTACTTACAAATCGGATGCTGATGATGAATTGGTTATGATGCATGCAGATATTAAATGTCGGATACGATGCAAAATGCATATGCAATTTTTGGAGAGAAGGTATGGCCTTATCTTTATTAATATGAGGTTTACGAATATAAGACATCTTTGGTTCGATCTTGAGTGATTGTTCAACTGGAATGCGTGAATCACTTTCCTCTCACGGAGGGATATGGGTCAATCTCTTGTGAGTGTGGTTGTGTGTGCTAATGGTGTGATGATGCTCTCGATGCTCGGAGTAGTATTTTCCTTAGAATTTCTTTCGAGGTTCTGGACTTCCGATCCTTACAAATTCCTCACCTGCAATGGGTTTAGATGTTTATGATTTGGTGCTTCGATCAAAGAGTCACTCGCACTCAGAAGACCTTGTGGGTTAAGGTCACACTCATTCGCTCATGGTCCCTTTAGTATGACAGGACATGTTGATGACAAGTATGAAGCTTATGATTCATGTTTCAGATCCGATACTTTCAGTTAACGCTCACCAACTAACGAGTCAGAGGTCTTTTATTGGGTTATAACGGGGTTGAGGGGTAAGATGTGTGTCACATGGGACTGGAGGATTTGTTTAGGAACTGTGGAGCTTTTGTGCAATAGAGGACATGTTTCGCCTTTGCCATGGGTGGAATGATCAGACGGGTTTTGATAACCCCTTATCGGTTTCTTCGGGACATCATTGGTCCTTTTGGTTTGGATTTCTCCTTCTTGCCTCTTCTGGCTTACGATTTGAGCTACCTTCTCATTTTTGTGTTTTTGAAATTGTGTTTGGCTCATCAACTTTCTCAAGCATTCTCTGCTTTGTAATTTGGCTTTCAGCTTTGGAGTTGCATTGACTCATCTATCTTCTTGAGCATTTTCAGTGTTCTTTTTTGGTGTTTGACTTTGGAGGTTGGCATGTGTGTTTCTTTGAAGTGTGCTCTTGTGAAAGATGGCGGGGGAGAGACCATGGCTCCGGCTCTTTTGAGATCCTCTATTACGAGGGCAAGTAAGTATATGTACGTGGGTTGGCATGTTGTGGAGTTTTTGAAGAAAAAGTTTTTTCATGAAAGGCTCAGCGGGGCCCACTAAAGGATTATGTACAGGGCAGTCAAAGCTTTTTGGTTTTGTGGAGATTTTCGTTCCTAAGTGCCTCGTCATTCTCATTAGTCAATAATTGTTTTCTTACTATTCTCGGATCTTTGCATGAATCACAGTTCGTATCATGTTTATCGACATTTCTCTCACTACGATTTGTGCCTCTCCATGTGCTGAAGGAGTGCACATGTCGCTCGTGGTTTTACCTCCATTGGCTCTCTCCATCTTCCCACGTCACTCAGTGGATTGTCCAGTACCTTCATTTGAAATTCTAGGGAAAATACCGCTCTTCGCATCCTACTCACTTGATTCGTGGTGCTGATTTTGATTAGACCCTTGTGTTCATTGATGGGTCAAGAGTATAGTGGTTCACGCACTCTATTCAATCAATCTCTTATGATTTTTTCCAAAGATGTCGTTTCGATATGGAGGCATGCAACTGCAACTATCTACAATGCCATTTATTGTAGTAATATGAAATTGCTATGTATAGGATGCATGAAATGATGAAAATGATGATGGGAATGGTTGGTTTTCAACTTCGACTGCAGTGCATGAACAATAAGATGATGATTAGTCTCGCTTGAGTCGGTCACAGTTGATGATCTTATGAAACTCGTCCCGTCATTATTGGCTCTATGGATGGTCTTGGCTTTCGAGTCTGATGTGAGACGAGCTATTTTGGAATGATGTTTGACAGGTGGTTGGCTTCTGGGTTATGGACTTTTAGGGAGTGGCAACTCCTGCATGGTGGCCCCGTAATACGATAGAGAGTATGACATCCTTTTCTTTTTCATAACTTCTCTTTTTTGATGAAGAGGAAACAATTCTTTTCAAGCAATTACAGTAAATGTGAACAAAAGCAAAGACTCTCTACAACTACGACTGTTAGCTAAGAAAATCATGATGTTCAACTTGGTGACTTTTCAGGAAAAAGAACAGAAGTATCTTCCTTGGCCTAGAACATATGTTGCATTCCTAGTGCGGAGACGTTTCCCCTGTCTATCAACTCTTGAATTGCATCCTTTAGTGTGGTGCACTCATCGGTGGTGTGCCCCCAGATTCTGTGATAGTCACAATACTCATGCAGGTGAGGCCCAAGCTTCTTAATTCGTGATCTTGTGTTGAAAAGTGCTAGATGACCCCCCTCAACTAGTATTTTCAATGCTTTGCTGAGTGACATTCCCGGATTTAAAAGTTGTCCTTGTGAGCTTTGTCCAAGTGGACTATCCTTCTTTTCCATTATTTCTTGTTGCTCAATCAATTTGATTTCAGTGTCCTCCAAAGCAATTATGGCCGCCATCAATCGTTTGAACTCACAAATGCCCAGGTATTTGAGCCGACATTGGTACTCTTCTCTCAGGCCGGAAATAACCATTTGTACTTGTTCCTCCTCAGTGGGTCGATTATTCATTTGCCCAGCCTTCACCCTCCATCGTTCTACAAATTCCCTCACAGTTTCACCAGGGGTTTGGCGGGTGATTTCTAATTCTCTGCGTGTAACTTCATGATGAAAGTTACCACCGTATTGGGTGAGAAATTCGAAGTACAAGTCTTGGCTTGACTTTCCTTTTAGATCCAGGCCCATAATCCAAGAGTAAGCAGGTCCCTGTAAGTAGAATCTAAAGCATGCAGCCTTCAGCTCATCAGATAAACCATGCAGATCCATGAGCTTATCATATTTGTCAACGTGATGCCTTGGGTTACCAATTCCTTCGTACTTCTCCATTTCGGGCAGACTCAAGCCTTTGGGTAAACGAGCTTCAACATACGGATTAATCGGTTCCCAGCCCACTGGTTTAAAACGTTGGGTTTGTTTCCACTCTTGTAATTCCATCCTCAGCTCTTGCATTAGTTCTACCATTGAGATCGCCTTGGGATCAAATTTTTGGATGAAGGTAGAGGCTGTCTGAGGGTGGCTATCATCAAAGGAATGGGGAAATGGGATTGTTGCTCGTGGGTAAGGATATTGGTCAGGCTTTGATGACTTGGGGAGTGTTTGCTGTGAAGGAACTTGTTTTTGTGTGGGTGAGGAGATGCTTAGGTCGGGATTTACAATGAGTGAAGATGAGGTTTGGGTATTTCCTCCATTATGGGTGATTTGCAACTGCAGTCTTCCCAGAGGGGCAACTGGGGTTCTCAGAGCTGAACTGCATACAGACGAAGGAGGCGTGCTTGGCATTGCTCGGGTTTGGACAGAGAGAGTGTGCGGGTCCATCGCTTGAAACTTATAAGCATCGTATGTAGAGTAAGTTGGAGACTCCTTGTAACTGCTATCCGACTCTGAATAGGCCTCTGTTATTTTTCTTTGGGCACATTCTCTTGTCCTCAAGTTTTTCTCCAAGTCACCACTAAGGTCATGGGTCAATCCTTCGTGAACAAACCGACTTTTGACTACTTGATTGCTTCGGGGTGCTTGCTCCATCTTTTTGCCGTTGCTTTAAGTGGATTGGTGTTCTTTCTTTTTAGTTACTGACTGTCACGAATACCTGCACACACAAGGATTATAATGAAGGAGAAAAGGGAATGTCAGTATGCTCCGTTAAAAAATGTGGTTGTGTGATGCGTGTGAATGATTGTTGGAGCAAAAACAACTTTTATTCGTTTTAAAACTCTTTTGTGAAATGATGCATGAATGTTATGGACGTGAGCGCTTGCTAAGTGTCATTTTATCTTGTTTCTCCTTATCATCAAGAAAACTAGGTTTTAGAAAAACCATTTTGAAAACACGTGTTTTCGAAGTGGTGGATTTTCTTAGTATGAATTTTGACGCTCGGTCATTCGCAAATAAGGTAGGGACTGGGGGAACCCTATACACATTGATCTAAATAAATTCAGAGGGAACGTACAAGCCTATACATGCAGTTTATTCAGAAATGACAAGAGAGAAAAGAATCATTAGGGAACACCTATACATCATCAGTCCTAAAAAAGTCATTAAAGGGGGATTTTTTATGTTGGAAACTTCTTCTGCTTTGTCATCGAGATTCTGATTGATTACTCATGTGCGGGCTCTTGATTGGTCGTTCGCTCATCTTCGGGTTCGGGCAGCAAGGTGACACTATGATCAAGAGAAACTGGTTGGTGATCTTTTGACCCTCAGCAGCTTCAGACTCGAACGGTGGTTGCTGGTCTTCATGTTGCTCGACTCGAGTTGGTGCTCCTCTGATTTTCGGTTCGAACTGTTGTTGTCGATCTTCATGCGCTCCATCTGCTCCGACGAGGAAAACGAGGGGCGTTTTTTTTTTAGAAAGGAAAGGTGAATGATCGAGCATAAAATCTTTGTGAAAATCCACCACTTTTGTGAAAACACGAAATGACTAGTACGCTCCACGGTAATAACCGCTGCTCTTGAAGGTGGGTTGAACTTCAAAAATAGCGGGTCACAACATGGGGACTAAATCATTTATTTTGAAATACATTTAAGAAAACCGACTTTGAAAACTGTTTTTGGAACTATTTTAAAATAAAATCCGTGAAAAATGTTGTTTGAAATTCGTTTGTAACAAGTAGGGTTTTGAAATCTGTTTTTGAAAATAGTCTTTGAAATAGCATTTGTGAGAAGTGATGTTTGAAAATCATTTATAAACAGTAGATTTTTGAAATCCGTTCTTTGCAAACTGTTTGACAAAGTTTATTTTTTGGAAGAGTTTGATTGAAACCGTTTTGAAATCTGTTTTGGAAATAACAATTTTAAAAATCATTATTTTTTTGAAATCATTCGAGGACGACTTTGAAGATATTTCATTAGAGCGTTCGACATGATTCAATTTCTGATTTTTGCTAATTTTTAAAACGTGGTCACACATATATGTAAGTGCAAAATAAAAAATCGTGGCTGATTTTATGTGGAGCTAAGTGTGAATGATTGGGATAATCACCTTCCAGGTCGATCAATGCTTCTATAACACCGGGGGAACCATCGTCCCTTCACTGTTCATCTCTCGGGATTTATCTCTGTTACGCCCTGTGGGGCATGTCATCGAGAAAGACCGGAGTGCTTAAGTTCGAAAGGTCAGGATACCCGAAGTGATACAGTCACATGAGCCACGGCCGGTGATTATCACAACATGCTCACTTTTTGGAAAACTTGGGGAAGTACTGCATGGGGTCGGGTCTCCCGTCGTCTGCACGGTCAGGTGTGTCTAAAGTCCAAATTATTCACTGACTACGTTGTGCCATGTATGGGTATCCGGTAAATACGGGATCCTCTATGGACGTGTAGCGTGACATCAGGCTTTAGAGACACCCGTGGTGCAGAGGACACTTGGAGAACTGAGCCCATGCAATCTTCAGGGTAATGCAAAGGGTGGTCAGACAGGCGGCATACAAGGGGGTGACTACCCATAAACCCATCCTAGACACGGGACCAGGCAGCTGGACACTGAAGGCTCAGAGTTCACTATATGCTGGCTTTGACTCGAAAAGGTAAGCGTTGAAGAATCATGAGTTTTCAAGGCGTAGATACTACGATCATACCGCCTCGTGTGCATAGTCCTTACTACGAAGGGCATCTGCTCATGGGGAATCAATTGTGGACCAATATTTATCCCGACCGCAGATATCAAGGGCGACACAGAGGAATGCATGTCCTAAGCTACCCTATGCACCCACCTCAGGACTATTCCTAACAGTTCAATATCACAACAAAAAGCGGTAAATAAATGCGCAGACAAAGAGAGGGAAGAAGTTAGACCCCTAATGGGCCCACCTACCTGAAGTTCCTGCAAGTTAGTCTAGCATAATCACGCAATTATGTAGCAATCAAAGCGCAGATGGCAAGCAAAGTCAAGTATAAACTACACACTCTCATCCTAACTATCCTCACCAATCACACTCTAAGTGTGGAATAGAGTAACCCTAAAGGCTTGGAATGAATCTCTTGAAGGTTTTGAAAGAAGTGGGGAAATCCTGACAATTTTGAATGGAGTTCAGTCTTCCTTGAGTTTGAGATAAACTTACTCAAGTTTTCCCCAGCAGAGTCGCCATTCTGTGGAGGGTGATTTTTCAGTATGAGGGGGGTCTATCTAAATATGATCTGACTGAAAAGCTGAGATCCTAGAAAATGTCATTCTGTGGAGGGTGAAAACCCGTTATCTGGCATCCCTCAAATACCTACTAAATCGTCCGTCTTTCCCAAAAAGCATACGGGGAATGCTAGTGAGCACTACACCCGCTCTCAATGGGCCCCACACGGACTTATGCCTCTATAAGGCGGAATTGACTAGAGTCGCCACCTAGTTTAACCTAAGAATACTAGGAAGGAAAGGAAGGAGGGTTCTAAGAACCGTTAGTTGACTCTGATGATTTGTTGCCTATGGATAGGACTTATCTGATCATACTAGAGATTCTGTGTGGGTTCGCACTGGGTTACACCCCTTAGAAGTGGCAACGACCACGACTTCGGATTGGTGCCCGAGGAAACCTCGGTCTCCAATTGTCGGGATTACCTTCTTTCAAAACCTTTTAGAGAGATTCAATTAAAAGCCAAGGATAGGATTAGGACAGAAAGAGAGAAAGAGTGGATTAGGCGAGCTTTTCTGTCAAGCTAGCGTCCAGAAGAGGAACTAGTGAATTCAGCTGAGTATGGAATGAAAGATTGGGAACAGTCTGAGGTTGAGTGAATGAACAAGACTTAGAGTCTGATAGTTTGAAGCTAATAAGAGCTGAAGAAGGTTTGAGCGTTTTGAAAGATATGAGAGCCACCTTAGAGGGGAAGGGGGTTTTTTATTTGGAGCGGGGTCGCACCCTGGATGGGCTGCCTACGTACTCAACTCCCTATTGAGATCAGACCTTACGTAGTTCACGGGTTTTGGGGTTTTTGAAGATTCTTGAGATGTCTGAAGTTTCAGGAAGTTTGGGTTTAGGATGCTAGTCTGTGAGACGCTCGGGTCTTTGAGGCATTTGAAACCTTGAGATGTCGAAGTCTGTGAGACGTTTGGGTCTGTGAGACGCTCGGGTCTGTGAGACGCACAGGTCTGTGAGACATTCAAATCGTTAGGATAACAAAGTCTATGAGACGCTCGGGTCTGTGAGATATTCGAATGTGTGGGGTAATTGGATTTTGAGGGATGGTTTGAGATCATTTGAGTTTGGGGTATCTGAGATTTCGAGGAGATTGGAGTCCAGAACTTTTGGGATTGAAATGAATTTTTGAATTGAATCGGAATTTGAAATGGGTTTTCGAAGTGAATGAATTTTTTTAATTGGGTTAGAATTGAATGAATTTTTGAATTGAATCTTGAATTGAATGAATTTTTGAATTAGAATTGGAGTTGGATTGGAATTGAATAAATTTTTGTCGAATTGGAATTGGATTGAATTTTGAGTTGAGATAAATCTAGAAATGAATTGGAGTTGAGATGAAAGTTGAATTGAATTTGGATTGATTTCGGGATTGAATTGAAATCGAGATGAATTGGAATGAAATCGAAGTTGTGGGCCAAATTTGAGCCCTTGGGTCAGGATTGGACCTTGGAAATAGGCTGGAGTGGGCCTTACAATTTGGGCCGAAATAGGCCTTGAGAGTTGGACCGGAAAGGGCCTTGAGGGTAGGGCCAAAATGGGCCTTGAGGGTTGGGAATGAACCTTGAAAGTTGGGCTAGAATGAGCCTTGAAATGTGGGCCTTGATTGGGCCTTGGAATGTGCTTTAGGTTTGGGCTGATCTTTGGCCTGATTTGAGGACTGGTTTTTGGGTCTCAACTTGGACAGATTCTTGGGCTAAAATTAGGCTTGATTTTGGGCCTGCAATTTGGGCTGATGGTTGGGCCTCTAATTTGGGCCTGTTTAGACCTTGAAAATTGAGTCACGTTTGGGCTTTTGAAATTGAACCAGCTATAGGCCTTGAAATGGGCCCTGGGTTTGGGATTGGCCTTATTTGGAATTAGGTTGACTTGAAACTGACTTTTTGAGCTGAATTTGGAATAAGTTTTGCGCCTCAAATTGAATTGAATTTTTTTTTGAGTCGGGTTTGGATTTTGGGCCTTGGAAATGGGCCGGGTTGGACCATGAAGATGAGCCAAGTTGGGCCTTGAAAGATGGGCCAAATTTGGGCCTCGATTGGGATCTGAATTGGGTCTCAGATTGGGCCTTGAAATTTGGGATTCAATTTGGGCCTTACATTAGGCTGAGATGGGTTTATTAGATTGGGTAGAAACGGGCCTAATGAATTTGGGTCAAAAAGGGCCAACTGGAATTTGATTGATGTTAAAGTAGCATGTGACTTATTGGATTTGAATTGATTGTGAGTTTTAATCTGAAAATTATGGGTGGTTTGGAAAGTTTTCTTTTTGTTAGGAGAGATGTCCCCCACAAACAGGTACTACGACCCTCGGGTACTACGACCTTAATGTGAGTAACACCTTTGAATAGTCCTAGGGTTTTTCTAAAATGACCCATAGAAATTTATGGGCCTAACCGATGAATCATTTCTCAAAACAAGCAGGTAACCTATGGGCTTCTAAGGCCTAGCCCGTAAGGCTTGATCAAAGCCCAAAGTGAGTTTTAAGTTGGACCAAGAATAGCTTAATCAAACGAGCCCAATTCCTTCACTAACCAGATAGAAAAGATGGATCAACTAAGCCAATAAGGCGCTGAAGAAATAAAATATACCGACCAACATATTGCGTGCATACTATCTATAAATAAAGACCTTATGACTAAGGGCGCATGAAATACAAATCAATTCAACCCTTATCTCTCTTTTAGCATAAATTTCATTTTAAATCAGGTCATGAAAATCACTGGAAAAAACACCTAAATCTGTCCGAATGAACCTACCGTCATCGAAACAAAAATGCAACAACCTAGTGTTATCAAAACAAAAAATGCAGCAACTGTGCTCTTTTATCTTCTTCTTTTTTCGGTTGTGAGCTAAGAAAACAAGGTATAACAGTGTTGTACATACAACAGATTTTTTAAGTTAATTTCCTCTTCGAATAACCATTAATCCAAACACCAACGACAAACGAATAAGATGAATTGCTACTGATTAAACCCAGAATACTCCAATCGTTCATTCTTGAGCATGGACAACAACAGTCGAGGCCATCTTACTCACATATGGTTGCTTCAAACAGAAAATATGAACATGAAAGCTCTTTTGAGAAACAAAAAGCAAAGGCGTACGGAAACAACGTACACTATGAACAATACATCAGTTCATGTCATTAAACAAAGAGAATTAGAGACTATAACAGATTTCGGATAAATACCGAAAGAGGATGGACAGAAGGTTTCGTTGTTCATTTGAACAATAGAGAGACGCAGAGCGATGCTCGTTTGTTGTTCGCCAGTTCAGTTTGTAAAATCACTGTTGTGACGGAGAATGGCAGGGGCGGAGTATCTATGCTCCTTGTTCGTCTTGTTCGCCAGTTCGGTTTGCAAAATTATCGGAGCGAAGATGATGAGGGGTAGAGCATGTATCTTCTTCGTTCTCCAGTGGGGTCTCGACAATTACCCCAACGTGAAGTGGATGAAAGAGGCAGTGGAGTATGTATATTCTTCAATCGCTAGGAGTTGGGTTGCGAATTACTGGCGATGGTGGAGGAAAGACCGAGGCGCAGAGCTGGGGTTCCCAGTTCGCCAGCGAGGTTGCAAAATTATTGTCGGTGGTGAAAGATTGAGGCGCAGAGCTGGGGTGTCTCTGGTCTGCCTTGCAAAATTGTTTCCAGTGGTGATCGATGTTGAGAATGATGGAAGGAGTAGAGACGTTGGGGATAGCCGACAGAAGAGGAAGTCAGTGGGTTGGGATATTTCCGACGGTGGTGCTACTGTTAAGGTTTGTTTTTGGATCAATCCTGAGGATGATTTGTTTCAGTATCGGAGAAGGGCGATGAAATCAAGACCAGAGGTAGATGGGTTTTTCGGTGGATGAAATCGAAACTGGAGGGATGAAATTTGGGTTTAGTCTATGGGAAGCATTTTTTGGGTTTTCAGTTCTTCAGAATGAGGATCGAGAACGAGATTGTGGAAGCCTGGGGAGGAGTTCAGTTCATCGATCTGTTTTTTTTTAGAAGATGGAAGAGATGATCGAGAGAAGGAGACGGCGCGGGTGTTCCCCGTTTTTAGGGTTACTGTTCCTCTGTTTTTATAGAAGAGGAAATGGAGTTTTAGGTCTTGTTTGATTCGATGGATAATGAGAGCAAAGTGGGGTAGAGGGTAAAAAAAACAAAAATGTCTATCTAAAGACTCGAACCCAGGACCCCTGTCATCTTCATTGCATGATCTAACCAACCAAGCGCTACGACAGAACTTGTTATACACACTGCAAGGGATGAGAAAAATAATTCTGTTGCAAGTTGAACTGAAAAACAAAACATCCAGCAACCTCTACAGGTTTTGAACTGGGGTTTGCTCATTCTAAAACAAATACACTAACCAGCTATGCTAACTCAAAACTCAGTATGCACATGAATAAGTTTTGAAAAGAAAGGCGACGAGCCTCTTATTTTATTTATTTGTCTGAATTTTGCTTTATGGGGTGAGAATTTTGGTGTCTACAGATGGCTCCCCTTGATTCAATTTTGCAAGCCCTTGCAGAATTGGATCAAGGTTGACGAGGCGCCAAAAATTCTCACTGTGTTTTATGATTTGTTCTTGTGGGTGCAGGTGTACGGGGACTTATGACGGGCCCCAAATTGCGGTGATTGATGGTATGAGGACTAATGACGGACCTCAACTAGATCTCGGTGTCTAGCTCTAGGACTAATGACGGGCCTAGAATACGATCAAACAAACTATGCATGAGGACTAATGACGGGCCTCAACTAGAACTCGGTGTCTAACTCTAGGACTTATGACGAGCCTATAATGCAATTGAAAGTACGAGGACTTATGACGAGCCTCAACTAGACCTCTTGATATCTAGCCATAGGACTTATGACGCGCCTATGATACTAACAATTTGATTGATTGGGCTGCGTGAGGACTTGTGACGACCCTCAACTAGACCTCTTGACATCTAGCTATAGGACTTATGACGAGCCTATAATGCAATTGAAAGTACGAGGACTTATGACGAGCCTCAACTAGACCTCTTGATATCTAGCCATAGGACTTATGACGAGCCTATGATACTAACAATTGTGTACCGTACTAGTAGCGTAATAGCTGCCTAGCAGGTGGGTGTGAAACGATCTTGCATTAGTAGCGTAATAGCTGTCTAGTGAAGGAAAAAACAACGGGACCGCACTAGTAGCGTAATAACTGCCTAGTGGGTTATGAAATTAACGATCTCGCACTAGTAGCGTAATAGCTGCCTAATGGAGGAAAAAAAAGGCGGGACCGCACTAGTAGCGTAATAGCTGCCTAGCGGGTTATGAAGTGAACGATCTCGCACTAGTAGCGTAATAGCTGCCTAGTGAAGGAAAAAAAACGGGACCGCACTAGTAGCGTAATAGCTGCCTAGCGGGTTATGAAGTGAACGATCTTGCACTAGTAGCGTAATAACTGCCTAGTGGAGAAAAAACGGCGGGACCGCACTAGTAGCGTAATAGCTGCCTAGCGGGTTATGAATTGGACGATTTCGCACTAGTAGCGTAATAGTTGCCTAGTGAAGGAAAAAAAAGGAAGGAAAAAAAATAGGAAGGAAAAACGGGACCGCACTAGTAGTGTAATAGCTGCCTAGTGGGTTATGAAATTAACGATCTCGCACTAGTAGCGTAATAGCTGCCTAATGGAGGAAAAAAGGCGGGACCGCACTAGTAGCGTAATAGCTGCCTAGTGGGTTATGAAATTAACGATCTCGCACTAGTAGCGTAATAGCTGCCTAATGGAGGAAAAAAGGCGGGACCGCACTAGTAGCGTAATAGCTGCCTAGTGGGTTATGAAATTAACGATCTCGCACTAGTAGCGTAATAGCTGCCTAATGGAGGAAAAAAAAGGCGGGACCGCACTAGTACGTAATAGCTGCCTAGCGGGTTTGAAGTGAACGATCTCGCACTAAGCGTAATAGCTGCCTAGTGAAGGAAAAACAACGGGACCGCACTAGTAGCGTAATAGCTGCCTAGCGGGTTATGAAGTGAACGATCTCGCACTAGTAGCGTAATAACTGCCTAGTGGAGAAAAAACGGCGGGACCGCACTAGTAGCGTAATAGCTGCCTAGGAGGGATGAAATTTGGGTTTAGTCTATGGGAAGCATTTTTTGGGTTTTCAGTTCTTCAGAATGAGGATCGAGAACGAGATTGTGGAAGCCTGGGGAGGAGTTCAGTTCATCGATCTGTTTTTTTTAGAAGATGGAAGAGATGATCGAGAGAAGGAGACGGCGCGGGTGTTCCCCGTTTTTAGGGTTACTGTTCCTCTGTTTTTATAGAAGAGGAAATGGAGTTTTAGGTCTTGTTTGATTCGATGGATAATGAGAGCAAAGTGGGGTAGAGGGTAAAAAAACAAAAATGTCTATCTAAAGACTCGAACCCAGGACCCCTGTCATCTTCATTGCATGATCTAACCAACCAAGCTACGACAGAACTTGTTATACACACTGCAAGGGATGAGAAAAATAATTCTGTTGCAAGTTGAA